>JARFIY010000060.1:0-594766 GCA_036346155.1 Sinelater perroti | reverse complement strand
GATCCTGTGGTGACATTAACGCAAAAACTGGTATTAAAATAGACAATGCCGAGATCGCACTAGGAAGCTTCAAAAGCGGTGCAAGGAAGCAACGAGAAGAAACCCTAATCAACTTTGTACCAGAAAACAACTTGTTTCAAATAAATAGATTCTTCTACAAGAAACCCACAAGAAGATGGACGTGGAAAATCCCAAATACAGTTTTAAAAAATAAAATGGACTACATCATAACGGACAAAAAATCTGTTGTTTAAGCCGTAACAGTTCTGAATCAAATCTCCGTGGGAAGTAACCATAGAATGGTAAGGACTACAATTAAAATAAATCTAAGAAATAAAAGATACGAAATGGTTAAAAGAAAAACTAAAAAAGTGTCAAGCCCCAGAAAACCAAGAAAGATTTAAAGACACAACCGAACATATGCTGACGGAATTCCCAGCACAACAAAATATAGAAGAAACTAGCGACAGAATAATCAAGGCACTACGGAAAACCTAAGTGTCCCAGTGTTCAAAACGAAAGACAGAAAATAAACTAAGTCGAAATACAGAGAGCTCATGTAACACAGGAAGAAATGAAAACAAGGGACAATGTGGTCGCTTTAAACTTAAGGCAGTTAAATAAAGATATATCAACAGACATTAGGAAAGATATAAAAAAATCGTAGCCACGGGAATATCATACAAATAATAGAAGAGAACAAGAGCATCAAAGTGCTAATAAGAAAGCTTAGAAATGGGAGAATTAAAACTATAACATTTAAAGAGAACACAGGTGAAGTAACAAGTAACATAGACGAGCTATTATTATATATATATATATATATATATATATATATATATATATATATATATATATATATATATATATATATATATATATATATATAAAGTAGACAACAAATAAAAGATGAACCGAAAGAAATCGAAAAGACAAACGGAGTAGTTAATCAGGGATCTGAAGACATGCCTGACACAATAAATATAATAAAAGACAACAAAGCTACTGGAGAAGATTGAAGGAATAAAGATAGGTTGAGACCTCTCCAACCTCTGCTTAATACAAAATATACCAAAGAAATGGAACACTGTCATGATAACATTAATTTACAAAAAAAGCGATCTGACAAACGTCAAGAATTACAGGCCCATAAGTTTGCTCTTTCGTATATACAAGCTGTTCAAAATAATTATAAGCCATCGTATTGAAAAGAAGATTGACTTCTACTAAGCTATTGAACAACAGGATTCCGGTCGGAATTCTGGACAAATGACCATTTACTTACTATAAAGTACTATTAATAGAAAACAGAATAGAATATAATAACCTCCTGGTAATGGTGTTTATCGACTTTTAAAGGACCTTCGATATGATAGAAACAAGTGCTGAGTATATATACAGAGTCACTGGCATACATAACATTACATAATAATACCGACAGTTTTCCATTACTACATGGTGTCAGGCAAGGAGACACTTACTTTATCGCTCAAATTATTCTCTACAGTTTTGAAATACGTTTAAAACATTAAACTGAGACAAAAATGTGTAAATATTAGCGGTGAAAAACTAAGCAACCATTGTTTCACTGACGATATTATTATTATAACAGACAACCTGAAGGAAGTTTAAGAGATGGCAAATGAATTATCTCTGGAAACACAGTATCAAATATCAACAAGCATAAAACAAAAGTAACGACAAACCTAATCATTTGAAGAATCATAGCTATTGAGAACGAAACATTAGAAGAAGTCAGAAAATACAAATATCTGGGACACAAATTAAGAAATGCCAAGGATAACTAAACATACGACCTACAGAGACGAATAAGCTTGGAATGGGCAGCGTTTAATAGACTAAGAGACGTATTTAAAAGCGACATACCGAAAAGATACAAAGTATAGGACTAATATGTTTTTCCCGTCCTGACTTATAAATTAAAAACATTTACAATAACGAAAAAGAAAGTTAACAAAGCATGAGTTGTTCAAAGAAAAATGGAGAGAGCCATGTTATGTATTAAACCAAGAGACAGTATCCGAAATACTAACATTCGGCAAAGAACCGGCATACGTGATATAATCTACCAAATCACCAACTTGAAATGGAAATGGGCGGAGCACGTAGCGAGGTTCAGTGATGCAAGATGGACAAAGAGAATCATTACATGAAGACCTCGTCAAGACGAACGAAGTAGAGGGAGACCCTCTACCCGATGGACCGATGATATAGGAAGAGTAGCAGAAAATTGGGTTAGAGTTGCACAAAACCGAAGTGAATGGAAACGATTGGGGAGGCCTATGTCAAGCAGCGGACGCAAACGGCTGGGTGATGATAATGATGATAAATATTATACCTTTTAATATGACTGACTGAGAGTAAAACAATTTTCTGTCAATATAGGAATGTAGTAGATATATATATACACACATATAACAGTTGACAATAAACTTTTACAAGTTCCCCGATCGGATCTCCGGGGGGGACGGATATGAACGAAGTCGAGAAATCGAAAAACAACCAGTCGGTAGAAATGAATATGAAAATAGGTACATGGAACGTAAAAACAATGGCAAAAACCGGAAAAATTAACAATGCTATCCAAGAAATGGAAAGATTGAAAATCAAAATTCTGGGAATAAGCGAAATGAGATGGCCTGGTGCAAGTTACTGTGATATAAACAAACATCGGGTATATTACTCTGGTTCATCAAATGAGCAATATCAACATGGTGTAGGAATCATAGTTTGTAAATCAATAGCAGAAAGTGTAACAAACTTTATACCAATCTCAGAAAGAATCATGCTACTACAAATAAAAGCTAAACCTACAACATTAAACATTATTCAAATATGTGCTCCAACGACAAATCACACAGACGGAGAAATGGAACAGTTCTACTTTCAAATCGCAGATATACTGAAAAACTTGCCAAAACAAGATCTAAATATACTAATGGGAGATTTCAATTCAAAAATCGGAAAAGGTCGGGAAGGTGATTTCACAGGACCGCACGGGTTAGGAGAAAGAAATGAGCGTGGAACCAACTAAGCATATTTGCAGGAGAACAAGGCTTAGCAATAATGAATACATTTTTCACACTTCCACCAAGAAGACTTTACACGTGGAAATCGCCTAAAGACTGACCGGTAAACGTTGTTAGAAATCAGGTAGACTTTATCCTGATAAATAAAAGATACAGAAACAGTTGCACCTGTGTAAAAATATATCCAGGTGCAGATATACAGTCAGACCACATCCCATTAGTGGGCACCTTTAAAGTTAAATTAAAAGAATAAGAAAGAAAGGTAATAATAAGTATGATGTAAGAAAACTAAAAGAACCACTAATAAAACATAAAGCAAAGATAAGGTTAAACGACGAGATTAGATTAAACACAAACATAAATAGACATATGGTCAATATATCAAATATAGAAGAGGAGGTCAAAAAGTAAAAGACACTGTGGAAAGTATCAAAAGGAATTCTTAAAACCAGACACCGTAAAGAAAAGACATGGATGACAAATGAAATCCTACAACTGATGGAGAAAAGAAGACTCGCAAAAGCCATCCGGTAGAATATAATACCATTAATAGAAGAATAAAATTGAAAATAAGAGAAGCAAAAGAAAACGAGGTAAAAGAAAAATGTGCGGAAATAGAAACCTTACAAGCGAGACATGACAATTTTAATATATATAAGAAAATTAACGAGGTGACTGGGAAATATAAAAGAGAACTGTGAACAAACTAGTGAATGAAGAAGGAAAATTATTATCAATAAAAATGAAATCAGTGAAACATGGAAAAAATATACAGAACAGCTATTTCACGATAATAGACCAAAACCTCTCCAGATAAACAGCGAAACCGGACCAAAAATACTAGTAGAAGAAGTACAAAATGCAAAAAAAGTATGAAGAAAGGCAAAGCACCTGGCCCAGACAACATACAGACAGAGTTTTTGAAACTCCTAGATGAAGAAAACGTGAAATGGCTGACAGATCTATTGAACTATATATATGACACTGGAAAAATACCTATAGAATGGCTTAAATCTAAATTCATTCTACTACCAAAAAAGCCAGGAGCTAAGAAGTGCAACGAGTATAGAACAATAAGCCTCATGAGCCACCTATTAAAATCATTTCTAAAAATAATTCATAAGAGAATATACAAACTATGCGAAGAACAAATAGCACCTACACAGTTTGGATTCAGGAACGCAGTCGGAACACGCGAAGCCCTATTTAGCATTCAAGTATTAATTCAACGTTGCAGGGATGTAAACTGCGATGTATATGCCTGCTTCATAGACTTTCAAAAAGCTTTTGATAGAGTCCAACATCAAAAGATGATAGATATTTTAAGAAACAAAGGACTAGACAAAAAAGATCTAAGAATTATTATAAATCTATATTGGAATCAGACGGCATCAATTAAACTAGAACAAGAAAACATCGAAGATATAAAAATCCAGAGAGGGGTGAGACAGGGCTGTGTACTGTCTCCGCTATTGTTCAACCTTTATTTAGAATACATCTTCAGAGAAGCGTTAGAAAACACAAATATAGGGATTCTCTTAAATGGAGAAAGATTAAATAACATCAGGTACGCAGACGACACAGTCATTTTTGCTGAAAAGTTGGAGGACTTATAAGTACTATTAAACAGAGTAACAGAATGTAGGCAGAGACAGGGCGTATACATCAATATAAACAAAACGAAATTAATGATCATCAGTAAAAATAATATCCCCAGATGTCAACTCATGATAAACCATAAACCTATAGAACAAGTGGAAAAGTATACTTACCTCGGTAGCACCATTAATGACCAGTGGGATAACTCACAGGAAATAAAGATCCGCATTGAAAAGGCCAGAGCCGTGTTCAACAAAATGAGTACCATCTTCAAAAGCCACAATTTAACAATTAATTCAAAGATGAGATTTCTGAGATGCTACGTCTTCCCTATCCTTCTTTATGGAGTAGAGTCATGGACCCTGACAAAACAACAGAAAAAGGCTGGAGGCATTTGAAATATGGCTCTATCGCAGAATGTTAAGAGTGTCATGGATAGAGAGAGTCAGGAATGACGAAATTCTGCAAAGAATAAAAAAAGAAAAAGAAATACTGACTACAATAAAAACAAGAAAGCTCCAGTACCTAGGACACATTATGCGGAACGAAAACAGATTCCAACTACTTCAAGTTATACTGCAGGGAAAAGTACAAGGCAAAAGAGGTCCGGGTAGAAGAAGGATATCATGGCTTAAAAACCTGCGAACATGGTTTTCTATGACCACAACACAGTTATTCAAGACAGCAGTCAACAAAATTATAATCGCCCAAATGGTTGCCAACATCCGGAACGGATAGGAACCGCAAGAAGAAGAAGGAATCAATAAGTTCGAATACACAGCAGGTGATACGATACGAAAATTATTAAAGAAAACAATCAAAACTAAATATACAAAATTGAAGTAAAATCACTCAAAGTCTATATGAGGGTTAAATATGTAGATTTAATTTACAAAAAAAAAAGATACTTGAAAATTTAAATATACGTATTAATTGCAATATTTTAAAAATAACAGTTCAAACTTTAATTGCATTTATATTAGAATTTTAATTGGATTAATTGTTGTTAATGCTATTATGTACTTATTTTTTATTATAATTAAAACAGAATACGTAACTGGAAGAATTATTTTTAATAACATAATTGTCTGTGACAATAATAAATTATAAGTACCATACTAATGAATAAACATTTTTAAAGCAGTAATTTTTTGTAAAATTATTTTCATCTCAGAAAAAATTTTCTTATTAACCTGGAACAACTAAAAAAGTTTAATGTGTTTTTACCGTTTATGTTAATTACAACCACCTTCTATTAAGTTATTATTTTTATTTTGCTTTCATTTACACAAAACATATCTTTTTGAACACATATCAACTTCTTCAAAATTATTACTTGCTTTGGCTGTATCGTTTAGGGTTCGTGCAAATTTAGTCAAATTGTTTAGTAAAATCTTAGATGCTACATTTAAAGGAGTATCATAAGTGTTCTAAATTGTTCTAGAGAAATCAGTTTTCTGTAAGTTTCCATTGAAAAATTTATCTATTGATAAATTAATGGTTTAATACTTTCGACAGCACATTTTTCTAAATAAAGTAATATTCTCTGTATCATCTTACTATCTTTTTCAATAATATTAGTGTCTGCTCATATAGGTTATGTTAATAATTTCTGGTAGCAAATATATGAAAATACTAATAACCCTTATACTTGTTGTAAAGCTCAGTTTAATGCAATTCCTTAGAAGCAAAATAAAAGCGTTATGAAAAGGACCGGTAAATGCAAAAACTAAACAAGAACAACAAAATTAAATAAAAATCTCGCTATCCAAATGCAAATTTTTGTTCACATTAGTTCTAAAAAACTTTATGAAAACAATAAAACTACTTTTTAGTTTATATAGAAGGACACTTCAAAACAAACAAAAAAATAACAATTATACCCCGTTAACAAATGATCACAGTCCAGCTCGTCTTAGAAGCAAAACTGTTTCCAATAGAAAAATCAAAGAGTAATTAATGATATAGCACTATGCATCGAATGCACGCAGAACTTAAAAATCTTTGACAAAGTTTAAAAAAGTAGATTTTGGAAGCTCAAAAAAACGAACATATCAAATACCATGTGTTGTTATTTTTGTATAAAACAAAAGTAAACTAAGCATCATTATTTTTGTTGCTATCTCTTCAAAAGGGTAGTTTTTATTAAATATGCAAATATAAATTTTTGTGGGACTATCAATTCTAAAAGATCTGCAAAACTAGTAATTACAAAGACATTACTGATCAAGCGCGGGTAGCTCGGGAAAGTATAAAATACCTAGATATTGTGTATACATGGATTCTAGGAAATTCTTGTAAAATTGAAACAAAGGTAAATTACTTAGTATAGTTTTAATTTTTAGAAAGATAATATTAATACTTAAATAAAAAGAACTAATATTAATTACCCAAGAAATATTGACACAGGAAGATGAACTTATCATGGACAACATACTTTTAAATGAGAACCAAAAAGAACTTGAACTCCCACAGCTAGAAGGGGTAGAAGAAATTATAAAAAATTTAAAGAATGGCAAGAGCCCTGGAAGTGATAAAATTTCTGGAGCTATTAAAATATAGATTAAAAGAACTGGCAGAAAGGGTACATAAACTAATAATAAAGATTTGGGAAAAACGCGAAGTACCAAAAGAATGGAACAAAAATGTGATAGTGCCAATATATAAAAAAGGAAACACATAACAATGTAAAAACTATAGACCCATCTCCTTACTAAGTGTAGCGTATAAAATTACAGGAAATTAATTGAAAAGAGACTTAAATAATTTGCAAAAACTAAAGTAGGTGAATATCAGTGCGGTTTTAGGAGAATTAGATCCACTCATTAAGGATGATACCAGAAGAAACAGAAAGGAAGAAAACCAAACTCTATGTATTTTTACAGATCTACAAGATACCTATGACAGATTACGAAGAACAGCAGCAATCAAAACATTAAACATATTAGAATGTCCCGGAAAGCTAACAAACTTAATAAAAGTAACACTACAAAAAACATTTACTCGCGTTAAATTTAACGG
Organism: Sinelater perroti; assembly: GCA_036346155.1. Taxonomy (NCBI): domain Eukaryota; kingdom Metazoa; phylum Arthropoda; class Insecta; order Coleoptera; family Elateridae; genus Sinelater; species Sinelater perroti. The sequence goes on along the minus strand of JARFIY010000060.1, from coordinate 587,096 downwards.
CAGGCTATCAGAAGAATTGAAATCGCTCCGAAGCAATTTATCCATTTTGGGAGGTTTCGAGCAAATAATAATACTATTTAAAGCATAACGGTGAAGGTGGAAATAATAAAAATAAGTGTGCCAATTAAAGTAAGAGAAAACTGCTAATTTCTCAGTTTAATATTTAAGTACGTGCATCAGAGGAGACTTGACCTCCGAGAAGTAGATTCGGGCAAGGCTTTTATCGCTGAGCACAGCTGTACATACAATATTGTAAGTAGTAAATACGGAACAGAGCCGCACTCAGAATTATTAAAACCAAACCTAAAATATGGATAGTTCTGAGAATGAGTTTAATACATCGGAAGATGGAACAAAGAAAAGGAAACCATCCGGACAAATAGACGTATTCAGTAGAAGTAAATTAACAAAGAGATCGCCAGAAAAAAAAAGGAAATCAAGACGATACATTACGAAAAATGTTTGTTATGATGCAGAACCTCACTACAGAAGCCAAAGAAATTCGTAAGAACCAACAGGAATATAAAGACGAGATCAAAAAATTACAAGAACAAAACGAAAGCATCAAACGTGAAAATGAACATATGGCAAGGAACTAAAAGAAATAAAAGGAAAAGTTGAGAGATTAGAAAACGAAAAAGGAGAAATAATTTAGTGATACAAGGCTTAGAAATTGATATCGATGACCCTAAGGTTTTGAAAGAAGGCATATTGAATGTATTCAAAGAGAAACTGGGAATAGAAGTACCAATTAAATCAGCTAAGAAACTAGGCCAAAAACCTGTCTAATCGAGCTAGAAAATTCCAATGATAAGAAAGTAGTTATGATGAACAAAAGCAAACTAAAAGGGAATAAAGAGGTCAAGATATTTATCAACGATGATTTATCCAAGAAAGACAGAAAATACAAGGCATAATCAGGAAAAGGGCCCAGGAGAGAGAACACATGGAAAAACCGCTAAAATAGGATTTAGAAAGCTGTATATAGATGGAATAGAGTGGAGATGGGAAGAGACAAAGAAAGAGTTAAAAAAGCAAGAGAAATAACCAACGGCGACTCAAAAACTGATTACAGATTTTGGATTGCACGACAAATATAAAGACGACGACCAGGCAATGAAATGGCATTTGAATAGGAAACAACCCAAACACCAAAAGACACAAAACAAGAGAACCTAAAAGAAATTTGAAAAGAAGCATGAAACATGGAATTTAGCAACATGGAATGTAAGAGGAATTAGTGGGAAAGAGAAGGAGCTAGTAAATGAACTGAGACAAATTGAGATAGAAATAATAGTAGCAACTGAGACAAAAAAGAAAGGCCAAGGAATGATTCAATTAGAAGATAATTATATTATGATATACAGCGGAGTCCAAGAAAATCAGAGAGCAAAAGGAGGTGTAGCATGCATTGTCAATCAGAAATAGGCAAAAATAATTTGTAATTGGACATGCATAAATGAAAGATTAATGTCAGTAGAAATAGGGGAAGACCAACACAAAATAACAATAATAGCAGTCTACGGCCCAAACGAAGACGATAATGTAAACAATAAGGACCAATTTTGGAGTGAACTAACATCACTCACAAAAGAAAGTAAGGGGCAGTAATCACAGTAGGTGATTTTAACGGCAGAGTATGAGTAAAAAATAAGTCAATGGAAGAATCACTAGGCAAATTTGGAGAACAAGAAAGAAACAATAATGAAAAAAGAATACTCGACTTTTGCAGAGAGAACCAATTCATCGTCACAAATACGTTTTACGAACATAAGAAAATACATCAGTACACCAGGGAAGTTAAAAGTAGAGACGAAAAATCAATAATCGACTACATCCTGATAGAAAAGGCCAAAAGGAATATGATTCAAGACGTTAGGGTAAGAAGAGGTCCCGAAATTTACAGCGATCACTACCTGTTAGTAGGAAAAATAAGACACATGGACAGAAAACAAACAAAAGAGAAGGAAAACTTGCAAAAGAAAAAAGTTTATGAAAAGATTAAGACTTACATGCTCAAGGAAGAACAATATCAGACAAAATACCAAGAACTAATACAGAAAGAAGTCGAAAAACTGGACGAAAGATTTCTACACGAAGACATAGACAATAAATGGGAAATATTTAAGGCAGTATGTGAGGTAGCTAAAATAAATAACCAAAATAAACAAACAGATTGGTGGAATGAAGATATTAAAAACGAAATTAAAACAAAGAAACGGAAATGGAAAAATTATTTAAATAAGAAAACTGAAGAAGTATACCAAGAATACAAGGAACAAAGGAAGAAAGTTAAAGAAATAATAAAGACAGCTAAAGAAAAGTCATGGGAGAAGTTCGGACACAGAATGGAACATAACAGCAAAGAAAACCAGAAGCTATTTTATAGGGTGCTCAAAAATTGTAGAACAGAGAAGAAAACAATACTAAACCAAGTCAAGAATAAAAGAGGTAAACTCATAACCGAAGAAAATGAAGTGATAAAGATATGGAAAGAACACTTCCAAGAAATCCTAACAGTAGATGAAACGGTAACACAAAATTCAAGAGAAGATGAAGAAGGAGAACAAAGAGCAGAAAGAATGGAAGTAATAACGGATGAAGAACCCACAATGAAGGAACTATGTGAAGCAATAAAAAACGTTAAGAATGGGAAAACACCTGGACACGACGGAGTAGAGGCAGAAATGCTGAAAACTATGGGAAAATATGGAGCACAAATATTCTTAGACATTTGCAAAGAGGCTTGGAGAACCGGTAGAATACCAAAAGAGTGGGAAGTGGGAATCATATTACCACTGTACAAAAAAGGAGATAGACTTAGTTGTCATAACTACCGAGGAATAACACTGTTGAGCATAGCATGCAAGGTTTATGAAAGAATTTTAGAACAGAAACTAAGAAAAGTCCTAGCAAGACAACTAATAGACTCTCAAAGCGGATTCAGAAAGGGACATAGTATACAAGACCACATATTTAGCTTAAAAGAAGTAATAGAAAGAACACTAAAACAAGACAGAAAAGTTTACCTAGCCTTCATCGATTTAGAAAAAGCTTTTGACCGCGCACCAAGAAAAAAGATCTGGAAGAGCCTAATTAGAAGGGGTGTAGGAAAACAATTGCTTAATGCCACCAAAAGCATGTACCAAAACTGCAGGAACTATGTAAGAACTAGATACTCACAATCGGAAGAGTTCATAACAAGCAATGGCCTAAGACAAGGTGGTGTACTAAGCCCTCTGCTGTTCATACTACTCATGGACGACATTATTAACGCATGTAGGTCAAAAGTAGCGAAATTATGTGTAGGATACAGAAACATGCAACGAATAAACATCTCGGAATGTGCGTTTGCTGATGACGTTGTGATATTCGCACCAAAGGAGAGGGACCTACAATACAATCTGGAAATATGGAAAGAAACGTTAGAGGACTACAACATGAAAATTAACATAGGCAAAACTAAGGTCATGGCAATTGGTAAACAAGAAGAACAGACAAACATAAAAATCAACAACAGTAAATTAGAACAAGTCAAAAGTTTCACATATTTAGGAGTTACTATAGACAGCAAAGGAGGACACGAAGCTGAACTAAACAAACGAATAGAAAACACTGCCAAGTTGTACTACGCACTAGGAAAGACATTCTTGAACAACAAAGAGATTTCTAGGAAAACAAAACTCACCATATATAAAACAATTTATCTACCGACATTGACATTTGGGGGGGAATCGTGGGTAACAACGAAGAGACAGGAAAGTAAACTACAAAGTATGGAAATGAAATATCTGAGGAAAGTACTAGGAGTAACCAGAAGAGATAAAATACGAAATCAAATAATTCGAGAAGAACTTAAAGTAGAACCACTGGAAAAAAATAGAAACACGACAGCTACAATGGTTAGGACATTTACTTAGAATGGACAAAGATAGACAGGTTAAGAAAATATGGGAATCGAAAGTAGGTACTAGTAGAGACAAGAGGAAGACCACGAAAAACATGGACAAGAACAATAGAAGAAAACTTCTTTAGAAAGGAATAACATGGCAAGAAGCGAAGGTAATGAATGGCACAGAACAAAAGGAGTGGACCAGATTAGTACATACGAGTAGAAATCAAGAATAATTTTAGTTTTAAATATTATGTCAAGAAGTCTTGATAATATATATATATATATATATATATATATATATATATATATATATATATATATATATATCAGAAGAATATCCAACAAACGTAAGACTCAAACAAGATGACTAAATTTCTACAACCCATTTTAATCTAGTACTAGAAACTGTGATAAGAAAATGTCAGTTTAAAAGATCAGGAACAATATTCAAAAATTCACACCAATGCCTGCAGATGATTTGACAATCACAGCGAGAACGCAGGAAGAGCTAAAAAACTGTATAAAAAAGCAAATCTAAATATTGAAAAAACAAAGTTTATAGTAAGCAAGAAAACAGCAGCAACTGGTGAACTTAGAATTAATGGTAGGAGAAGACAAATATAGTTTTGAAAGTGTAAAAACATTTGTTTACCTTGGAGTAGAACTGGACCCCAAAGAAGAAATTAAAAGAAGGTTGTTGCTTGGAACAAAAAGGGAAGGTTCTTTGATGAAGATACTGAGAGCAAAAGAATTATCATATGCCACAAGGATTCGACTCTACCAAACAGTAATCGCAAACGAAACATGGCTTTGAGGGTAGCAAATATAAGGAAAATTAAAATTTGGAAAAGAAGAATATTAAAGGTAATTTATGGGGGTATAAAACAAGGTGAAATATGGAGAAGAAGAACAAGCCAAGAGTTTCTAAACCTGTACAGCACCAATACAATTCCATTAATTAGGCAAACCAGAATTAAGTGGATGGTACATTTAGCACGCCTGACAGATGAGAGTACCAAAACAGTCACTTTTGAGAAAATTCGTATGTCTTCCTTAATGGATCCATGTTCACTGTAGCCTAGGGCTTATTGTGATTACCCTATTTAAATAAATTAACAACCAATCTGTAATTGATGTCCCTGAATCAGCAGATACAAGTTTTTTACAGGGTGTGTCTGGAAATCTTCCGGTTCCAGGATTGGTTTCCCGAATATATGTTGCCTTTTCCTGCATAGCGCATCGCACTTGCATAGGATATGTAAGGCTGTTTCTGGTTCCTTGCTACAAAGTATGCATGCAAGGTCACCGTTGAATTTACCAATTTTGCAGAGGTGTCCTTTTACAGTCGCATGTCCTTTAAGAAACCCTATGGTTATCTTTAGCTGTGGCCTCCTTAGGTTAAGGAGTTCTGCAGATCTCTTTTGACAGGTCCTTTATTGAAGGTTTTGCTGAAATAATGTCCTGGGCCGTTCTTCCAGTACATTCGTTAATGAGTGCGCGTCCTTTCGTTAATGAAGCTTCGGGCAGCACTTCGTAAAATTCCTAATGCAGGTTCTGGGCCGATATAAGTCTCACTAGATCCCTGCCTGGCCAGTTCATCGGCTTTCTCGTTGCCGTAGATACCGCAATGCCCAGGTGCCCACAGTTTTACTGTGTTATGTTCTGCCAGTGCATTGAGTTCCTTAATGCATTTCCATACCAGTCTAAATTATGCATTTTTGCTTGATAAAGCCTTTAAAGCTGCCTGGCTGTCCGATATAATATAGATCCGCTTGCTCCTGTAAGCCCTCTTACCGTTTTTACGCACACACTGTAGTATGGCGTATATTCTATCCTGAAAGGCAGAAGCGTACCAGGAAAAAGCTTAGCTCTACCCTGGGAGCTTCAGCATATATTCCAGCTTCGGTATCCAGCTTTAATAAAAAAGTAAGCATTTATTTACAATATTTTACATAAATATTAATATACAAGTAAATAGGGTGGAATAGATTATTATTGTTATAAACAAATATATGAACTCATTACACTAACACTAAATATTCTTGTTGGGATAATTCTCACCACTTACTAATATTTTAAATAACAAAGAATCTGATCTGAAACTTTTAGGCTTTTTAAGCATTTTATAGTTGTGGTGTGGAGTGTAATAAAAAGTAGCAGGGAAAAATTGGAATAAATAAAGGGTTTGAAATTTTTTGTTCAAATAATCGAGACATTTTGCACCATAATGCAACGCTAATTTGACGAAAACCACTAAATACTTAAAATTAATAAAAATTTCAAATTATCAGAATTTGAATTTAGAATTATTGCAAATAATTCATCTGGATAGCTTTTTGTTTAACTAAATTACATAACTATTGAAGGCAGATAAATTAAATGGTAGTGTTTGTTAGTGGAACTAGATGCTCCTTGAACACAATTATAGGGAATCAAGTTATAATCAGATTAATATTAACATTATAAACATGTTTAAAATTTCAAACTGAAGCTCCAAGTTGCTATTAGAGAATAGTGCAAATCCGTTAATTTCAGAAGTCGAAGATACAACGTATAGTTCATCAGGTACCTAAACACGTTTCCAAAAAACGTCTTTGGTCATTATTTCTAACAGATCATTGAAAACTTATTTAGAAATTTCTATTTTTCAAAACTCTTTTGAATTTTGCAAAACGTAAATGATACACAAAAAAGCGAATTTAGAATTAAACTGTATTTGATGTGACCGGTAATAACCAAGTCAAATACAATACCAACCGTAAAACGTTTTTGAGGATAAAGTCAGCATTATTCAAAAAAATCTACGAGTATACAAATATGGAATTTGATATCTCCTAAATTTAAGTTTAGTTTTTTCAGTGTGGTATTAGGAGTGCAAGAATGTTGTACACAAACATAGAAACGCCCATATCTATAAAATGAATTAGAAATAGGATCTGTTTCTATTTCATTAATACTATACGGTTTGTCCGGAAAGTATCGGGAACAATTTTATAGCCAACCAGAAGTGCTAGTGGGACGTGGTGTTCGGCGGAATAGATTATTGAGGGAGAGTCTTAAGTAAAGAATTTGACCCGACTTAATTGCCTACGAGCCTTGAGAGACTGAGGGTCATGCCTCTCGCAAACTGTGTTTTGCTGACGCGTTACGGACTCGACATGCAGCGTATATTAGAGCAACGTTATGCAGTGAAGTTTTCTGTCAAACTCAAATATCCGGCATCAAGGCTTTAAATCTATTAAGAAAAGCCTGTGCAAAGGAAACCAAAAATGACAATTTTTAAATGGCACAAGATGTTTTGTGAGGAAATAGAAGCAGTGGGAGACGAAAAACGCGAAGGATATTGATCAACAAACCATAGTAATAAAAATTTGGTAAAAGTGAAACAATTTTGGATTCTGATCGCCGTTTCAGTGTTTGATTGATAGTACAAGAGTTGAATATACCAAAACCCAAAGTGCATAAAATTGTGTCTAAAGATGTTCAAATGATACAACGCTGCCAATTAGACGTTGCTGCTCGCGAGGGAATTGTTGGCTTCTTTCTGTTTCCAAAACTCAAATCCAGCCTAAAAAAGATCCGTTTTGGATCGGTGGACAGGGTCCAAACCACCGTGACCAAGGCCATAAATAACAGCACTTCATTTCTTGCATTTTAGAAAGCCTTTAAAGCGCGATAGCCTAGCTAAAAACGTTGTGTAGATACAGGAGGAAACTATTTTAAAGAATTTTAAAGAAATAAACTATACCTGCAATACTTTTGTTTTTATTGAAATATTTCCAATACTTTCCGGACAAACCCTGTATTATTAACCTGATCTGCTTTACATTCAAAATATGGATTACAAAGTCTAGCTTTAAAAGCTCCGATCGACAAGCATTCAAGTTTTTCTTTTCGAAGTTGCCATTTTAATATTAGTCGCATATATTTATCATGCTTAAAAACATTAGCATTGAATTTTACTTCCATTAAGCGTATATGACAATATTTAATCGGAAAAATTTAGATGAGATAATTAATTAGTACAGAAAAGTCAGCAATTATGTTTTATAAGGTTTGGTTCAAGAGCCCCTGTGACACATTTATCAGGAATACCCAAGTATAATTATTTAATTAACGTATTATTAATAAATAAAGTTTATTACCAATATATTCCCGACACATGTACAAAGATGTACATTTGACAATTTAAGATTAAACAGGCTGTTTAATTTCTTACAATGTGCATTTTTTGCATTAAGAAAATATGACGTGATCTGCATCGACACAATCAGTAATTATCTCAACAAATAAGGTAAAAGAAGTTTCTGATAGAAGGAGGTATGCGATATAAAAAAATACAAGAATTTTAATTTACTAGTAACAAATGAGATTTATTTTTAATTACCTTACTTGGAATGTATACACAAGATTAGAAAGCACTTCCGTTTGTAATTCTAATTTTCTTAAGTAATAAATTAAATGAGGTTGTGAGAATTGGATGGATTTTCCTAATTTGGTTCTGAGGCAAGATTTTGTGTAAGTTGCTGCTAGTCTTAGGATTTTGTTGTCTGCCTATAGAATCCTCAAATATTTGTGCATAATTTTATTGATAACATACTATGGTGTATTTGCCATCATACGACGCATTTTTGATTAAATAAACTAAAAAGTTTTAGTATTGAACGGTTTTATACATTCCTAGAGCCACGGTACGTCTAAATTGGCTTCAAAATGACTATAGTAAAACTTTATTTGGTAAATATGGACGACCAACTCTTTTATTTAACTTTGAAATATGTGTTTTCTTGATTCTAATGAATACAGTTTAGATGAATGTGTGGTCAACATGCAATCCTAAATACTTGACTTTTGTTTTAACTGATATAGCAGCAATTATTAGATTGTTACTTACATGTGCTATGTATATTGGTATATGGTATATTGGTTAGATTTATTATTTTTAACTATTACTCTACAATTTTTGTATCAAGGTTAGTAGTTGCGAGATAATTTTGAGATGCTAGCACTAGTAATTAGGTAAAAGATAATATTATCGTGTTGTCAACGAAAGCACTAAGTTTAGTTTCGTGTTAATTTAGAATATCAGCGGCAAGGTCTAGTAGGCTATGTTGTGGAACACCTGAAGTAATAGGATGCAGCGTTATTAAATTTGAACTGAAAGCTTCTCTAGCGCTAGTATGATTTGGACAGCAAATATATTTGGCGAGAAAAATGTAACTTAATTTTATATATGCTTGTTTAGTGTTAAGAAAGGCTAAAGTATAATTTTTTTTGTTTTTAGTTATTATATTATTTTAATGTATTATCGAATGATCTTTACAGAAACCAAGTTATTGTGTTGGAATTATATGATTTAAAACAATATTTCAAACATTTTTGACATCAACGAGAGCAAGTTTACAGGTCAATATGATGTTGTTTCTGTAAGTTACTATCATTATAATTATAACAAATTTTCACTAAATTTGGCAAAAACAAAGTCATAACATGCAATTATAGTTGGTAGTAAACAGAACTAAAGTTTTTCAGACAAACTAAGAAATATTTATTCAACAATAAGATCAAAATTAAAACAGCATTTTTGTATTTAATTTATTGCTTTACTTCAGCAAACGTAAACAGGTTGATCGGGAGAGATAATTGATAGTGCATTAACGATATTTGTTTTTTTTTTTATTAAAGAACGACAGATACCTCATATTTAAGTTTTCATTAGTGGATTAGCGGATAACGTCCTATTGAAGTAGTTAGTGAATATATCTATGTTGTATGTTTGGCATTCCATACTACGACAATCATGAATATATTGCCAAGTTGTTAAATAATTTTCTAGATGGTCCCCCGTGGAGATGCGAAGCCTTGGAGGGCAATTAATTAGTGCTATAGCTACCCGACAGAAGCTAGTTTTAATTTTAATTACTATGTTTTGAAGTTTGTTTGTTTTGCATTATGTTCTAGTATTAGCCGCTGATCCGTCATGGGTCGTGCCATTTTGATGGCTAGTGAAATATACACTATAGTGTTGTACTTTAATGACTGTTCTATCAGTGGTATGAAATTTGGAAATGAGCAATATGTCAATTCTTTTAGTTTTAAGAATATTATCATTTCTGGTGTGTGATCTGTAATTTTGTTTGCATACAGTACGTATTGATAAAAGGATTTTAAAGTTAATTTATCTATACCTGTGGTTAGCATGTCAAGTACCATGCTGTTTTGAGGAATTAATTGCCCAAACATATCCTTAATTTCATTAAAAAATTTAATAGTCATACGCCGATAATAATTTATTCTGTATTGTTAGTATTTATGTCATTTTTAGCACAAGTTGTTTACGTATAGGTCTATTGGTAGTCTTATTGGTGTTTCGCTTTGATTTAATACTTGACTATGTAAAGGAGAAAAATTATTTAAGTTTGAAGGGGCATGTTGTACTAAATTAATTAAATGTCTTCTGGTCTGAGCTTTACAAACCTTTGTAGGTTGTATAACTTTTATAAATTGCGAGGTGAAATTGTGTTTTCCGTCATATTTTACATATGCATAAGACTTTGCGCAGTAGTATTTCGTGTGTTAATAGTCTTAGCACTGAATACATTAACATATTATATTTTAATTTCTAGTTGGTTTAACAGTCATTTTAATGTTGCTTAAGCACATAAGTTTATTTATGTTATTATTTTCCTTCTATTCAAAATCTGTCGTAAATAAATGTAGCGGATTTGTTGTCACTCGATGGCGTATATCAATAAGGTGGCCTATGGCCTGGCTAAGGTAGGCCATTTTGGTTACAATTTTGGTTAAAGATATTGAGTATTAAAGACCTTTGCACTATCTTATCTTGTTTGGGATGGTTTATTCATTTTCGGTAATAACCTGAAGTTACAACGTTAATTTGATTGTGTTGTTTGTCAATGTTTTTAGTGTGTAATTGCTCTTTTTCTATGATTATTAATCATTTGGTTACGGTTAATAACCTCATGTATAAAAAATAAAATTTTTATTTAAATTTTTAAGTATAAAAGCAATCGCTGCAGATGACTATAGTAAATTCTTTCACACTCTGAGAAATAGATTCACTGATAAAGAAGCCTGCAACTACAAACACGCCCACTGAGGATGCAGAATTATCACAACAAACGGCAGAAACCTATTTAGAGGAATTGTGACAAATAATTACAACTGTCATAGCACCGGGAAACCGGCACATTGGCCAACTGATGTAACTAAACTCCATGACTTATTCGATTTTTATATTTACTATAGAATAAATACAAATTTATTCCTGGTTGAACCTAATCACAATTTATCAGATAATCATGTTTCAGCAATACTCAATTTAAATACTAGGTCTATCAACAAAGAATTCTCCTAGACATGTCAAAACATACCGATTGGCATGAATTTCAATAATACATTGAAGATAAAATTCTACTGAAACAACAAATAAAACAACCTCAAGCTTTAGACCAATCCAATGATTCGTTACTCTTGTTCAAGAAGTGGCATGTAAAGTCAGACCCACCCAAACTGAACCCGCTCATCATGCCCATAACACATGCCCAAATCATAATGATTTCCAAACCAGGAAAAGTACTGAAAAATATAAACTCTTACAGGTCAGTCAGTCTTTTAACTATGCTAGCAAAACTCTTCAAAAAACTGTTTCTTAAAAAGCTACCAAATAACACAAAACGCAGCATCTCATTTGTTTTTACAGCAATTTGGGCTTTGAGAAGGATATTTCACAACACAGCAGGTATATATGATATATAATGAAATAGTACGTAGCCTCTAAAAAGAGAAATACTGCTCAGCTATGTTCTTAAACGCTCCCCAAGCGTTTGACAAAGTCTGGCATACTGGGTTACTCTACAAACTAAAAAAACCTACTTTTAAATTATTAGTACCTTTTTTTAAAAATCCTATCTTACTGACAAAAATATTTCCCAGTTAAGTACAGCAGCTACCATCCCATAAAATCTGCTGTCCCACAAGGTAGTGTCTTTGTTCCCCTCCTGTATCACATTGATACTACTGACCTACCAGAAAATGCAAACATTGTTATTGTTACTTTTGAGGATAACACGGCAGTGTTATGTACACATGAAAACTTTGTGTTAGCATCGGAGAACCTTGGTATTAAAATTAACGCAACTAAATCGGTTCAAATAATCTTAATAACTCGATTCAACACGTGTCCGACAGTTAGTTTAAATAATATTCCAGTACCTGTTAATACGGAAACCAAGTATCTAGGATTAGTAATACTAAGTAACAAATAAACCTAAAGTTTCGCTAAATGTATTGGCTGCTTGAAAGAAGATACTGTTCCTATACAACAAAGTACTATTATTTAAAACCATGCTAAAGCCAATATGTATAGACGGAGTGCAACTCTGGAGATGCGCTAACCCATTTTGAATAAAATATATTCAACAATTTTAATCCAAGATAGCCCGTACCATGACAAATGCAACATGGTATGTAACAAATCAAACCTTGCATTTAGACTTAGGTATTAATATTCGTTGTGGAAGAGGTTTGTAAATTTGCCCAAAGGTACTACAGTAGACTTCAGAATTACAACAATGATTTGATTTATCAGTTGTCGATCGCCTATTTACCCCTAAGAAAGTTAAATAGAACTGGTCTGACGACCTACAAAGACCCTAATATGAAAGGGTTTCTAAAAGAGTATTACTAGCGAGTGGTTTCTGTTAACAATGTCTATTTGTGTTACCATATTTACTTAATACTCCTTGTAGAGCAGATTGTAAATTTACAAATAAAACAAAAATTCTAGTAATTTCTTTAAAACTAATAAAATATTATGTTATCTATACAAAAGGGTAATTTAAGCGCCATTTATGGCTCTGCAGCAAACTTGAATTAAAATCAGCCTTTAATCTAGCATAAGCAACAACTTCCAACATACTGTAATCAACAGTCCTAGTCCTTATCAAACACATTTTACTAAGTTAATGTGTCTGATGAATTGTCTAATGCACCTGCGATATCTGCCCATAACCATTACTGTGGCATATCTGCTCGGCAGTCCTGATTGATAACTAATGGTCACTTTTAATCCGGTGAAAGCATGGAAAAAGAAACTAAAGTTAGTAGCCGCACAGGCAGAGTCATGAAAAAAGGATAATGATTAAATAAACTGAAAACATAGTATTGGGTCAATCAAATATCTCAACCCAAGATAGATATGCACTCTTAATATATATTGATAATGGAAACCTAAACTAAAATAGCTCTAAAGGTGTCAAAAATTTACCTAGATTTCTAAAACCTTTGGTGTATAATATTTATGATGTCACTAATTATAATAATATGGCCGAAAGCATTGCTAAAGCTCTTGTAGATGAATAATACGTTAGTAAAACCCCAGACACTTATTTAAGCATTTAAGAGACGAGAATATTATTGACCACACCTACCTGCCCAAAGATCAGAGATCATATAAGGTGCATCTGCAAAATTATATGTCAACTCAAGCAATAAAAGTTAAATTAAAGAAGTTAACACACAAATTTTGCAAAATAGTCATCAAGTATAAAATTAGTAAAAATCCGCTTCCACACTTTGTAGGTTTGGAAGCTAGAACAAACTATAAAAATCTGGTGTGACCATAACACGACTTTCCTTATCCTATTATGTATTATACCGGGTCCATCGTCTCAGCCCTGCACTGCTCTCGTCCCGGAATTAAAATTTTGCTACGACATTGAAGGTAACCGTGCGAGCTCAGCCGCACGGCCTCCTAGCGACCGAGCGCTCCCCCCCGTCCTACCGCAGTCGGCCAGGAAGCTCTCCGAGCGCGCTGTGATTGGTCCGTTTAATTAATCTTTAATCGGCTATAACTTATTTATTTGACCTCGGATCAAAAAATTTAATTGTAATTTTTTGTTCGTCTCGGCCTGGTCTATCCGGTAATATAAATTTCCCGAAATATTTTATGAACACCCGGAATATTAAAAATCCTGAGTTTCAATTTTTTTTGAGTTATTATTTTATCAACTTTTATTTTAAACTCATTTTTATCTCAAGATAACAAATCATTTTTATTCTCATAAATTTTTTGTATCTTCAACCGTTTAGATTCGCGGCCACTTTCCGGCCAATTTTGCGACCTTGCGACCAAACGACTCTGCCGATTTTTACCAAAAGCTTCGCGCTGCGTCCCCTACCTACAAGTAACTTGCATACCAAATTTCAAGTCTCTAGCTCTTACGGTTCTCGAGATATCCTGTTTACTGACAGACCGACACACACACACACACACACACACACACACACACACACACACGAACCAATGGCTCAAACCAACTTTTTTGGTGTCTTGAGGCTATATTTCGTCCAGAAATGTGAAAAACTGGGTATGTCAAATTTCCGCCGATTACATTACTTTCGTTATTATAGGATAAGGAAAGTAAAAAAGTCGGCAAAATTAAATTTCTCTGCAATTTTAAAGTAAATGTTGAAGCACCATATACAAGAAACAATATTATTCAATGTATAAGATGCCAAAGCCATAGACACTCTAATACCTATTGCACTACTCACTATATGTGCTTAAAATATAGAGGTGCGCATATAGATGGAGGTATAAAAATAAAAACACAAAGTATACTAGTCATATCTATATTATGTGATGGTTTCTATCATACCAACTATAAGGGCTGTTTAACGCACAAAAAATTACTGAATACGATAAACAAAGCAAACAATAAACCTATTTCAGTTCCAGATTGCATTTGAACAACGACCAGCGCTTCTAATTCGCTATATTTTCCAACATGACAGCCCAACTTAGTAACTCCACTTATGTTCAAACATTAAATGCATACCTTAATCGACTTGAGAGTCCAATTAATCATTTTTCTAACAGAATTTAAAAGCATGTTTTCTCAATTAATGAACCAAAACAAAATTATGTTCAATTTACTGACAACTATTAGCAAATTATGCTTCCATTATTCCATCCAGCATAACAAAATAGAAAATTACCAAACTGAATATTTACAGGTCACAAATGTTAAAGCTAACGTCTTTTCTAGTCTATTGTTATTTGAACTATCTATTCCTCTCCGAGGCATACCACCTTTACTGATTAATACACTATCTTTTCGAAATTGGGTATCAGATTCCTTGTAAGCGAAAACTGGAATTCCAAGCATACTCATTGAGGTCCGAAATTATCTTAACGAAGGGACAATATTTATTCAATGCGCTTATGCTTAGTAATTACAAATACTATTGGACATCTAATCAAAATAAACTGCCAGATCTTTTGGATGTCTTTATCTTTTATGGAATAGCGAACAGTTCAGTTATTGTGGAATAAAATCATGATCGTGTACCGGTTGTACTTAAATTAAGTAAAAGAGTTATTAGGAATGGAGGACATAGAAGACAATACTGATTTCAAGCCTTGCATAGAAGAATCTGTTGAAATAAATGCAGCATGTCATTATTTCAGTAACCTTTATCCAACAAACCGCCTGGGAATCTACCTAATAAAACATATGAAATGCCTCATTATATTAGGAAATTGATCTTAGAAAGATGGAGAGCCAGAAGATGATAGCAAAACAATTTATAATGTGGTCAATAAGTTTAGTTATAATGGCTTAAAATGCAGGTTTTGCTGTAGTACGGAAAAACTAAAATAATAACTTCATTGAATAGATGACCTTTAAGTTGGTCAAAAAAGTTGCATAATTTGGAGAACTAATAAGAAATTTAAGCGTCCTTAACTTGCCAAACGACCTATTAGGAAAGCGAATGGCTAATAAGCAAAAAGTAATAAAGAAGAAGCACCCCATACGTAACTGGTGCATCTGTTTCCGATGCTGAAATTGAAGATTTTTTATCTGCCGTTCCAGATGTCATTACTTATTAGCCGTATATCACTAGATAAAGTTCAGTTTGGAATACGTAAGCTAGACTAACATAAAGCGGCAGGATACAACCTAATAATAGCTGAATTGCTAAAGATGTTAACTAGAAAAGCCATCGTGCTGTGAATAACTATTTTTAACCGCATGCTCAATATTTCCTATTATCCAATTTTTTGGAAGTATGCGCACATTTTGATAGTACCGAATCTTAAAAAAAACAGAATATATCACGTCTCACCGACCTATTAGTCTTCTGCTGACGATGAGTAAAGTATTCAAGATGGTTTTTCTTAAAATACTCCGTGATCAAACAGGATACTTTTACCCAACTGTTAATACATTGATTTAGATTTCGCCATTTTACCATGCAACAGTCTTAAATATTAGAACTTTTGTACTACTATATTTCTAGATGCTTTCCAGGCATTTGATAAGGTGTGGCACTCAGTTCTGCTCTATAAATTAAAACTGCTGCCACCAAGTTATTATTTTTTGATAAAAAATACTGAAATGTTTGATTTCTTTGGTACTGCAAAAATTCTCGATCCAATTCGAGTAAAGACTCAACGAAAGCTTGAAAATTATTAAAATTAGCTGATGTCCGCCTTAAATATTTGTTACAAAAAAATTTATAAATACCACAAAGCGGGTTGAAACTAACCTATTCAGAATACTTATAATATTATTATTTTTATTATATTTTGGAATATTATTGCGCAAGATATTATAAGACTTGAAAAACATAATACAGAAAATGGTCTGAGTAGTAAAAAATAAATAGTATACTTTTAATTTTACTAATAAAAATTCCGTTTGACAAACCTGCAGTTGAAATTACTATATTACTGACAATTCATATTAAATAATGAATATTACAATTAAATCTTTTTAAAAAAGCAACCAGATTGTAGCTGTTCGTCTTTAAAGTTCTACAATTTTTAGAGTAAAATAAAAATACTTTAAAGCGTCACTGTTTTATTATGTATTAGTACACTTTATAAACGTCAATAGTAATGCAATTGTGAAATTAATAATAATGCTAAACATTTGCTATAACAGAAACATTTATAATTAATTGTTAACCTAGTTTATTAGTTTAAGAAGCTTTTTTACTCATTTACTTCTTTTTGTTGATAGAAACAAATAAGTATTTAACATTTGATAACTTTTGTTACTCTTCTAAAATAAACAAATTCTTAACAGTTATTGCAGCAGTAGCGAATTATTATAGTTGACTATAAATGCATTTACCTAGGTCATAAGCTTTTAAGCACAAATCATCGTGAGGCAAATTTACACATGATTTAGCTATTTGTTCTGGAATTTTTATATTTTCAATTAAAGTCTTCACCAAGACATTACCATTTGAATCTATAGTTTGTAAACTATCGGCTATACATTTTGCAAAGCATGCTAATGGCTTATCGTCTGGGAATTCACGATGATAAAAGAATTTTTCGATGAGCTGTGGGTCTACCTTAGTTGCAGCAATGCATTGTTCTCGATATGGAACTATTCTCTGCTCCCACACTTTTGCTAATTCTTCTAGTTGAAGCTAAAAAATGTGCTATTAAATCTTACTAAATAATTTATTATGTGTAAAAAATAAATGCAACTTGTATTAGAACAATTCTTCCTACAAATTAGACTTCTAACCAAGTTTTAGTAACTATTATATATTTTTATTTTACTATAACCTTTATATTTAGATTAAAATTTAAAATTAAATAAATTTAGGTAATATAAATTTTCTTAACGGCGTTATTAAAAAATATTTAGCTAAATTTCTAACTTTATATGATAAGGTCAGTTAAATAAAAACATTTACAATCAAGTATTTCTATATAACTATTTATACATTCTAAGGATAAACTTACTGTTTGTTGGTACGATTTTTTTATGCTTACAAATAAAAGCATAACTAAGTAGACTTTCATGTTGAAAGACATTTCTCTTCATCAATATAAGCAGTTGAATAGATTTTTTAACAATCGCAGTTGTGTTCTTTGCAACTCTTTTATATCAAGTAATAATGATTAAAATCATTATAATTTGCATGATTGTAACAATTATTTCTAGGTAATGCGGTAATTAACTAAACAGGTATATAGTATTTGAAATTAAGTATGTTGTAACCTGCAAATTAACTGAAGTATTAAATTATCATAGGGACGGTTTTCAAATTTTATTCTATACACATTGTGTTAGATGCGAGTGTTGGTTCAAACGTAAATATTGAAATAAATTAACGTGCTTTGTAAAGTAGGAATATCAAATTCTATACTTACTGTGTAGAAGTGATTGCTTCTAAATCTGAAAAGGTAGATTTGCTTTATGTAATAAAAAAATAGTTCTTGCCTCTTATACAAACATTCGTCATTAGTGTGATTATTAAACAATGAGAACACTCAAAATCAGCTAGCTATCAAAACAATACGGATAAGAATAACAAAGAAGAAAAGCAGAAATAATATGAACTCAAAATAAGTGTACATAGACTAATTTGCTAATGGAAACAAAAAGCAGACTCTATAGTGTATTCGCTGAAAACTGGAATTTTAGGGATGATAGAAATATAGTAAAAAACTCGAGTGCTGTAAACATAATTAACTCCTACAAAGACATATCAGTTGCCTTCGATAATTGTAGCTGCAATAGGTGCGATTGGTTACATCATCAACCGACATTAACAATGCTATAATATTAGTACACTGTTGCTTTCAGCTTATGTAATATGATATATTTGTCTAATTTTATTTCCAAGTATTCATGATTTACAAGCCAAATAAACATTATATGACTTGGTTTGTATAGGTGTCCATCGCCTATATTAATCATATCCCAAATCATTTAAAATATTAAGTTTTATAACTATGACAGTGAAATTTTTTATTTTAATATGTAAAGAAGAAATTCAGTCTGCCAAGGAAAATTATTACAATTTGTGGGTTTGCCGAGCTAACATTTTGTTTCAAAATAACGGTTAAAGTCTCTCTTTCGCTGATTTTTCAAAAGATTTTTCCATTGTGCTCGGTTCTGCCATTTTACTTCTTGCATACTTTTTATCTCAATTTTCCTGCACATCCCTTCATTCTAGCCCTTTCTTGGCCTTCTCCTTTCTTTCTTTCCGGGGGTATATATTTCATAGCCATTTTTGGTATTCGTACCTCGACCATTTTTTGAACATGACCATACCAAATCAGTTGCCTCCTTTCTGTTTCTTCTGTTATGTCCCTGTTGATTCCCATAAATTTCCCTTATCTTTTTGTTTTCTCACTCTGTCCATTCTTGATATCCTTGCTGACCTTTTCAGGAAGTCCATTTCTAATACTCTCAGTTTACTTTTGTTCTGTTCTGTCATTTGCCATACCTCCGCTCCATATAGTGGTACGTTTTTTACCATTGTATTATATATTTTTATTTTTGTTTTTCTTAGTAGATCCTTATCCCACAGTATGCTGTTTATTGCGCCAATCACTTTTCTACTTTTTTAAATTATTTTTTCTTCTATCCTCGTTCCTAAGTGTGTGTATTCTTTACGTATTCCTAGCGGTAAACATTTTGCCTTGTTTATGTTTAAGGGGGTCCGGTCCTGGCAGGCAACAACAAACAAGCTGCAGATAAGCGGTACAAAATAAAATCAAATTTACGAGAAATCAGTGAATAATAATTTAATGTGATGTGTAAATGAAATATAACAAGTGGGCAGGAAGCGAAAAAGCAGTAAATTGAAGGTAGGACTAGAAAATAAGAATTAATAAACCGAAATTTCGGAAACGGCGCGGCGATAAAGAAAGTGCACAGTGACAGATAAGAGCACAGCTGGTTGCGCACGGTCAAGCGCGGTAATAAACAACGAACAGGAGCGTATTAACAGAATTCAGTCAGAAACGATATCAAATAAAAAAAAGTAGTGCGAACTGATATATGTGATAAAATAGTGTCAAAAAATTAATGAACTCATTAACTTAAGTGAAAGCGTGGTGTGCGGTATTAAATAAACAGCAGTAAATATAGAAGCGAAACGCCGATACGAGTTAGGTTTTCGACGGGTAGACTGGAACGCTGACTCGACGCGAACGGGTGGAACATTAAAATCACAGAAAAAGGAAGAAAGGGAAGAACGAGCACAGGAAAATGAGCGAATCAGAAGCAACGGATGAAAGCAATAAAAGAAGAAGGCAGTACGGAAATGACGAAGATGAGCAGGAGATATTTACAAAAAGTAAAAAAACCATGCTTTCACCGAAGACGAAGACTAAAAGTAATGAGGAACTAATATTACAAGAGATTAAAGAAATGAGAAAAGAGATGAAAGAAGAATTCCAAAAAAATAAAGACGAGTTAAAGAAATTAAAAGATGAAGTAAAGCAATTAAAAGAAAAAGAGGTCAAATGGGAACAGGAAAAACAACAGTTAACGAATAGAATTGAAAAAGTGGAAGAAATAATCGAAAAACAAGACCAAAACAAGAGAAAAAACAACATTATAATAAAAGGGCTGAAAGTAGATGAGGTGAAAATTGAAGAAAAGATAGAACAGTTTTGTATAATGAAATAAAAGTGCAAGCGAAGGTAATCGAAGCCTATAAAGTAGGAAAAATTCCTGAAAGAAAATGCGTAGTAGCACGAATCGAATCGTTCGAACAAAAAGGATGATAATGAGAAGTAAAATAAACTAGCAGGGAAAAAATCTATATAGAAAATGATTTAACGAAAACTGAAAGAATGATTCAAGGCGAAATAATAGAAGCAGCTAAAGAAGAAAAAGGATCGGAAATAAAGTAAAAATTGGCTATCAGAAAATAATAATAAACAACCAGGTATACCAATGGGATAAAATGAGAGAAGCATAAAATATGTAAAAGAAGACAAAGGGCGTGAAAGAAGTAATGCTAATCCAAAAACTGATGAAAAACCAGGAAAATTGGAAAATAAAACGAACAAGGCAATGGAAACGGACACGAGTGAAAATCGAAAAGAAGTAAAACAAAACACAATCAATAACAATAAAATATTAATAAAAGGAAATTAAAAGTAAAGTGTTTAGAATAGCAACATGGAATATAAAAACGATGCTAACACCGGGTAAAATGATGGAGATAGCCAGGAACTAATAAAATATAGAGTGAGCATAGCCGCACTGCAGGAGATAAGATGGGAAGGACAAGGGAAATAAATAAGAAAGATTTTAAATTGTTATATTCCGGGGAAAAACGAGGCACAAAGGAACAGCATTTATAATAGATAGAAAACTAAAAATCATAGCATTCAAACCGATTAATGAAAGAATATGCAGTGTAAGAGTGGAAGGAAAAGTCGTAAATGTATCTGTAATATGCGCCTACGCACCCACAGAAGCAGATGATCAGGAGGAAAAGACAAATTCTACAGCGACTTAGAAGCAGAATACGAAAAACACCGAAACAGGACATACTGATAATACTAGGGATATGAATGCACAAATCGGGAAAGAAAACTACATAAAAGAAGTAGCAGGAAAATACACCATCCATGAAAGAACAAACGACAACGGAAGCAAAATCTGTAATTTCGGCAAAAACAAATATGGTTATTAGTAGTACTAAGTACAAACATAAAAGAATACATAAAGAAACATGGATGCCACCAGGAGCAACAAAAGGAACGCAGATAGACCATGTCCTAATAAAGAAGAAACAAATTAGCATAATATCAGATGTTAGAACATATAGGGTGCGAATGCAGACACCGATCATTACCTAGTTATTGCAAAAGTAAAACAGGAATATCGAAATAACCAAAGGAGCAAAGTATGTAAGAGATGGAACATAGAGAAGTTATATACCGAAAACGGAAGAAAGGAATATATAAAGGAAACAAACAAAGAGGTAGAAAACCTCAAAGGAATACGGATATAGAAAATGAATGGAAACAAATTATGGATATAATCTTAAAAACGTGTAACAAAACTATCGGGTACAAGGAAAACAAGATAAAAAAAGAGTGGTATGACGATGAGTGTCAAGAAAAGATAAATGAGAAAAATAAAGCCAGGAATAAGTGGATAAGAACTAAAAAAGAAGAAGACATGGATCATTATAAAGAATGTAAAAGGGAAGCACAGATGACATGTAGACAAAAAGAAATGAATGGGTGCAGAAAAGATGGAAGAAATAGAGGGTAATTACAAAAATAACAATACAAAAGAGTTTTATAAACAAATGAAGAGGCAAAACAAGAGGAACACATGTAAAAACAGAGGACTTAGGAATGAAGCAGGTAAAATTGAATATGATATAAACAAGATAAAAGATATATGGAGGGAACATTTCCAAAAATTGCTATATGAAGTAAAAGAAGAAAGCTACCAGGACGAACAGGAAAAAGAAGCGATAAAAAAAATCAAAAACGGAAAGACGCCAGGAAGCGATGAAATAAATGGAGAGCTGCTGAAATATGGTGGTGAAAAATTACAAGGAAAAATACACAGTCTGATAAGGGAGATATGGAGAAAGGAAAAGATGCCGATGGAATGGGAAATGGGGATAATTATAACTATACCAAAAAAAGGAGACCTCCAACAGTGCAACAACCACAGAGGAATAACTCTATTAAACACGACTTACAAAGTATTCACCTCAATAATACAGGGTAAGCTGAAGAGTTATACAGAAAGGAACTAGGGGACTATCAAATGGGATTTAGGCCAGGGAGATCTACCATCGATGCACTACACGTAATGTTCCAAATACTGGAGAAATGTTACGAATACGATATAGAAATCCATATGGTATTTATCGATTACAGACAGGCCTTTGATAATGTCAAGAGAGGGAAATTAATACAAGTATTAAGGAATATGGGGATCCCGAGAAAACTGAGAAGCTGCATAAAAATGACAATGAGAAATTCCAAAGCTAAAGTGAAAATAGAAGATGGACATACGGAAACATTCAAAATCAATAAAGGAGTGAGACAAGGAGATGCACTGTCGGCAACTTTGTTTAACCTGATGATTGAAGAGGCAATAAGAAAAGTAAACGTACAAGGGTGCATAAAAACAAGGAAGCACAAATTTTAGCATATGCTGATGACGTAGTTATTATCTCAAGAACACCAAAGAAGCTAACGGAAATAGTGAAGAAGCTATGCAAAGAATCAAAGGAGATAGGGCTTGAAATAAATGAAAGCAAAACGAAATACATGCAATGCAAGAGAGGAAAAAATGATACAAGGGCAACAGTCAAGTTTGAAAACTATCAAATTGAAAAGTAAAGGCATTCAACTATCTGGGAACTCAAATAACACAAAACAACGAGAGAAAAGAAGAAATACAGGAAAGAATACAAAAGGATACAGAGCTTTCTATGCTAATCGGAAATGCTAAAATCTAAAAAGCTAAAGTTGCAAACAAAATAACAATCTATAAAACACTCATTAGGCCAATAGTGTTGTATGCTGCAGAAGTAATGTGTCCTACACAGACAGAAAAAGAAAAGTTAAGAATCTTCGAGAGGAAAGTGTTAAGGTCGATAACAGGACTCAAAAACATAGGAGACGGATAAAACGACAATATATGAATCACGAACTTAGGGAAATATTGAAAGGAGAGGATATAGTGAAAGTGATGGCAGCACAAAGGATTAGATGGATGGGACACATAATGAGAAAAAGAGATCAAAGCATAGTTAAAGAAATAACAACATGGAAACCTGAGACAAATAGACCAAGGGGGAGACCAAAGATGAGGTGGTGCGATGAAGTTACTGAAGACTTAAAAAAGATGGATGTCAAGGACTGGAAGAAGAAAACAAGTAATAGAGTAGAATGGAGAAGAATAGTAGAAAAAGCGAAAACACACCAGAAACTATAAGAAGTTAAGCGTACGAAGCAAAAAGGAGACTAATCCACCCCACGAAATGGATTAGTAAACTTCAGAAAGAAGTGGCTATATTCTTATAGAATGGAAAGCCTTATTATTATTATTATTATTATTATTATTATGTTTAATGTTAATCCCCATTTTTTGTACTCCTTCCTTAGTTTCTTAGTCATATACTCCGCATCGTCATTCTCTTGAGCAATAACTACTTGGTCGTCCGCGAATTGTAATGTATATATAGACCTCTCCCCTACTAGTATACTCATTCCACTAGACTTTTTTTTCCATTTTCGTAACACTTTGAATAAAGATAGTGACCGCGGACATTCCTATCTCAGTTTCTTCTCGAATCTAAATGGCTGAGTTAGTAGTGTTCCTATCTTGACTTTGGCTGTCTGTCTTTCTGTATTAATACGCTATCATACGCTTTTGTCACGTCAATCATTACTAGGCGCAATTCTCTTCCTGTGGTTTGTTTTTCTTGTATTATTTGTGATAATGTAAATAGATTGTCTAGACAGGATCTATCCGCTCTGAACACACCCTGTTCTTCTGATTCCCTATTTTTATATTATTCTTCGACTAGCTTCCTTATTATTTTTCTTTATAAATTACTAAAACTGTTTAAGACCGCAATTTCTCTATAGTTGTGACATGCATCTCTTCTTCCTTTGTTGTGTATGGGGGATATTTGTGCTGTTTATTATTCTGATATTTTGTCTTCATTAATGCATTGCTTTATTAATCTCGTCAGTAGTTCTTTTCTGTTCCACATTTTATTAGTTTATTTAGGATTTTCCCTGCTTATGGTGCCTTATTGTTTCTTAATGTCTTTACTGCTTTTCTATTGTGCTTTAAATTATCTCTATCTTTACCTTGTTTTTGCTTTGTGGAATTTTTTTTGTTTGGAACTGTGGAGATCTTCCGTTAGTAATTGATGGTAAGGTTGGCGCCACTGTTTTTTCCCTGATTGGTTGTATCTTTATCTTTTCTTTCCAAGGGGATTTTATTGCCTTTATGCCTTGCCATCCTTCGTGGTTAATGGACTATATTTTATTTATTACTAGCTGCGTTCACCCTGCTTAGCTTTGAAATAAATAATTTTACCTGGTTGCCTGGTGGATGTTACTCCATATCTGAATGCTTAACAATGGATATGTTGGGTGGCGTGAGCTCGTAACAATGTAGATGGCAGGCCGCTCCCATTGCAGTTCAATGGTCAATTATCTCAGCATACAGATAATCGAACATCAAAATAAATGAATAAACCTTGAGCAGGCCAAGACCAGTAATGCTAAAATCATTTGAATCTGCTCAGCGGTTTTGCAGTAAACCGATTTCGAATAAAACGTTACATTTATAAAAATAACTTATTTAAGAATATATATATATATATATATATATATATATATATATATATATATATATATATATATATATATATATATATATATATATATATATATATATATAAACAACTTAGTTTACGGGTTGTATCGCGTCTTATTGGAGATAATTCTCGATGTTTCGGCATCGGCTTTGATGCCATTTTCAAGAGTTTAGCTATTCATTCGGAGTCTCTTGATGCTCTTTGATGCCTAGCGGGTGGACTACTCAGTCACTGAAAATAATTGAGTAGTTACGTTCGCTCGAGCAATAATGGCGTTCATCTAAGGCGCGGTACTTGCAACATTCCAGTTTGCAGACCGTGCTCCCACGCGGGGTGTTAGAGCCGTTCCATTATTACATACAAAATATAGGTGATAAAATCTTATTGAAGTTTGATACGTTTTCTCGACAAATACCGAGACATAAATTGGCAACAAGTTCTTAGTTTGAATATCCGAAAAGTTAAAAATATTCTCGCAATTTTAAAATTGGTAACGGGCATCGTGAGTACATTCCCAGTTAGACTAGAATTATCAGTGCTCCACTAGGAATTCTGCTCTATAAGTTAAAGTAACAATCCATTGCAGAACACGCGTGTAAAAAGTAAAGCGTGTCCAATGCTGTATAAATGCTGACAGAAACATATTATGGTTTTAAAGTAACTTTTATTAAAAAATAATAGAAAGAAATTTTTTTATTTAATTTTCTTTAGGCAATTTGGTTTTCAAATATAAATGAATGTTTGGCGCTACTAATATTACTACTCACACAACGGTAAACACAGGATTAATAAGCCTCAGATCTGCATTGCATACGATATTATTAAAAAGTATGATAAACGAGTAATGGTGTAAGAGAGTACTCAAATCAGTACGTATACGAGAAACGCCTCTCTCATAGTCTTAAGCTTCATTAATAAATCGACATAATTACATGTCCGACTCTAATGATGTCCAAAGTATTACCTCTCGCCAACTTTCTCCACCTTCGGTGGTTCTTGCATTTTTCTGAAATGGTGTTAATGCGAAACTTTTATTTGATTTATTTACTTTTTAGATAAACGTCCTTGTGGTCTTACCCCTTTAATCTTTCCCTGTATCACAAGTCTCTCTAAATTATCGTTATTTCTTCTAGTGATACCACCAGACTACTATGAAAAGGCAATATTGTATGTTTAGTTTTTTTTATTATGGACACATTTATTTCGCATTGTATTCATCAAATTGATAAAAGTCTTCTTCAACACCATATTTTAGAGAAATTTACTTCATATTGAAAATATTAATCTATTTTTACTTTAGTCCGATATGTTACGATTTTTCCAAATCTTAATAAGTTTAACCATTGTTGTTCTTGCCATAGCCATTCTTCTTCGTATTTCAGTAAAGCAGTTATCATCCCTATTTATATTTCAACCTTATAAATAACGTCATTGAGGATCTGTATATTTTGTATGTTGTTTGAGTTATAGATATTGTCTTTTCTATCGATAATCAACAGTTTTGATTTGGTTTTCTGGAAGGTTGATTTTAATCCAACGTTTATACTTCTGTTTTCGATGTTTTCAAGTAACTCAGATATTTCAATTTTGTTATTAGTACAGAGTACGATGTCGTCAGCAAACCGCAAGTTATTTATTCTCTCTCCGGCGATGGTAATTCCGCCTTTTTAGTTACGTACAGAAGCCTCCATTTGGAATAACCCTTTGTTTTCTGTGTTACAAAAATATTAATTTTTAAAATTGTTTTGATCAAACAGTACTGCAGTTTTACAATAAATTACTAGTTTCCCAAATGTTAAAATGCAAATGACCAAAATATCTGAAATCACAGTAACTTTTAATTAATACTATATTAGTAACTATAGTGTTCAAATTGAAACCAGTGTTTCAACCAAATACGAAGCTTTTTACGGTTGGAACTTTGGTACATCGTGTCATTCATTTTCGTTATATTAAGTCATGTCCGTAGTTTAGAGAGTATGCTTTATAATTGTAATCCAAAGAGTTTCCAAACTTTAAACCCAATCTAGTAGCTTAACAACTTTACTGAGGTATAATCAAAAAGACCATATTGAGTGACGTAATTAATATATGACTTCAGAAATTCATATATATATATATATATATATATATATATATATATATATATATATATATATATATATAAACAAGAAGTAAGAGTAAAATATATGGCCGGCGAAGAGATTGCTCTGTAAGCAATCCCGGAAGGAACTTAAAAATTCGAATTCGAATATATCGAATATTATTCGAGGTAGAAATTTTTAATTTGGCATTCGAAATCTGCGTAAAATTTCCTATACGGATCTATTTTCAAAGAAACTCAAATTTTGTGACGGACCGACAGACTGACAGACAGACCGACCGACAGACAGACATATAGAATTCAATAACAAACTTTTTAAGTTCGTTGAAAAAAGATATTTATTTAAATGTTACCACTAACGATCACATAATGATAGTTTATTTCATTATTTTTTCATAACCATAACAATCTCGTGTTATTAATTATAGAATAAATGACTATAAACACATTTTGACAAAGCATATCCTTTTAAACATAAGTCAGGTTCTTCAATATTCGAACATGACTTTGCGATTTCTGGTCCAGCAACTTCAATTAAATTTTTCAGCGAAATGTTTCCTTCGGCATCAAGAGTTTTCAAATGAAGAGTGATGCACTTTGAAAAACACGCTAGGGGTCTATCATCGGGGTATTCTTGTTTATAAAGAAAGTTCTCGATAAGCTGACGGTCCGCGTTGGTTTCAGCAACACATTCTTCCATGAAAGGAGAGACGCGATTCTTCCACTGATTACCTAATTCTTCTAGGGAAAGCTAAAATAATGTACGTTACAAAAATGTATACTACTTTAATTTTAGTTTGTTACGTATTTTTAATGCAGCTTATGCACGTATTAATATGCTAGTAACTTTAGTTGAACTATATTTTACGCATTAGTAATGTTTCAAATATTCTAACTAGAAAATTTTAATAATTGGCTTTATAAAAGTTCGTACATATAATAATTATTAATAAAAATATTAATAAAATTCTTCTTTAATCTTACCTTTTGCTGATGTGATATTGTTACTGCACTAAATATAAGCAGAAGTATACTAAATCGCATCTTAATTAATTTCTCGTTTAGTTAATGTTGTAACTGGCAAGGCTTTAGAATATTTGGCGGCATACTCATCGAACCACAATTATTTATACTTTCCAAGTGTTTTTGTAGGTAGGAAAAACATGTTTGTCTTCAAGTAACCGGTTTAATCTAATAGCCTCTAAATAGAAAAGGAATAAATGAAGATATCTAAACCCGTTACAAACGATCGCTGCAAATTACCAACCAGATGGCTTGCATATTTAAATTTGCAATACCAGTTACCCATGAAGTCGTTATTTATTAACATATAATACAAAAAATGTTTTATTTAAAACAAATGTTGTAAAGTCGAAGTTGCTCTGTAGGCTAACGAATATAACTCACAATCAGGAATTTTAGTACCACTGCGAAAATATTTAGTTTTATATTTTAAAAGAATACGTTGCTTTATTTAAATTATTTAAGAGCTAACTAATTAAAAAACAAAAATAAAGTAAGTTGACCACTGTATGTCATATAATAGATGAACAAATGACCCAAATATATTTTATTTTACAATTTCTGCCATATATAGTATCCCTCTTTTAAGAATTATAATTGCAACGTCTAAAAATAACTAACCCTGTAAAAATGTAAAAAGTGTTTCAAGACAAACTGATGTATGATGTGTAACCTTGTCACAGACCCAGCAAAAATAAACACTCTGTTCTTCTTGCACTTTATAAAATTTATATTAATTTTGGCTTTTCTGCAGTTCTCAAAAAATTGTAAATTCTATCAAAGTCTGTTTATTCCAAAGGTAGGAAAATGTATCTTTAACATTTTGAATACTGTGAAAGGGGATGTACCCAAAAAACAAATTTAAACCATATTTGGCAAATTGGATTGATTTTACACAATGGTTTCGATTAGTTGAAGTCCAAGAACATTTTAAGTGGTAGCCAACCTATGAAATAAATAGAGACAGTCTACAAGGAGAAGAAGAAAAATAAGAGCTTTCTTGAAAACTATAATGAAATTATGATAAATGAATTTGGAATAATAAACAGCAAAAATTAAAAGAAAATTTAGGCCCACATGTGAAATGTGAAATGACGAATATGGTTTTGGAAACGGATAGATTAAAGAAAATTAAGAAAACCATAACATGATAGCGGTAGGGTCAGCAAATGTACAAGGACTAAATAAAGAGGGTGTCTTGAAACGAGTGCCATAAACTAAAAATAAATACAAAATGGATTTGCTTGCTATTTAAGAAACTAACACAAAGAAGTAAAAAAGAAAGAAATATAAAGATATGTGGTAAAAAAGCCAACATACAGTTACAAACCCTAAATAGATAACTTAATAGTTAAAACTGCAATGCTAGAACAAAAAAATATTTATAAATCAACGCAGATAAGTCCAAACAGTAGAACAAGTAATCAGATTAACTACTTACTGATCGCAAGAATCCATTCTAGCTTGGTCCAAAATGTTAGACATGGACTCAGATCATTTGTTGGTACTACGAGGGTGTATCAAATAGAATTGAGACTTATTTTTAAAAAATATTTTATTTGAGCTTGAAACAAAAGAATAGCTGATTATTTTTCTACATAATCTCCTGATTTAGAAACACATTTTTCCCAACGTGTAGCTAATTTTGAAATGCCTTTCTCTTAGAATCAAGTTGGTCGTGTTTCCATTCAATTGCGCACATAAACCTCAACCTCCTCATTGCCGAATCTATCGAATCTATGCCCTCCCATGGCTTACTTGAGAGGACCGAATGGGTGATAGTCGCAGGGAGATAAGTCAGGGCTGTAGGGAGGGTGTTCAACTGTGAACGATGCAATATCTGCTCAGGTGTCAGAAGGCGAGGCATCCACCTTGCGCACACATTACGAAACCCTAGCACCTCTGTAATGATCGAAAAAGTGCTGCCATAACTTATTCCAATCTTAGATGCAATCTCACCGATGGTCAGACGCCTGTCACCCTCAATAAATTGTTGAACGGGGACGATGCTTTCGTTGGTGATGCTGGTGCGAGGTCGGCGCTCATGGCTCTCATTTTCTACATTCTTACGACCCCCCACGAACTTTTTGTGCCATGTGAACACTCTAGCTCGTGACAGTGCCTCTTCCTTGATCTGCGCAGTCAATCTCCTCAGAATTTCAGCCGGTTTTACACCTTCCGTGGCGAGAAATTTAATGATAATACGCTACGCAATTGACGACGGCACCTCCTGCTCAGACATTGTCACGACGGGTACTGACAGGAACGAGCGAAATCGCCCGCCTGCTTCCCACGCTCCTGACTTCTCTACCGAACACCTGACAAAGCGAGAACTTTCGCGCGTTAATATTGCGCGCCCGAGATCAAAAGTCTCGTTTGTATTTGATTCACCTTCGTAGCAAAAGTCAAACCTAAATATATACAAAAGACAAACACAGAAAAATAAAATATAGAGGTTTTGAAAAATAAGGATATAAGGAAAGTATACACTCGAGAGATGAAAAACGGTCTAAAAGATATGTTTAGATACATATATAGATATAAAATGAGAAACTTTAAGCAAAAAAAGGTTCTTACAACTACCACTGTATTTTAGAAATACACAGAGTAAGATGGTATTTGAGATGTTGGAAGTGTAGGCAGAACACTATAGCAAAATACTTATAAGTCAGAATACCAATCAAGCTGCACAGGAATAGTATAAAAGCGAACTAACAGAACGACAAATACAAGAAATAGAAGAAGTGTTAGGGAACATGAGAAATAACAAATATCCTAATTCTGACGGCTTTCCAATGGAATTGTTTTTATTAACTATTTATAGAAATATGAAGGAAGAAGTACATGGTCGTTAAATGGTCACTGGCCATAACACATCCAGTACATAAAAGAGGAAGAAAAAAATTATAGACTAATATCATTGTTTAATGTAATTTGAAAAGTTTTGGCAAACTTAATTAAAGTAAAATTGCAACAATAAAGTGAACAAAAAGCCAATACTAAGCTGAATTTAAGAGAGAAAAATCAGTGATTGACCACACATTTGTTAAAAAACAAATAGAAGATAATATAGTCCAAAAATTTAAACAAGCTCTCTTTCCCTGGATTCTAGGCAGACGTACAACAGATTAAACAAGAGTTGGTAAATAAACTGGAAAACAGAATACCGCAAATGATATTTAAGAAAGTCAAGGAAAGAGACAAATGAAAAAGAAAAACAAATGAGGAATTGACAAAATCGTATAAAGAATAACTGTAACCAATTAACAAAAAGATGCATAAGCTGCAATTGATAGGAATATTATTATCATTATAATTCCATTATTACATATAATTATTAATTAACTTTAAACGTTACCTTAGTTACCGATAGGTATTAAGGTAGTGCAAACAAAATTCCATTCAAATACAAAATACGTTTATTACTCCTTATGCACATATTTAAGACGATTGTTTGTATTTATATGCAATGAATTAAAAACAAAGCCAAAACAAGCCAATGACCTTCGATTGTTACAGATATATATATTGGCTTGTTTTGGCTTTGTTTTTAATTCGTATTTAAGGTTTCATATATCAAGTGTTACGCATTGCACGCGAAATTTTGTTATTGATGTTATTGAAATAGCTTTTTGTTGCATACTACGTGTTTCTCTCAATTCAGTAATTTATAGAGACTTACTTTTACAAGTATTTTACAAAAAAGTTAATGATATTGTATATGTTTAAGGGCGCACCGCTATTGGTATTTTATTACACTATTACGCCTTTATCAATAATTTCTTAAGGTCCATTACATATGATATAGGTCTAAACTTTATTGTGTTAGTTCGGTTTCTTCTTCTTCTTCTTCTTCTACTTCTTCTTCTTCTGTATCCTTATAGCCCTTGGATGTCGGATGTTTATTCTCTTAATTACTCTCTACCCATTTTTTCAATTCTTTCCGGTCCAGTGCTAATTCTTTCATCTCCTCCTTCGTCTTTCCCCTTCTTATGCCCACTTCCTCTATATTCTGTAACCATTTTTGCCTACGTTTTCCCTTTCTTCTCTTCCAAATCCTACCTGCTACCATAGTTTTCTTTACTAGTCTACTATGGTCCATCCTCAATATGTGGCTATACCAGTATAGTTGTTTCTTTTCTATCTTCTTTGTAATCGGTTCTTGATCTATCATATGTCTTATATGTTCGTTTCTCTATCTGTCAAACTTGGTCTTTTCAGTTATTTTCCTAAAGTATTTCATTTCCGCGGCAATTATTTTACTTTCATGTTTTTTTTGCATGTCTCACATGCATATATCATTGTAGGTAAGACTATCGTGTTGTAGACCCGTAGCTTCGTTTTTCTATTTCCCGTTTTCCGAAGATAGTTTTATTTCATGCCTAGTAGATCTTTCTGCGTGTATTAATTCTTTTGGTTATCTATAGGTCTATTTCACCGTCGTCTGATATTATACTGCCAAAAGTACTCATATGCCGGTACTTTTTCTGCTCCTTTTCCTTTAATTTCTATTCTTCTTTCTTCTTCTCGTGCGTTATCGTTAATTATCATCATTTTACATTTATCCGTGTTAACCTCCATTCCCAGTTTATCTATCTCTTTAGACCATATTTTTGTTAGTTTTCTCATTTTCCTGTAGGTGTCTGATATTAGGACTATGTCATCCGCGTGCATGAGGCAATCGTCTCTTACTAATCTGTTATATTCTATAATCGTTTGTTGTTGTATGGATTTCACTTGGGCGTTTCTTAATAACCTATCCATCACGACTATGAACAGTAGGGTACTGAGGTTGTCTCCTTGTTTTATTCCTAGTTCCACTTTAAATCTAGATGATTCCTCTCCAATCTTGATCACTCCCTTTACGTTATCATATATACTCTTCATTACTGGTATCAACTTTACTTGAACTTCTAACTGCTCCAGGGATCTCCATATTATTTTTCTGTTTATTGTATCAAAAGCTGCTTTTATGGCTATGAAAATTACAAACAGTTCTCCTCCTTTTTCTTATTTCTTTAAATCAAATTTCTTAGTATGTAAATATTGTCATTAGTTGGTCCTCCCATCCTGTAAGCCGCTTGTTCATCTGCTAGTTTGCTATCAATTATTTTCCTTAATCTTCGTTCTATTACTTTTGAATATAATTTAAAACAGGTGAAGGACAAGCAGATTGCCTGTAGTTCTCACAAAGTGTGAAGCCGCCCTTCTTGTATATCGGAATTATAATATTTTCTTGCCCATTCTCTGGTATTTCTTCTGTCTGCCATGCCTCATTGATTATTTTTAGAATCCATTTCTTTTCTTTGTCCCCCAAATACTTAATCATCTCTTGTTTAATGCCATTCTGTCCACATGCCTTTTTTGTTCCGATGTTTTTCATTGCTTCTTTCAGTTCTTCTATTTCTACTTCCTTTAGCGATTTTCCCCTTCTTTTCATTTGTTCTTTCATTGCTATCTGATTGGTTCCGTCTTGTTGCTTCATTCTCACTATTCTTATCTTCAAATTTATTTGTGTAGTAGTCTGTCCAAATTTCTAATATGTCATGTACTTCAGATTTAAATTCGTTATCGTTATTTTTTTATGCCCCTTATCTGTGTCTTTTTACTTCCTTGCCATTTTTTCATTCGTAACTGCTTTTCTTACATCCTTATTCCACCATCTAATTTTATTCAGCTGGTTTCTGATATATTTTCTAGTTTTGCTTGTCTTTCTTGCTATTTTATGAATTGTTTCATTGAATGTTTGCCATCTTCTTTCTAGGGTCCAGTTGGTATCGACTTTTTCTAGTTTTGATAATTCCTCGTCTGCTTCTGCTTGATATTCGGTTTCAATGCTCTTAATTCTTTTTACTGATCTTTCTTTGCCAAATATAGTTTTATTAATTTTTGCTGGGTCTGTGACAAGGTTACACATCGTACACCAGTTTGCCTTAAAACACTTTTTACATTTTTACAGGGTTAGTTATTTTTAGACGTTGCAATTATAATTCTTAAAAGAGGAATACTATATATGGCAGAAATTGTAAAATAAAATTATATATGGGTCATTTGTTAATCTATTATATGACATAAAGTGGTCAACAGAATTTATTTTTGTTTTTTAATTAGTAAGCTCTTAAATAATTTAAATGAAGCAACGTATTCTTTTAAAATGTAAAACTAAATATTTTACACAGTGGTTCTAAAATTACTTATTGTAAGTTATATTCGTTAACGTACAATGCAACTTTGATTATTTAACATTTATTTTAAATAAAACAATTTTTGTATTGTATATTAATAAATATTTTCCTACTTAAAAAACCTCGCAAGTATAAATAATTGAGTTCCAATGAGTAGAACACCAAATATTCTAAAGCCTTGCCAGTTACAACATTAACTAAGCGAGAAATTAATCAAGATGCATTTTAGCTTAGTTTTGTTTATACTTAGTGCTGTAACAATATCACATCAACGGAAGGTAATATTAAAGCAAAATTATATTAATATTTTTATTAATAATTAGTATATGTATAAACTTTTATAAAGCCACTTATAAAGCTTTTCTAATTAGTATATATGAATCATTACTAATGTATAAAATATGGTTTAACTAAAGTTATAGCATAAGAACCATTAGAAATATGCAACGAACTATAATTAAAGTAGTACTTATTTTTATAACTTACATTATTTCAGCCTTCCCTAGAAGAAATAGATAATCAATGGAAGAACCGCATCTCTCCTTTCCTAGAAGAATGTGTTGCTGAAACCAACGCGGACCGTCAGCTTATCGAGAACTTTCTTTATAGACAAGAATATCCCGATGATAGACCCCTAGCGTGTTTTTCAAAGTGCATCACTCTCCATTTGAAAACTCTTGATTCCGAAGGAAACATTTCGCTGAAAAATGTAATTGAAGTTGCTGGACCAGAAATCGCAAAGTCATGTTGGAATATTGAAGAACCTGACTTATGTTTAAAAGGATATGCCTTGTCAAAATGTGTTTATAGTCTTCAGTGAGGATTACTCGCCTAGATTTATTCTATAATAATAACAAGAGATTGTTATGGTTATGTAAAAATAATGAAATAAACTATCATTATGTGCTCATTAGGGGTAACATTTAAATAAATACCTTTTTTACTCTTACTCTTGTTTATATATATGAAGATCTGAAGTCATATATTAATTACGTCACCCAATACGGTCTTTTTGGTTATACCCCAGCAAAGTTCTTAAGCTACTAGATTGCGTTTAAAGTTTGGAAACTCTTTGGATTACAATTATAAAGCATACTCTCTAAACTACGGACATGACTTATTATAGCGAAAATAAATGACACGATGTACCAAAGTGCCAACCGTAAATCTCTTCGTATTTGTTTGAAACACTGGTTTGAATTTGAAGACTATAGTTACTAATATATTATTAATTAAAAGTTTCTATCTATGATTTAAGATATTTTGGTCATTTACATTTTAACATTTGGGAAACTAGTAATTTATTGTAAAACTGCAGTACTGTTTGATCGAAACAATTTTAAAAATTAATATTTTTGTAACACAGAAAACAAAGGGTTATTCCAAGTGGAGGCTGCATAAATAATAACATCTCTCTCCGCCGATCGTAATTCTGCCTTTTTAGTTACGTTTCTGTACGTAACTAAAAAGGCGGAATTACCATCGCCGGAGAGAGAATAAATAACTTGCGGTTTGCTGACGACATCGTACTCTGTACTAATAACAAAATTGAAATATCTGAGTTACTTGAAAACATCTAAAACAAAAGTATAAATTATAAAAAATTATAAAACTGCATTGCTGTTTGATCAAAACAATTTTTAAAAATTATATTTGTTCTAACACAGAAAACAAAGGGATATTACAAATGGAGGTTGCATAAATAATGACATTTTGCTGAATTGGCCGTGCTAAATATGTAAAGCCATTTAAAAAAAGTTATCAATAGAAAGAGAACAAAATAGCAGTGTAATTTATACACCTGTGTTAAAAAAGGTAAAATTTCTGTTACGTCTGTTCGGAATGTGGCAAGAAAGGTTAACATACTATCATTATGTTTCAAAGTTAGCAAACGCTATATATATATATATATATATATATATATATATATATATATATATATATATATATATATATTCCTTATTTGCATTAAAAACCAAAAACAACTACTGACCACTTGGAAGTTTTGATGTCATAATTTAAATATTTATATATTGCAATTGATAAAACAACAAATTTTGTTTTTTTTACATGATCGTGAAGTTCTTGCAATTTATCTTTGTATATTGATTCATGCAACTATGTTAAATTAACGTTGAAGTAATATAAAAGAACAAGTTAATGTGGTTGCCATTTGTAAAATTAATCAATTCGAAGAAGGAATATCAATGCAGTTGTTTAACGCGCGGTGCTAGCCACATCGTTCCTTATTAGAGATGGGACGCGATAACTGAGCAGTGAGAGCCTTAATCTTATATATATAATAATTTTACAAATTTTAACCACATTAATTTGTTTTTCTTTATACTACCCCAACGTCAATTGAGCATAGTTGCATGAAACAAAATACAAAGATAAATTGCAAGAACTTGACGTTCAAGCATAAAAAACAAAAGCTGTTTCTGAAGATATCTTCTAACTTACGCGACACAAAATTTGATCTTCGAACTCAACGGAGAAATTGCTTGCCATAACAATCATTTTTACACATTCTAACATTTTCTCTTAATTTCTATGGCATATATTTTTATGTGTAGCTACTGTGATAGTTGGTGAAAGTCTACTGCCACATATGTTATATCATCAATTGCAATAAATAAATATTTAAATTTTGACAATAACACTTGCAAGGGGTCAGTAGTGTTTTTTGCTTTTTACTGCAAGTAAGGAGATTTTTATATCTTTAATGCGTTAAGTTTAATGCGTTTGCTAACTTTTAAAACATAATGATGGTATTTTAAGTGTATTTTCTGCACTTGTATTTCGAAGGCAGCAGAAGTTTGTTTGTGCGCTCCGAGATATTGATGCCCGAGACGTTCGACGCTGCTTGTGCTATTTAAGGTCAGGCTTGCACTTTCACTATTAGCATTTATTTCATCGGCGTTATCGCTCAAACCAATTGTGTAGATTTGCGTCATATCTACAAATTCGCAGTAAATTACTTCCCAGTAAAAATTTAAAATATAAAGCAACAGGGACGGCCGTTCAGTGATACATTACAATGTGTCTTTAAATAATAACATGCCAACCCCATTGCAATCACAATTTCATCCACAGTGGTATTCTCAACAACAACCTCAAATAGTGGGCCCGCAACCGACCTCTAACGTGCTCTGGTAGCAACCCCAACAATTACACCCATCACACCCTGTAACTTTACAACAATTTAACCCAGCGTTACAGCCAGCACCTAACTTTCAATCAACTTTTTCGGACTGAATATAATATGCAAGTAGGATTTCCTTCTTTATCAACTACGCCTACTTTAGATGCCTAGACTACATCTGTTACAAGTGAAGAATCAACAATCATTCTTAAACCAAACTACTTTCAGGAAATAAAAATACGAGGGCAAAAGAGGAAGCTACCTATTCTTTCAACAACACAACGTAACACTCAGGCTAGAACTCGGGATTATACTAATCCATTCACAACAAATAATCGATTTCAACACTTAACAAACTCAGAGTAAGATACCCCAACTACTTCATTGCAAAGCGAAACTAAAGAGAAGATACCCAAAGCCCCTCCTATACTTATACACTGTGTTGCAAATATAATCCCACTTATAAAACTTCTTGATTCCCATCTACAAAAAGAAGATTACCAATATCAATCAATGTCAGTTGAAAAATACAAACTAACTAAAAAACACTAGATGAAAATAATGTCATCCAACACACATTTATTCTTCCGGAGAATAAGCCTTATCTAATAGTAATAAGAAATTTCTACCATACTACCGATAAGGAAGAGATAATAAAGGTCTTAGCATGTCTTGGTCACCAGGTCAAAAGCATCAACCCTGTTAAACACCGCACTAAAAAGACTCCATTAAATCTATTTCTTGTAGACCTTAAACAACAAAACAACAAAAACGTTTACAATATCACCTCCATATTAAATTTCATCGTAAATATCGAGCCTCCACATTAAAAGAGAGATATTGCCCAGTGCAAGAGATAACAGTGTTACGACCACACCCAAAACTACTGCACTCGCCCATTTAGATGTGTAAAGTGTGCCGGAAACCGTGATTACAAATCATGCACTGAAAAAAAAGATGGCGAAAGTAAAACCAAATGTGTACTCTGCATAGGAGAACACCTTTCCAACTATAGAGGATGCACGGTCTACAAACAGATTAAGAACAGAAGATTTTCTCCTATTAGAGATAGACTCATCGTAACAACTCAGACCCAACAATCAATTAAAACCACAGATAATGCTTTCCAAAACAGAACTAGTTCAGGTAACATGACCTACGCAGGTCGTACGAGGAGCTGCAATTATAACTAAACATTTTATAAAACATCATCAAATCCCTAAATACTCCACCGAACTCATATAGGCTACAAGTGTAACCGTAGAAGACTGGATCGGAACATTAACCGTCTCTGCTCCATACTTTCCACCTAGTCAGACCCCCAATAAGAAATGCTTTGAAGAGTACTTTTCCTCTCTGGGCAGCAGATTTCTTGCTGGAGCCGAGTACAACGCGAAAGACCCCCATTGGGGATCTCGCATCTCTTTCCCTAAGTCAACATTCTCTTTTCCGCTATGCAACAGCATCAACTAAGTTATCTGTCAACTCATCAGCCTACCTACTGGCCTACAGATACAGCAAAACTTTTTGACCTCCTGGACTTTTTTGTCATAAAAGGAATTCCGCAAGGCTACTTAAACATTACACCATGTTACGATTTATCATCCGACCACAACCCTATTATAACTACGATAAGCACCTCAATAATAAGTAAAACGAAAGTAATAACAAAAGAAACTGGAACAATTTTATAAACATTTTTGAAGACCAGGTAACTACTAATATCTCATTAAAAAGTGCAAACGATATAGAAAATGTAGTAGAATCTTTAATCCAGTCCATTCACTTAGCAGCCACCAGAGCAACTCCACAGTCATCATTAATACAAACAAATTACAACTGTTCAGTTGATATTAAAAGAAAGATTGCTGATAAACGGCGACTAAAAAAATACGGTAAAAATGTAAAGGACCAGAGGACAGACGTCTATTTAACACTGCCTGTAGAAACCTAAAGGAATTGATTAAGGAAACAAAAAACAAAAACATAGACGAATACCTGAGCCGGTTGACTGCTTCAGAGGATACCGAATACTCCCTTTGGAAAGCTGCTACCAGTCGCCTAAATCGACCTCAACAGCAAGTTCCTTCAGTTCCCGACAAAAATGGTACAGTGGCACGCACTGATATGTACAAAGCTGAAGTCTTCGTAACTCATCTCCAAGAAGTTTTTCAACTATTACCACCTGACGATGAACAACGTAACAATAATGAAGTGGAAAACTATCTGACGGCTCCCTTCCAACTCTCTCCACCCATCAAATCTTTCTCCTTCGCAAAAGTTGAGTCAATTAGAAATACCCACTGTAAAAAATTGCTAGAATATGATCTAATTACTGGACGTTTACTGAAAGAACTGTCCCCCAACGTTATAAAAATGATGACGATGATTTTTCCCGGTCCAGTGAAAAGTCGCACAGGTGGTCCTTATCCCAAAACCTGAAAAACCGCCCAACGAGCCTGGTTCGTACCGTCCTATCAGTTTATTGGCACTCTTCTCCAAACTTTTTGAAAAACTTTTACTGAAACGGCTTTATTCCATCCCTGACAACGAAAACCTGATTCCTGATCACCAGTTCAGAAGATACATAGAATAGTGGATACTATTAACGCAGCATTCGAAGACAAAAACTATTGCTCAGCCATTTTCCTTGATGTCAGACAGGCATTTGTCAAGGTCTGGGATGAAGGACTATTATTTAAACTAAAACGGATTCTAGCACAGCCGCACTATTTGATCATTAAGTCATATCTAAAAGAGCGGAGCAATCTCACATCTTTGCCTCATTAAATCCGCAGTTCCCCAAGGAAGCGTTTTGGGACGAGTCCTGTACGTCCTATATAGAGCCGGTGTACCACCGAATCACAATGCAATTACTGCAACATATGCTGATGATACGGTAATTTTTGTAACACATCATGACCCCATCATTGCTGCACAAACCCTGCAACAAAACCCCGATGACGCATGTAAATGGTTTAAAAAATGGCGCTTTAAACTTAACTGTTCCAAGACCGTGCAAATTACTTTTACAGAACGCCGTGGCACCACGCCGGACGTTAATATGGATGGTACTCTCCTTTTCCAAGCAGACTATGTTAAGTATCTTGGTATGCACCTTGACAAAGGACTAAATTGGAGAACACACATTTGGACAAAGAGAAAACATCTCAACTTACAACTAAGAAAATATTATTGGTTACTTGGCCGTAACTCTAAACTCTCGCTTGCCAACAAATTACTTGTATACAAATGTGTGTTAAAACCAATATAGAGCTACGGTATCCAGTTATGTGGTACGGCATCGCACTCTAATATAGAAATCCTGGAACGTTTGCAAGCTAAAACGCTCCGTATAATCACCAACGCATCCTACTTTGTTCCTAATAAAGAAATACTTAGACTTGAAAGTGCTAACAGTGAAAGAAGAAATAGTTCAGTGCAGTGCAAAATATCTTCGGAGATTAGAAATACACCTAAACCCGTTAGCGTTTACTAAAAGCGCAGACTAAAACGCGTTAAACCGCTAGATCTTCCCACGCGGTACTAATTTAACTAGTAGGTGTCCATTGTAATTATTTAATAAGTTAATTACAA
Source organism: Sinelater perroti (assembly GCA_036346155.1). Taxonomy (NCBI): domain Eukaryota; kingdom Metazoa; phylum Arthropoda; class Insecta; order Coleoptera; family Elateridae; genus Sinelater; species Sinelater perroti. The sequence continues at coordinate 545,979 of JARFIY010000060.1, read as the reverse complement.
CGAGGTGCGTCACTGGACATTCTCTCACATGTTACTTCTAGTGCAATTTTATATTTCTGTATTTATCTGATTTAGTTCGGCCAGTACCTTCAAGCAGAGCCTACGTGTGCGCCGAGGTATACCTGTGCTATCACAGCAACAGAGCCGCAACCTTGCTTAAAATCAACCGAATTTATTTATTTAATAATTTAATTTCTGCTATTTGACAATAAGCGTGAATAAAATTTACTAATTTATTTACTATTAAATAAAATTCATATCGAGTTATCTAACAAGAAAACAGGGCCGGTCTAGTAATTTCTTCTGCCTAACGGTGAACTATTGTTACCTGGCCCCGATATCGCCAGTGCTGATGTTACCTGACTCAAAATTTTTCGAGCCGGTGCAACACAAAGGCCCTCCTTTGGAATTTTTAATCTCATATGAATGTTACCTGAGGCCGACTTTGTGGCGCGCCGCGTCGTGCCAAGCGATCCCGAGTCGACCCGAATGCCACCGACCATAGCAACCACGGCATTTACCATCCAGGACAAGGGCGCCGGCGCTTTTTCCAGTAAGCGCACGTACGCCCCCGGCGCCCACCAATCCTAGACAAGTTTCGCATTTCCCAGCGGGCTCAGCGTACTTCCACCCTGAACTCTGCACCCCACCAGCAGAGTGGGGCACGAGCTGAGCCCTTAAAACCTGAGCCACCAAAGCATTCGCTCTCAGTCATCAGCCCCTTAAGAAGAAACCATCAAGTGTCATCGGGTGAGTCCATTTTGGTTTTTTTTTGCTGCTCGCTGCCCGGAGCTGCTGCTCGCTTTTCGGCCCCGCTGTCCGGACCTGTTGCCGCCCCTGCTGCTCGCTGTCTGGCTCCGCCATCGGCCCCGCTGCTCCGCCTGCTGCACGCTGCCTGGTTTTGCCATCGGCCCCGCTGCTTGCGCTGCTGCACCTAGCTCGCGGCCCGACTGCGCTGCGCCAGCTCGCTGCCCATTTCAGCGCGTACATTAAGTCGTAGGTTAAGTTCTTGTACATTAGCTAAGTAGGTTAAGTTAACGTAAGATAGGGTAAGTTTGTAAGATTGTAAATATAATTCTAATTCGTAAGTTGGAGCCGACGCTTTGTTTTTTAGCCTTCCGTGCCCCACGCGTTGCCGGTCGTAGCGTCCCGACGCCTGACTTCTCACCGCCCGGGTCCGACCTGGTAACACTATGAATATGAAACTAGTATTCGGGATGAGCGAGAATCTTAACCAAATCAATTCAAACAACATGTTTTTCAATCAACATGGACAGTACCCGCAAGTTATGCAAATGCAAAATTTTCAAAATGAACAATTTTAAACTAATTTGGCTTTTCCGTCGCCATTACAAGTCACTAACATGACAATACCACAAACTGCTGCGAATTATTAACCAACGTCAAACCAGCAACAATTTAATCTGCAAATATCCACCTTTCAACCAACAACCAGCTCTTTTTCGTCACAAAATCGTATAACAAATATTTAAGCTAAGTTACACAATTTTAAGGAAACCAACTCAGTCCTTGAAACGACCACTACTTATTTAATGGAAGAAGAGAGTTATAATGCAGATCCTCCAGAAACTTCCCATCTATGGCAAGTAGCAAAAAAAAAGAAAACGTTCCAATACAACAGCTAATAAAAATGTTAATGCAACACCTATGATACGTACAAATAATCGATTCAATCCGTTAACAAAAAAATCATCAGAAATTACAATTACTAGTCAAAATAATCCTCCCAAAGACACTAAACCCCCTCTAATTTTTATATATGGAGTAATAGACTATAAAAGGATGATCGATAATTTATTATTATTCAAAATGACTCACAAACGATATAATAAAAATAAATGCTAATACGTCCGAAACCTATCAGAAACTTATCAGACACCTTAATGAGGAAAAAATAATACATCACACATACTTAATGAAGCAGGAGAGGGCCTAGAGGGTGATTATTAGAAATCTCCACTATTCAATAGCTATCGGAGATATAAAAAAATATATAAAAGCTAAAGATCACCTCGTTCGTAATATTATTAACATACATCAAATTATCAAGCAACCACTAATGCTATTTTATGTAAATTTAGAACCTAAAAAAATAATAAAGATATTTAAATATAGATAGAATAAAAATAGAATTCATAGGAAATGTGCGAATAACTGTTGAACCACCACATAGGTGCCAACTATATGGTCACTCTAAATCTTACTGCACATGACCATACAAATGTGTTAAATGTAGAGGTGACCACAACTCTACACTGTGCCAAAAATCCAAAAGCACTTCAGCAAAGTGTGCACTCTGTAGAAAAGATCATTTTTCGAATTACAAAAGTTGCAAAATATATCAACAGTTACAAAATGCAAGAACCAAATCTAGAGGAAGTAATAATCAAAATTGTGATGAACCTCAAATTCCACATATCCAAATACCGAAACAATAAATACAAGAACAACGAAGAACAGACCTTCGAACATATGCTAATGCTGCACAAGGGCTAAATACAGCAAATCAAGATGATGACTTCAGTGGCCAACTCAACCATTTCCTCACCGAATTCAAAGCAATGTTCAATCAGTTAATTTCCCAAAACAGCTTGATACTAAATATGCTATCAACTGTCATCAATAAACTAGTCCATTAATGGACATCTCATCTTTACGTATAGGCCTCTGGAATGCCAATGGTTTGGCAAATCACAAGACAGAAATAACTTATTTCTTACAAATTAATAAGATAGATATAATGCTTATATCTGAAACTCTTTTTACAGACCGATCAGTATTTAAAATACCATCTTATACGACTTATCATACCATTCATCCGGATGGAACAGCATATGGAGGGGCTGCAATACTCATACGCTCTGAAATAGCACATCATAAACTTCCTTCATTTCAAACCCACAAAATACAAGCTTCTACAATTGAGGTTGATGCTAAACCGAGATCTTTTACCATAGCAGCAATTTACAGCTCATCTAGGCACGCAATCAATACCGACGAGTATGGAACAATGTTTAATACTTAGTTGCTGGGAATTGGAATGCCAGACATTCTGACTTGGGTTTCAGATGTATTACGCCCAAAGGCCGAAATCTACTACGCCTCATAACAAACAAAAGTTACTCGTATTTGTCAACTTGTCAACCAACTTACTGGCCAACTGACCTAAACAAACTTTCTGATTTGTATATATTTCTTTGTCATCATCAGCGTTGCAACTAGCTACCTTCATATTGAACCTAATTGGGACCTCTCATCGGACCATTCCCCCGTTACCTTCACCCTTAGTACCCTCATTATTATAAAATCAAATCCACCCAAATTAGTCTCTCCAAAAACTGATTGGACTAGCTTCCAACAATAAATCAAAGATAATTTAACCCTGAACATTAAACTAAAAGAACTTAGAGACATTGATATTGCTGTACAAATCTTTACTAATACAATACAAGAAGCAGCCTGTATAAGTACAACATCACCAACCACAAATAAACAAGAAGTTACTAAGATACCGCTATTTGATATTCGACAGCAGATTGCACAGAAAAGACGTGCAAGACACACTTGGCAAAGAACTTACAATCCTGTTGATAAATATACATATAACAAGTATAAAAGATTACTTAAAACTACACTACAAAATTTAAAAAAATTCTACATTTGAAACATATATTACGTCTCTGTCGAGAGAAAACCACTCAGTGTGGAAAACTACAAATAAACTCAAAAGTCTTACTAATCACATACCACCATTAAGGAAGCAATATGGAACCTGGGCAAGAGCAGATCAAGAGAAAGCAAGTGCTTTTGCAGAGCACTTAGCCCAAACTTTTAGTTGTCCAGAACTTAACGCTAACAATATTGAGAATATCAATAATTCCTTAGCTGCACTATGTCCAATGACACTTCCAATCAAACCGTTGACACCATCTAAAATAAAACATAAAATTAACAATTGTAACACACACAAAGCTCATGGATTTGACCTTATAACTGGCCATATTCTTAAGAAACTACCGAAAAAAGCAATAACAATATACTATTTACAATAGTATGATAAAACTCACCTATTTTCCCATTTGTTGGAAGCTTGCCCAGATCCTATTAGTACCTAAACCTGATAAACCACCTAATTCAATTTCTTCATACCGTCTTACAAGCCTGCTTCCTCTGCTATCTAAAATATTTGCAAGATTACTACTAAAGAGACTGGAGACTGATATTAACTTGAATGAGACACTACCTAAACATCAATTCGGATTCAGAGAACGACACTTCACAATTCACCAGTGTCACAGAATCGTTAGCGAGATCATAAGAAGTCTGGAAGAAAAAAAGGTTTGCGTCGCAGCATTTTTAGATATTGCTCAAGCTTTTGACCGTGTTTTATTTAAGCTAAAACAAATCCTTTCTACCTACTATTATCTCATCTTAAAGTCCTATCTCGGCGATCGATTTTTCCAAACTAAATTTAATAATGATGTTTCCACAATCCACCCAATCGAATCAGGAGTACCACAGGGTAGTGTTTTAGGACTATTCTTGTACCTTGTATTTACGGCGGACCAACTACTGATAGCATAGCCGTATCCACTTTTGCAGACGATACTGCGATCCTATTAGTTGACAATGATCCTCAACTAACTGCTGATTGTGTGCGAACTCATCTAGAAGAACGGCTCAGCTTCTGGTGTATCAAAGTAAATTTCGCTAAGTCAACACAGATAAATTTCAAAACTAGACAAATCGACTTTCAAAATATATCCATTAACAATACTCAACTACCTATCCAAAACGAGGTCAAATACCTAGGACTAATACTAGACTCTAAACTCACATGGCGGCCACACTTAATATATAAAAAGAATTACATAAACAAAAAGATTCGACAAATGTATTGGTTACTTGGTCGTAATTCTCAATTGAAAATAAAAAATAAAATAATTCTATATAAATGTATTATAAAACCCATCTGGACATGGGATTCAGCTGTGGGGTTGCACGAAGGCCTCGAATTCAAAAATTATACAACGACTGCAGTCCAAAATCCTACGCATGATTCCAAATGCACCTTGGTATATAAGCAATAAAACCATTCACGATGACTTAGCCATTTCTACAGTTGATGAAGAAATCCAAAGGTTCAGCACCACTTATTTCCGCAATCTCCCAGGGCAACACAATGATGAGGTTAACCAGCTATTGAATGAACTAGCCGTACCTAGAAGACCGAAGAGAAAACGCCCCATTGATCTACAAAACTAAATTACTTGAGTATCACTTATATTACCTTTGTCATACATAAATCATATACGGAGAGTGGTCGCTGGATCACTTCTCCCCTCATGTTGTACCTACTAATTATCCCATTTACTAAATGTTCTCAGAGAAACAGATTGTAAATTTCTAAATAAACAAACAAAATTTTTATCTAATTTGCTTATTGCTCTTGTAACAGATAAATGTCAATTAAACAAAAAGTATGTTAACCTTTTCTGCCACATTCCCAACAGTTGTAATTAGAATTTTACCTTTTTTAACACATGTACATAAGTTTCACTGCTATCTTAGTCTTTTTCTATTGATAACTTTTTTTAATGGTTTTAACATATTTAACACGGTCAATTCAGCAATATTAATTATTTATGCAGCCTCCATTTGCAATAACACTTTGTTTTCTGTATTAGAACAACTTCAATTTTTAAAAACTGTTTTGATTGAACAGTGCTGCAGTTTTACAATAAATTACTAGTTTCCCATATGTTAAAATGTAAATGACCAAATGAAGGGTATCTGAAATCACAGATAAAGACTTTTAAATAATACTATAATTATTTATTTATTATTATATCAGTAACGATAGCCTTCAAATTGAATCCAGCGTTTCAAACAAATACGAAGCTTCTTACGGTTTGCACTTTGGTATATCGTGTTATCTATTTTTGCTATATTAAGTATTGCTCGTAGTTTAGAGAGTATGCTTCATAGTCGTAAAACAAAGAATTTCCAAACTTAAACGCAATCTAGTAGCTTAATATAAGAACAAACAACACGATAGGATTAACGTTGCTGGAGTATAACCAAAAGGACCATAGTGCGTGACGTAATTAATATATGAGTTTAGAACTTCCTAAATGTAAACAAGAAGTAAGAGTAAAAAAGGTATTTATTTGAATGTTGCCAGTAAAGAGCATATAATGATAGTTTATTTCATTATTGCTACATAACCATAACAGTCCCGTGTTATTAATTATAGAATAGATCTAGGTGAGTAATCCTCACAGAAGACTATAAGCACATTTTGTCAAGGCATATCCTTTTAAACATAAGTCAGGTTCTTCAATATTCGAACATGACTTTGCGATTTCTGGTCCAGCAAATTCAATTAAATTTTCTAGCGAAATGTTTCCTTCGGCATCAAGAGTTTTCAAATGAAGACTGATGCATTTTGCAAAACACGCTAGGGGTCTGTCATCGGGGTATTCTCGTCTATAAATAAAGTTCTCGATAAGCTGACGGTCCGCATTGGTTTCAGCAACACATTCTTCCATGAAAGGAGAGATGCTATTCTTCCACTGATTACCTATTTCTTCTAGGGAAGGCTAAAATAATGTACGTTACAAAAAATGTATACTACTCCAATTTTAATTCGTTACGTATTTTTAATGTAGCTTATGCACGTATTAATATGCTAATAACTAGTTGAACTATATTTTATACATTAGTAATGATAAAAATATTCTAATTAGTAAATTTTAATAATTGGCTTTATAAAAGTTCGTACATATAATAATTATTAATAAAACTATTAGTAAAATTCTTCTTTAATCTTACCTTTTGCTGATGTGATATTGTTACAGCACTAAATAGAAACAGAACTAAGCTAAAATGCATCTTAATTAATTTCTAGCTTAGTTAATGTTGTAACTGGCAAGGTTTTAGGATATTTGGCGACATACTCATCGAATCACAATTATTTATAGTTTCCAAATGTTTTTGTAGGTAGGAAAAACATGTTTGTCTTCAAGTAATCGGTTTAATTAAACAGTCTCTAATTATAAAAGGATTAAATGAAGAAATCCAAGGCCGGTTATAAACGATCGATGCAAATTACCAACCAGATGGCTTGCATGTTTAAATTTGCAGTACCAGTTACCCATTTTTGTGCCATGCGAACACTCTAGATCATGACGGTGTCTCTTCCGTGAACTGCGCAGTCAATCTCCTCAGGATTTCAGCCGGTTTTACACCTTCCGTGGCGAGAAATTTAATGACAATTGACGACGGCACCTCCTGCTCGCACATTGTCACGATGGGTACTGACAGGAACGAGCGAAATCGCCCGCCTACTTCCCGCGCTCCTGACTTCCCTGCCAAACACCTGACAAAGCGAGAACTCTCGCGCGTTAATATTGAGCACCCGAGATCAAAAGTCTCGTTTATATTTGATTCACCCTCGTAGCAAAAGTCAAACCTAAATATATACAAAAGAGAAACACAGAAAAATAAAATATAGAGGTTTTGAAAAATAAGGATATAAGGAAAGTATACACTCGAGAGATGAAAAAGGGTCTAAAAGATATGTTTAGATACATATATAGATATAAAATGAGAAACTTTAAGCAAAAAAAGGTACTTACAACTACCACTGTATTTTAGAAATACACAGAGTAAGATGGTATTTGAGATGTTGGAAGTGTAGGTAGAACACTATAGCAAAATACTTATAAGTCAGAATACCAATCAAGCTGTACGGGAGTAGTATAAAACCGATGAGAAGCAACTAACAGAACGAACAATACAAGAAATAGAAGAAGTGTTAGGGAACACGATAACTTTTTTTAATGGTTTTAATATATTTAACACGGTCAATTCAGCAATATTAATTATTTATGCAGCCTCCATTTGGAATAACACTTTGTTTTCTGTATTAGAACAAATTCAATTTTTAAAAATTGTTTTGATTGAACAGTGCTGCAGTTTTACAATAAATTACTAGTTTCCCATATGTTAAAATGTAAATGACCAAATGAGGGGTATCTGAAATCACCGATAAAGACTTTTAAATAATACTATATTTATTTATTTATTATTATATCAGTAACGTTAGCCTTCAAATTGAATCCAGCGTTTCAAACAAATACGGTTGGCACTTTGGTACATCGTGTTATCTATTTTCGCTATATTAAGTATTGCTCGTAGTTTAGAGAGTATGCTTCATAGTCGTAAAACAAAGAATTTCCAAACTTAAACGCAGTCTAGTAGCTTAATATAAGAACAAACAACACGATAGGATTAACGTTGCTGGAGTATAACCAAAAGGACCATAGTGGGTGACGTAATTAATATACGACTTTAGAACTTCTTATATGTAAACAAGAAGTAAGAGTAAAAAAGGTATTTATTTAAATGTTGCCACTAACGAGCACATAATGATAGTTTATTTCATTATTGTTACATAACCATAACAATCTCGTGTTATTAATTATAGAATAAATCTAGATGAGTAATCCTGACTGTAGATCATAAACACATTTGGTTAAGGCATATCCTTTTAAACATAAGTCCGCTTCTTCAATATTCGAACACGACTTTGCGATTTCTGGTCCAGCAACTTCAATTAAATTTTCTGGCGAAATGTTTCTTTCGGCATCAAGAGTTTTCAAATGAAGACAGACGCATTTTGCAAAACACGCTAGGGGTCTGTCATCGGGGTATTCTCGTCTATAAAGAAAGTTCTCGAAAAGCTGACGGTCCGCGTTGGTTTCAGCAACACATTCTTCCATGAAAGGAGAGACGCGATTCTTCCACTGATTACCTATTTCTTCTAGGGAAGGCTAAAATAATGTACTTTACAAAAATGTATACTACTTTAATTTTAGATTGTTACGTATGTTTAGTGCAGCTTATGCACATGTTAATATGCTAGTAACTTTAGTTGAACTATATTTTACGCATTAGTAATGATTCAAATATTCTAACTAGAAAATTTTTATAATTATAAAAGTTCGTACATATAATAATTATTAATAAAAATATTAATAAAATTCTTCTTTAATCTTACCTTTTGCTCATGTGATATTGTTACAGCAATAAATATAAACAGAAGTATACTAAATCGCATCTTAATTAATTTCTTGCCTAGTTAATGTTGTAACTGACAAAGCTTTAGAATATTTTGCGTCATACCCAGTGGTCTCAATTACTTATACCTGGGAGGTGTTTTTAGGTAGGAAAAACATGTTTATATTTCAAGTAAGCGTCGGCTCTAAATAAAATATGACTAAATGAAGAAATCCCACAGAAACCAGACCGGTTATAAATGGTCAATTCCACTATGCAAATTGACAACTAGATGGCTTACATATTTAAATTTGTGATTAGCCATAAAATAGTTATTTATTAATATACAATACAAAAATTGTTTTATTTAAAACAAATGTTAAAAATTCGAAGTTGCGCTTTAGGTTGACTGATGAAGCTCAGTAATTTTAGAATCACTACGTAGAATATTTAGTTTTATATTTTAAAAAATACGTTGTTTTATTTAAATTAATAAATAAAGTAAGGTGACCTCTGTAAGTCATTTATAATAGATAAACAAATGACACAAATGTGATTTTGTGTTACTATTTTTACCATATATTGCTCTTTTAAGAATTAAATTTACAACGTCCAAAATTAACCAAGCCTATAATAATGTACAAAGTATTTCAAGGCAAACTGATGTATGATATATAACCTTGTAACAGATCCAGCAAAGATTAACACTGTTCATCTTTCATCATTATAAAATTTAAATTAATTTTGACCTTTCTTCAATTTTCAAAAAAGAAATTGTAAAACTATATCAAAATCTATTTGTTTCAAACGAAAAAAGTGTATCTCTGACATTTTGAATACTTCGGAAATAGATCTACAGAAAAAGAATTTAAATCACATTTGCCAAATAAAAATCAGTAAAAAGAATTAGCCTCCCATGAAGTACAAAGATTGCACACGTTGTTGGTATGCAACACAGTAAATGGGTAATACTATATGCCCTATATTCTTCATACTTTATACTTAATTCTGTGGGGATGTAAAACAATTATTTTGTTTCTAGGGGTAGTTTTTTATAAAAATTATTAAGTAACTTCTATTATAAATATTAAGTACGGTCAAATATTATCAAAATATTACAGATAGTAACTTCAGTAAGTTCAAATTAGTGCAACGTTAAGAAAATTGAAACCGAAGTGCCACAATAAACTTCAGACCTCTTTTATATATAATGGTGTAATGAAGTGCCAATAGTTGCACATCCTTATAAATAGACAAATCATTAATTTGTTTGTAAGATACTTGAAGTAAGTCTCTATAAATTACTGAATTGAAAGAAGCACGTAATATGCGACGAAAAGCTATTCCAATAATAAGTTATAATTTTTTTAGCCGCTAGTATAAATTTAGACACTGTAGAGGCTTCAAAAATTAAAAGCATCGACAATTCAACCTTATATTCATAGAATAATAATAAATCCTAATTTGTATGTAAGTAGTAATTATAATAATATAATATTGAGCTGTACATTTCCAAGAAATTTAAGCTGTTCTTACAAACTCTTGAATCTTTTTGTTGTGGGAGATTAACCCAAGTATAATTATATATAATTATAATTAGTACTTGAAATTCTTCTATTGAAAATAATCTAGTAAATGCATATATATTAGAGATTTTGTAATTTAAACAAATATCAGATTACGCTAATAGATACTCGTTTTAAATTATTTAATAAAGTTAGATTTTTATATTTATAGGCATTCAACGCTAGATTCCACGTGTGTACATTTCAAGCCTGAGTACTTATGGCTAATATTTGTTTTCTCCACTCCTTTCTGTTGAGTGTCAGTTAATTGCGCAAATATTTTTCAACCATTTTCCTTTATGTCTTATTTGGTCTGCTTCTATTTCTTCTCAATTGCAGCTTATACATATTTTTGTTAATTGGTTATAGTTATTCTTTATAAGCTATTACCAATTTTACATTTGTTCTTCTTCTTCCTTGACTTCCTTAAATATTATTTGCGGTATTCTGTTTACTTATCAACTCTTTTTTAATCGGTTGCACGTCTGCTTCGAATTCAGGAAAAGACAGTTTGCTTAAATTCTTATTTGACCATTTTCTTCTATGTTTTATAACAAATGTGCGCTCAATTACTGATTCTTCTCTAAAATTTAGCCTGATATTGGTCTTTTGTTCATTTTCTTCTTGCAATCTAACTTCAATTAAGTCGACTAAAACTTTGTAAATCACATTAAACAAGAATATTAGTCTATAATTTTTTTGCTTTCTCTTTTATGTACTGGATGTGTTATTGCCAGTGACCACTTAATTGACATGTACTTCTTTTTTCATATTTCGATAAATAATTATTACAATTTTTTCAATCATTTTTGCATTAATTACTTTAAACTAATGGATAACCCGATTCCATCCCAAAACGTATACAATGTGTTAGCCGATATTAGTACCAACGATACAACGTAAACATCAGGTGTAAACGAAGAAAAGAAGATTTCTAAACCTTCTCCAATATTTATATATGGCGTAACAAACTATGCTAACATGATTAAAAACTCAAACACTCCTTATTCACATAGAATACTAATTGCCTATCAGTTAAAGGAAGGCAGGGCCTACAGATTGGTACTTAGAAACATTCATCATACGACAGATATGAATGAAATCAAAAGTGAACTTTAAAATGAAGGACATATTGTACATAATATCATAAATGCCTGACATCAAGTAACAAAAACGCCACTGCCTATGTTCTTTGTAGATTTTGAACCTGCAGAAAACAACAAAAAAGTGTATGAGATAAACCACATTAACCATCAAATGATAATAGTCGAACCTCCACGTAAAAAATTTCAATCATCCAATGCACGAGGTGTCAGTCTTATGGTCACAGTAAAAGCTACTGCAATAAACCCTACTTGTGTGTTAAGTGTGGAGAAGAGCAAAGCACTACCATCTGCAAAAAAAGAGAGAAGCTCCCGCTAAGTGTGCACTGTGTCAAGGACCACACCCAGAAAACTACAAGGGATGCCAGATTTATCAACAACTTCTACTAAGCAGGAAAGACAGCAACCTCATTAGGACCACAACACACAAAAAAGTCTAATGTACCGATCACTGCTCAATGTATATATTCTGAAAATGTGAACGGTTCAAGCTTCTCGCAAATTACGTCCAGTCATCACAACAATATTCCAACCCAAAATACCAACAGTAACGATATCTCACTAATTCAATTCTTGTCGAAGTTTGAATAAATGTTCAATCAACTAATGAACCAAAATAGCATGATGATAAATCTGCTTACCACGCTAGTTACCAAAAACTAATAATGGATTCCCTCCGAGTAGCCTCCTGAATGCAAAGGGGCTAGCACAACATCGACTTCTAGTCGAACTATTTTTAAAAGAGCGAAAAATTGATGTATTATTGATCTCAGAAACCCATTTTTCGGAAAGGAGCTACTTCAATATCCATAATTATACTACATACCACACCAACCATCCCGACGGAACAGCTCACGCTGTCTCGGCAATTATTATAAACAACAAAATATCTCACTTTCTCATGGATGCCTTTGTAACTGATTATATACAAGGCACTATAATCAACGTTCAAAGTCCTAGGGGTCCACTAATAGTTGCTTCGACACACAGCCCGCCTAGGCACTCTGTCAAACAAAACCATTATGAAACACTCTTCAACAATTTAGGTAACAGGTTTTTAACTGGCGGTAACTTCAACGCCAAAAATCCAATTTGGGGCTCAAAGTTGACAACAACCAAAGGACGCGAATTACACAAGGCCGCACTGGCTAACAACTACAACTACATATACACCGGAGAGCCCACATACTGGCTGGCTGACCCACATAAAGTACCTGATGCCGTAGATTTCTTTGTTACCAAAGGATTATCTCCAAGATACTATAAAGCAGAAACGCCTTTTAACCTTCTTTCAGATAATTCGGCTCTAATAGTTACAATTAGCACTTTTATTATTACAAAGCACCTTCTCTTAACAATTATCACACTAACTGGCACCTATTCACAAAGTACCTAACTAACAATATAACAATTAAAGATTCATTGAAAACAGAAGAGGAAATTGACGTTACAGTAGACCAGCTAATTAAAAACATTCAAAATGCAGCTTACTACTGAATGTTGACTGTTCACAAAAATTCAGAAGTTATCGAAAATTATCCTTTCTACATTAAAACTAAAATCGAGGATAAAAGAAGAGCCAGGCGAATCTGGCAGCAAACGACGAGTTTTATAGACAAAAATAACCTAAATAGGCTAACAAGAGAGTTAAAAACGGCCCTAAGAGAGTGGAAAAACAAATCATTTAACGAATACGTAGCACTTTATCTCCTCAACAGATAGCAACTACACGCTTTGGAAGACAACGAAGAATTTGAAAAATGTTCGTACTCCTATTCCACCAATAAGAAAGGTAGACGGCTTTCGGGCAAGAATAGAAGCTGAGAAAGCAACACGTTTTGCAGAATACCTATTTACGATATTTAAGACGCATTCTACAGCTGCTACCCCAGAAGAGGAACAGGAGATTGAAGACTACCTGCAAGCTCCTTTAAAATTAAGCCTGCCAATACAGTTTTTTAGCCTTGAAGAAATTATAACTGAAATCCATCATCTAACAACAAGAAAACAACCAGGTATGACTTAATTACTGCTAAACTACTGAAAAAACTGCCGCATAAAGCCATAATGTGCATACTACAAATATTCAATGCAGTCTTGAGATTGCAGTATTTTCCACTGTTATGGAAATTCGGCCAAATAATGCTAATATTAAAACCGGGGATGCCTGTACATAAGGTTACACCTCATATAGGCCGATAACACTCCTACCAATGTTGTCAAAAGTATTAGAGAGATTAATACTAAAGAGAAAGGTAACCACAATTGAAGAAGAAGAAATTATCCCCCAACATCAATTTGGGTTTCGTCAACAACACACTGCATTAGAACAGATACACCAAGTCGCAGATGTAATCGAAAAGGACTTTGAAGAACAAAGATACTGTGTTGCGGTATTTATTGATGTCAGCCAGGCTTTTGACCGCGTCTGGCATCTCGACCTATTATGCAAAATTAAACGGTAGTTTCCACACCAAAACTTTCTTCTCTTTAAACCATACTTAAGTGAGAGGTATTATCAAGTAAAGTACAGCGACAGCCAGTCTGGACTCTACCCAATAATTGCAAGAGTTCCTCAGGGCAGTGTCCTGGGACCAACCCTATACGAGATATTTACAGCTGATCTACCATGCAATGGCAACACAATGATGGCCACTTACGCATACGATACGGCGTTATTAGTTTCTCAGCAAGATCCACTACAAGCTTCGACAATTCTTCAAAATAGTCTCTACATAATTCAAAAACGGATGCACAGGTGGCGCATACAAATTAATAAAACCAAATCTACAACTATCACGTTTACGACGAAACACAACTCTGCTCCGCTGGTTTCATTAAATGGTATACAAATCCCCATCTAACAGGAAGTAAAATATTTTGGTTTGACCCTCGACAGGCGATTAACATGGAAACCCCATATCACAAAAAGGAGAAGGCAACTGGATGCTATGGTGAAAAAGATGTATTGGCTTCTAGGGAAAAAATCCAAGTTATTGCTAGAAAATAAAATGTTAGTGTACAAGACAGTTTTAGTGCTGAAACATCAAACATTGATATTCTGCAAAGATTCCTTAGCAAAACTCTTCGTGTAATGACCAACGCTGAATGGCTCATTAGCAACAAAACACTTCACGACCACCTAAAAGTTCCATGAATCAGAGATGAGCTTACAAGACGAACAGTCACCTATGTCAATCGAATAAGAACTCACCCCAATGTGTTAGTGCTAAATTTACTAGACAATAATAATACCTCTCGTAGATTAAAAATACTTAAAACGCTAGACCTTACTAACTAGTACTTGTTATATTAGTATATTCAGGGACTCGCCATTGGGCGACAGTCCCTCCACATGTCAGTATTTTAGTTTAGTTTAGTAATTAAGTATTACATCAAATTTGGTCGTTAGCCTTTGGGTTAGTTTTAAATTAAGCATATAAAATAAACAAAACAAAAAAAAATAAAAAAAATACGTTAAATAATTTTATTGGAAGGCCTTCAGAACCAGGATTTTGTTATTCCTTATGTTCCTTGTATTGTTGGTTCTCTTAGTTGCTTTTTATTTCTTCTACACTACTCCCGTACATCTTAATTAGTATTCTGACTTACAAGTATTTTGTTATAGTGTTCTACCTACACTTCGAATACCTCAAATACCATCTTATTTTATGTATTCCTAAAAACAGTGATGATTATTGATACCTTTTTTCTTGCTTAAAATTTCCCCTTCTGTAATTATGTTTGTATTGTCATACATATCTTTTAGAACCCTTTTTATCTCTCAAGTAAAGCCTCAATATATCATATATTTGCGTTTGTCTTCTGTATAAATTAAGGTTTGACTTTTGCTAATACCAACAAATGATTCGAATCCATGTCAACGCATTTATATCTTTTAAAATAGATTATTCCAATCTATAGGTGGTTAATCTGATTACTTGTTCTACCTTTTGGACTTATCTGCTTTGATTTATAAATATTATTTTGTTTTAGCATTAGAGTTTTAACTACTAAGTCGTCCATTTAAGGTTTGTAACTGTATGTAGGCTTTTTACCACATATCTTTATATTTCTTTCTTTTTTACCTACGTGCGTATTCATGTTGCTAATTACTATTTTTAATGAAATCTTAGAAGTGATAATATATAATTTTTGCAAATCTTCATAAAATTTAAATACAATGTCTTTATCTGTGTCTTAGGTTGGGTCTTCTTCATGTGCGTTATTCGTTCAGGGTGTTCGCAATCAATATGGCAATCTTAACTTTGTTGACGGCTGTTCGAAAGAGGTCTTAAATTCCTTAGCCAGAGGATGCGCCTGCGCCCGGGTTCTCTCTTTCCTAGCACTTTACCTTGTAGTATCCGTTGTTCATTCCTCATATGTCCGAAATACTGTAACTTTCTGATTTTTATAGTTTTTACGATTTCAGTTGTTTTATTTATTCTTAGAAGTACTTCAACATTCGTCACATGGTCGACCCAAGATATTCTCAATATTCTCCTGTACGTCCACATCTCAAAGGCCTCAAGTTTCTTCATTGACGCTTCCGTCAGCGTCCATGTCTCAGTTCCATACAACAGGACAGAGAACACATAACATCTTAATAGTCTAATTTTTGTATTTAAGTTTAGATCTCGAGACTTAAACACCTTCTGCATGTTTACAAATTTTAATCTGGCTTTCCCAGTCCTGCACTTTATTTCTTTAGAGTGGTCCCATTGACTATTTATCGACGTACCTAAGTAATTTATTGATGTTACTCTTTCAATTGGTTGAGAGTTAACTATTAAGGGTTCGGGTGGAATTGTATTCTTACTGATAAACATGTATTTTGTTTTTTGTATATTCATTTCAAGTCCGTATCGTGGACTGACCATTGAAGTCGCCATGACTGCTAATTTCACAAATCTTTCTTTAAGCGCTTTTTCATTTTACACATCCTAATCTCTTATTTGTAATATTGTAATTTATTATAGCTTTTTTATTAATTCTCTTATTAAGAAACCAGCTTCTATTTTATTTATTGGCTTACCTCTATTAAAAATTACATAATTGCTTGCTCTACTAAATTTAAAGTTCTTGTTAGTTTTTTGTATTCATTTTCAGCTTATGGCACTCGTTTCAAAGCACCCTCTTTATTTAGTCTTGTACATTTGCTGACTCTACCACTATCATGTTATTGTTTCTTAATTTTCTTTAATCTATCCATTTCGAAAGCCAAATTCGTCATTTCACTTGCGGCATGTGGATCTGGACTTTTTTAAATTTTTGTTATATATTACTTCAAATCCATTTATTATCATTTATTTCTAGTTCGCAAGAAAACTAATGCTAACCAAAAAGACGGAATTAATGATGTCGGAAAGAGAATAAATAACCTCCGATTTTCCGACGACATCGCACTCTGTGCTAATGACAAATTGGAAATGTCTAAGTTATTTAAAAACATCGAAAACAAAAATAAGATATACAGATTCTCAATGACGTTGTTTATTAGGTTCAAATATAAATAGAGATGATCACTGCTCCACTGAAATACGGATAAGAATAGCTATGGCGAGAACAGTAATGGTTAAACTCAGTAAGATTTGGAAAAATTGTTACATATCGGACGAAAGCAAAAAGAGACTAATTACAACATTAGTATTTCCAATATGAAGTAGATTTCTTTTAAATGGTGTTGGAGAAAACTTTTGCGAAATGTGTCCATAATACAAAAACCAAATATACAAAATTGCTTTTCCACCGTGTTCAGAAGTTCTATCTCAAAACGCCTTAGTGGCATCACTAAAAAAAATAATAATAATTTGTAGAAATTTGTGATACAGAGAAAACTTGAAGGACCAAGACCACAAGCACGCTTGTCTAAAAGATAAATAAATTAAATAAAAAGTTTCACATTAATACCGTCCCAGAAAAATGCAAAAATTACCGAAGGTAGAGAAAGATGTAGAAAGGTAATACTTTGATCATCATAAGAGTAGGCCATGTAATTACGTCGTTTTATTAATGGAGCTTAAAACTATGAGAGAAACATTTCTAGTACACATAATAATTTGAGTACTCTATTACACCATTATTTATTTGCCGTACTCTTAATAGTATAGCATATAATGCAGATCTGAGGTTTTATTAATCCTGTGTTTACCGTTGTGTGAGTAGTAATATTAGTAGCACCAAACATTCATTTATGTTTGAAAACCGAATTGCCTAAGAAAATTAAAAATTGTAAATTCTACAAAGTACATACATAACCTTTTCTTCCTTTATTATTTTTTAATAAAAGTTATTTTAAAACCATGACATTTTATAGCATTTATATATTTATATAGCGCTGGAAATGATTTACTCTATACACACGTGTTCTGCAAAGCCTGGTTACTTTAACTTATAGAGCGAAATTCGTGTGGAGCACTGCTAATTCTAGTCTAACCGGGAATGTTCTCATGATGCGCGTTACCAATTTTAAAATTGCAAAATTATTTTCAACCTTTCGGAGATTTAAACTAAGAAATTGTGTACGCCGAGAAAATGTAACATAAACTTAAACAAGATTTTATCACTTATGCTTTTTACGTAACATCTGTAAATGGAAATATGCTTCTTTGATATTATGTGTAATAGTGTAAGAGTGTAAAGAATAGTTAAGTGCAACACAAAGCTTATACTACTCAATTATCAACTTCACCCCATATACACATACGCAGGCAGGCAGGCAGGCAATAAATATAAAATAAAAATAAATATAAAACAAAATATCACTCAAAAAATTGTTTTGGCCATGTACATGGCTAATTTGTATGTAAGAGATACAAATTCACTAACAACAGGTTTTAAAGAAGAATATCTGTAAGGCCGTGGTATACTTGTCAATGAAATTGTTGATTTTTTTTAAGGCAAGTGATTGGGTTGCTGGGTACTTGACGAACTTTATTTTAGTAAATGGCCCATTAAAGCGATATAGCCTATGTTGTAGAAAATAACTGTAGCGTTACCCTGACCGTCGGTAAGATTATTTGTCTTGCCTTGCAATTCACAAGGTTTAATATTGTCCTCAGGCAATACGACCATGCGCAGCAGTTTGGCTGCATCTTAACTTGTACTTGTTATCGTTTTTAGGGAGATTATCATTCTAGAATTTAATATACTTAGTGACACATCATTTGGAGTAACAGTAAGACTAAAACTTTTCAAAAAGATTGGATAGCTAGTTTACTGCAAAAAACATTTCTGAACGTTTCATTTATATGTTCATGTTACGACATGAAAAATGATATCGGCCACAAAATTTTTTAGAAAAGTCAATTTTGGGATACTGAGTTGTCCGCTTTAAGTTTTGGTTTAGGTAAATATTTGATAATATTGTGGGATTGAGGCTGCACTTGTATGTTTGTTCTATTTTACTTCCACGTTTTTGTATTTACCGAGATAAACATTTTTGGTTGTTTTCTTATTTTTATATTATGAAGCTTCTTGCCCAAGGTCAATATAATAATCCATTTTTTTAAAATATTTTTTTGTAGTTATATTTTTATCTTCTTCATTTAACGGACCTTTATTTTTATTTGATAATTTATTATACCTTTATACCCAAACTTTTTGATTAGAGCTTATTTCGGTGCGACTTTTCTTCAAAATTGACATATTGTAGTATTATATAACTCAATTATTAATTAACAACACAGGTTAAACAAATAAGAAGCAAATTCTAAAGTTTGTACAGGGTACTAACATAACAAACAAAAAAGGTAACACAGTTAAGCGCAAGATATCTATCTGCAGATCAAGCGTATTTAAGTTGCACAAAGTAGCATCGAAAATTATACAGAATGTAATAGATACTTAAAGAAATTTCTATAATTAAACTAAGACTTAGAAAAAACCTTAGACTGATGTTAGTTAACGTTTTTTTATAGAGTTTATTATAAAAGTAATTATGCATTGATTATTGGTTATTTTTTATATGTAATAGGTCTAGTAAAAAGAAATCAATTATTTATTCACTAGATTGCTTTAATAAATTGTATATCGCGCTCTAAAAGTCCGATCGGTTTACACTAGATGGCGTTAGAAAGCTGACATTTCGTACTACAAAAACTATTTGACAGTTTTGTGAATAGTTGACTCATTTGTTTGAGCTCACGTTAAAGTTGGACACCAGCAAAGAGAAAATACACTATATTTTACAGTTTTCTTCGATAAAGGTGAAAACGTAAGCCAGGCGGCTGAAAATGTAAATAGTGTTTATGGTTCTGATACTGTAACAGCCAATCAAGCGCAGTTTTGGTTTCGTCGATTCCGTTCCGGTAATTTCGATGTCAAAGATCTGGTAGGCCAATTGTCGAAAATGTGGATAAAATCATGGAAATGGCCGAGTCCAACCGTCAAATAAGGACTGTTTCTATTTCCCAGGAGCTAACTATTGCACAAAAAACCGTTTGGAACCATTTGGAAAAGGCTGGATACAAAAAGAAGCTGGATGTATGGGTGCCACACGAGTTAATGCAAAAAAAACCTCATGGACCGAATCTCCGTCTGTGAATCGCTGCTGAATCGCAACAAAGTCGACCAATTTCTGAAGCGGATGGTTACTGGCGATTAAAAATGGATCACTTACGACAACGTCAAGCGAAAACGGTCGTGGTCGAAGCGGTGAGCCGACGCAAACGGTGGCCAAGCCAGGATTTACGGCCAGGAAAGTTTTGCTGTGCGTTTTGTGTGGATTGGCAAGGAATCATATACTATGAGCTGCTCCCCTACGACCAAACTCTTAATTCAAACCTGCACTGTAAACAATTGGACCGTCTCAAGGAAGCAGTCATTCAGAAGCAGCCAACTTTGGCCACCAGGACAGAATTGCGTTTCATCAAGACAACGCCAGGCCACACACATCGATAGCAACTCGCCAGAAGCTCCGGGAGCTTGGTTGGGAGGTTCTCATGCATTCAGTTTATAGTTTGGACCTGGTACCAAGTGATTACCACCTATTCCTGTCCATGGCGAACTATTTTGCTGGTAAAAAATTCGCCTCAAAAGAGGCTTGTGAAAATCGACTGTCCCAGTTTTTGCCAATAGGGACAAGGGCTTCTATGAGAGAAGCATAATGGAATTACCTTCAAAATGGCAACAAAACGGAGCATATTTGGCCTAAATCGGTTCATTCTAAGTATGTTAAATAAAATCTTCAATTTTATGCAAAAATAGTGGATTTCTTTTTACTTGACCTATTATTTCTAAGAGGTTCCGCTTTCAAATAAATGCGAGGATTTTTGATGCGTCGTGTTATTTCTGCTCGAGCTATTACACCATCGTAGAAATTTGGAAACTGTTGACGGACATTTTCAGAAGAAAATCATCTAAAATTAAGTCACTATCTCATACGCCATTTCGCATTTATATTCGACCTCGTGTGGTATAGATGGCAGTAGGGGACCGTTGTTTACATCCCCAAATTACATGCTGACCTAAATTGACTCTTGGAGGTAACATGTTGGCATTTGCTAATTTTGCTCTCTTAAGTGCAGCAAAATTTATATAATAAAATTTAAGATCTGCGTTAAAAGTACAATCTTGGGTAATCGTTTCTACAGTTGTAAAAAACTTGTGTCTTGTCAAATTTTACCTCGTGACTAGCATTTTTTAAGGCATGTTTATCAACAGCTAAGCTTAATGAAGAGTTAAGCCGCATTATCACATAAAGAATGCGATATTTTTGAAAATTTTAATTTAATGGAAAAACTACCGCACTATAATGAATAGCTCAAGTTTATGTATCCTAATAAAAACCATATTTTTAATAAATCTTGTTAATTAGGTTCTTCAAAAGAACAACTCTGGAAAAACTGAATGTTTTATTTGCTTCAAATAATTCTCTAATAGTATTGTCTGTGTTAGAGTGACGATAACTTTGGGCAACAGAATTTCTGCTTATCTGTATGTCTACATAGCTTATAACTGCTATTCGGTTTTCTTCAACAGCAAGCTAGTTATCTTTTATAGTGACAGGGCGGTAAGTCCAGATAAAGCGAGTGCATTTTTAATATCGCACAAATATATATTTGTACGTAAAATTATGTGCACCACTAGATTTCCTGTTTAGATATTTTTGTATAACAATCAGAGTACTTGGCCAAACATTACCAAACAGTAAATCCTTTATTATTTTGATTACACAGGGGATATTGTCTTGTCTGGCGCAAAAATAAATTTCTATTATTAAATGTTGTTTAATATGGTAAAAAATGCATATTTACTACACGCCTTTTATTTTTGTAGTGTTAATATAAAATATTTATTATTGTTATAAAATTTTGTTTTAGCTTTTGCCGATAAATAATGCATCTGTTTTATTAAGAAGCGGTTTGTTTTATGGTTTATGGTAAAATTTGTCATGTAAAATTATTTTTAATTAAAATTCTTAGGGTTATGCTTCGATTTTATTCTGCATGTACAAAAAAAGCTTAGTTTTTTTATGTAAAATGTATTTTAGATTTACAACAAACATTACAACAGACATGTTCTGAAAGTCCGATGTTGTAAAAATAAGCTGTTGCTAATATGCATCCGCGACTCGTACATATTTATTTAATCTGTGTTGTGTTATTGTTACTGAGAATTGGAATCTAATTTTTTATGTAATTTATTACTTGGTTAAAGACTACTTATAATTTTTTTATTAATTGTTTTATATTTAGAGTAGATAATATTTGCATTAAAATATATAGCAAGTTCAGTAACAAAGAATAAAGTAGCACTTAGGGTTGAGTTTAGTATAACGCCGTTTTAAAGTAAGCCCTTTAAAAATTATAGTTTTAAAGAAAGCCTTCTAAGATCAGCACAAAACAATTTCTTTGCATTTCAAACATTTTCTTATCAGTTTTCTTATTAAAGTATGTAAAACTTAAATCTGTAAGATGCGCGTTAGAGTATTTTGTTTGTAATCCTATGTCCTGTCCAGTGGCGTAGCTACCGGAGGGCTAGACGGGGCAGTGCCCCGGGGCCCCCAACCTCAGGGGGGGCCTCGGACTCTGACTTACAAACTATAAATTGAGCTAGTGAAAATGTTTCCCACATTCGGAATATAAATAAACCGGATTCCAGGAATGCGACTTTAATAATGGCAACTTATTTGAAAAATACAGGGGAATTCCCAACAAGTCTCGATAAAACCGTGGAAATAAACAATTATAATAAACGGTCTATAAAAGTAATCCGTTAAGTAAATTAAAACTTTATTGCAACAAAAAACCTTTTATAACAAACTTTTCTTATTTTTAATTGTTTTTTTTTCTCGTTTAACTATTACTTGAAAAATAATATTTTTACTTGAGAAACGAAACGCTATTCTTTAGTACATGACACTCCTACCACACTTGTATGAAAGTATTCGTACGAATGTTTGTCGGAAACGGAAGCGTTTGTCTCGTTTTTACTTTCTAGTGTGGGCAAGAGGCAAATAGGCAAATTCGCGAAGCTTCGTGCCGCATACATAGAAGTGTAGTCGGATCATTATAGTATAGGTTTGCTAGTGCCATCTGTCGATCGATATAAAATGTTTACCGGTGAGTCCGGGGATTCCCCAACGACGTGACGTTATATATCAATTACGTTTCTTGTTGATTATGACATAATAAGTTTGCAAAAATAAGAGAACTTAAATAATGGATAAAAAGAAGAAACCTAGCGGTGCGTTTAAGCGCAGACAACGTCAGGAAAGAGAAGATACTAGACAAAAATTACCGATAATTTACACATTTCTTAGTCAGCCGTCTACAAGCAGTTTTAGCCCAAATATATTGGACAATGTGATTGTGTCTACTGTAGTGCAGGCTGAGAAGCCTACTGAAGGAGATCTGACAATTATTGCAGTTAAAGATACCGCCATCAGGGAGGATGTCGCTGATCACATCAACGACCACAATGTCTGCGTGGCACAGGTAACAGCGGAAAAACCAACGATCTCGTCAGTTTTCGAAAATTTGTACAATCAATCGTCATACGACTTGGAAAATTTTACTAACATTTTATTGTTAAGTGATGATAACAAACATCAAATTCTTGATCGTAGACCTTTACAGCTTTCGGGACCTTTTCCAAAAGGCGCCCACCAGGACAACAGGTGTTTTTCAAAATCGTACTACTTTTCAACTTCTAAATATGGACCAGTTCATCGTTTTTGGTTGTGTTATTCTAAAATACTAGATGCTGCCTATTGCCAACCCTGCTGGCTATTTGCTTCGCAAAGGAATAATGTATGGTATAAGGGCATTCTGGACTGGAAACATTTATCAGAACGAATAAAACAACACAGTTTCTCGAGTCATACAACTGTCGACAAGGAACTTAAAAATGTAATTCGTAAAGAAGCGTCATTTTGGAAAATGGTTTTTCAAAGATTATTCGATGTCATATTTACCCTAGCAAAGAGTTCTTTGGCTTTAATAGGACGTCGAGGTAACTTAAATGAGGAGGGGCACCATGGAAATTTTCTGTCAGTTGTAGAGCCTGTCGCCCAATATGATCACATACTGCGGCAAGTTTTGGATAAGCCTAAAGGTATTATATTTATTTCTAAGTTTTCACCTGACTGCTTCAGAAGGAGGGTTGTTTCTCGAGAGTTTGTATGTATGTATACTAGGACTCAGTATTAGAAGTAAATTTTGTAAACAATAAACTGTCACTTTTTACGTCATCTTAATTTTGTATTTGGAATTTATGGCTTGGCAGCAAGTTTTCAGGTTTGTACTAGAGTTGTGAGTAAACCACTATTTATATTAAATTATATATGTTAAATTAAGTCAAGAAAAATAAAATATTATATTTCCTATTGCATTTTAAGCTACTGATTTTAAAAATAATAAAATTAATGTTTAGTCAGAACAAAAAAGGGTAGATGGTCTGGTAACTGATAAGTTGCTGCCAAGCCGTAAACTCTTAATTAAAAATCAAGATGACGTAAAAAGTGACAGTTCTTTGTTTACAAAACTTACTTCTAATACTGATTCCTAGTATATGTATGTGGATTTATTTGTACCCTGCTACAGTCTAAACGGTTTGATGGATTTTCACATATGAGGTAGTCGTCTTGATAGAGCGAGTGACACAGGGTACAAAAAAAATTTTTCTAAACCCATCGAGTGGGGTATCAAAAAGTTACTGCAGTCGTTTTTTTATTCATTTATTGTTATTAAAATTAACGGTTTATATTCTAATTATTGTTTAAAATCGTTTTTAGGATCCGTATTCGTCGTGTTCCGAACTCGACGTACTCCAAATTTGTCGTAACCCAGATTCGTCGAACTCCAGATTCGTCGTAAAACGTATAGTCGGTCAAGAAAGTGTTATTGGGTTAAAAATTCTACTTAATTGGGATTCCATAGCCAAAGGGTGCTCAACGGGACCCTATTAACGTGCCTCTGCTGTCTGTGTGTCTGTCACAGGACTGTATTTTTTGAACGGTAATAGGTAGATATTTTCTTTTATTTTCATAAAATAGTTTTAATTTGTTCATTAAAATAAGTTACAATTTGTATTTGGTTTTTAATTTTATTATGGAGTCGACTGTATTACGACGAATCTGGAGTACGACGAATCTGGATTACGACAAATCTGGAGTACGTCGAATTCGGAACACGACGAATACGGATCCTAGAAACGATTTTAAATAGTTTAGTTGGGGGCCTAGTTTATTTTTTGCCCCAGGGCCTTTGGTTACCTAGCTACGCTACTGGTCCTGTCCTATGAGTATAAAATTGCTTGATGTGAGTGTATTCTCCAGTTGGATCATTTATAATAAACAATTTCAAAAAAGTCTGGAGTTTTCTCTGTTGCCTCTTAATCTGTAAAAATCTGGCTAAAATACTAATAAGCTGCTGTATACTAAAATGAATTAAGAACTACTTCCACAATTTTATGAACATCTACTGTCGTTGTTTTTATATTGTATTTCAAATGTGTTATAACATAATTCTATAATCTTTCTATTATACATAAAATATTAATATTCTTAAACGCTACTATTTAACAAAATGTCTCATACCTTTTAGGAAGATTTCGCCAATTAATACCTCTTTACGTGCTTGTGCATCTTTTATACAATAAAATTATTAGACCTATTTTATTTTATTCGTAATATATTCTAGTTTAAAGAATCCATCTTAATATTTTGGTACTGACTTTTTAGCGACATGCATCATCATATTCTAAACAATTATCTTTGTGGAAAATTTATTTACAATTTTAAATTTGTTGTCCCAGTGTCTACAATAATTTTTAGATTTACATCAGTCATATAGATATAATTGTTAAATCAATAAAATACAATAAAATATGTTGGCAAGTCATTATTAGTAAGAAAATGTGAGTATTTCTTTAATGACGTATTATTGTCAATCAAGATATTTTGAAACCAATAGCTAAAGTTATTACAAATTATTGTAATAACTGCTGCATGAAGTTTTGAATGCCGCAAATATTCCTGTTAACATCTAGTAAATAAATATTACGAATTATTATAGTTCACTGTAGCAGATTTTTGTTGATAATACTTGCAGTTTATATTACTATTACATGAAATCGATTAAAATTTAAGTCATTCTTTGTTATGATATTCATACCGTCTATTTATTTAATATTTGAAATTACGTCTTTCTGAACAACGAATAGTTTTTACGGTGTAATTTTCTTCAGATAAGCAGGTGTTTTTGAAGACCAGTGTACATAGGGTTATATTGTGTTAACAATAACTGTAATCTCCAATAATGCTAAACAGCAATAAATCGAACTGCATTTTTTTATTAAAAAAAAAAACAAACTAAAGATACAAAGTTGAAGAAACTAACCTCTAGTTTTTTTGGGTTTAAAGATTTACTCATATTTTGTAATCATTATATGCTCCGATAAACAAGTCCAATTTTGGGACCGTATTGGGGACAATTTTAACTTGGTTAGGTTAACTAGGTTAGGAAAAACAGCTGTAAGAGCGAGAATTGCACGCAGTGATAAAGATAAGAACAGCGGAGTTAAAACTCAAGGTACGGGAAACTCCCATTTCGTTAAATTCTGGATAGACAACCCAACAAGCAGAAGAAATCGTAGACGGTTGCAGACAACATAGCAAGAAATCACAAAAGATGGATTCAGATGAATATCTCACAAACGAAGAAAAGAAAAGAAAGAAGACGTAGACGAATTATTTAGGAGATCAAGGAAAACAATTAGGACACCGACAAAAGGAGAAAAAAGCAAATATAAAATGGAAAATCAAATGAAGGAAATGATGTCACTAATGAGGAATCTGGCGCAGGATATAAAAGAAATTAAAACGAACAACAAAATAATACAGAAGAAACAAAGAAATTACAAGAGGAGATCAGGCGTTTAAGGAATGAACAAAGAGATTTTAAAGACGAAATAAAAGAGTTAAAGGGAACCAACGAAAAAGCAACGAGAGAGATTGAAAATTTGAAAAACGAAGTTGAGAAAGCAAATGAGAGAATGGAGAAAATGGAGGGAGATAGGAGGAGAAAAAACATAGTTATATAAGGGTTAAGAAAGACCACAAACAATACAAAAACGTTTAAGAAGGAAATAGAAGAATTTATCGAGAAGGCTTTGGAAGTGACCTTAAATTGGAAGTGGTTAGAAAATTTAGAGAGGACACGTGCCTGGTAGAATTGAGAAATAAAAGTGATAAGAGTATGGCGATGCAATGTAAGAGTAAACTATGGAATCAAAGTCAGAAAGTGTATATAAACAATGATTTAACGCAAAATGAAAGAAAGATCTAAAATCTAATTAGGAAACGAGCAAAGGAGGAAGCAGCAAAAGGGAAAACGGTCAAGGTGGGATACCAGCAGATGATATGTGATTAGCAGTTATGGACCTGGAGTATAAAATCTGGCAAATTGAAAAAGTACAACAATGAGCAATACATACAATACCAAACACGTGCAAAAAGCTAATAAAGGAAAAAAGAACAGGGCAGGATAATCGGTGACGATCAAGGCAAAGGATTCAACGAGTAACGATTACGCATGGGACAGAATAGGAACATGGAATATTAAAAGTTTAAATGGCAAAGAGAAAGAATTAATCCAGGAAATTAAGAAGTATAAAATGGAAATAGTAGCAATCACAGAGACGAAGAGGAAAGGAGTAGGAGAATTAATAATAGAAGATTACGGGCTGTTATACAGTGGAGTAGACGAGCGAGAAAGAGCTATGGCAAGGGTAAGGTGCCTGATAAGTCCGAAGTACATGAGTAAATGAGCAAAAGAGCAGTGAACTTTTGCACGATTTAATCAGGAAAAATTGAAGGTAATAATAGCATATGAACCGGGAGAAAGTAATGCGAAAAACAAAAAGGAGCAGTTCGGCCAAGAATTTCAAATATTATATGAAGAATCAGACAACCCCATGATAATTATGGGAGACTTTAATGGAACAATTGGAAATGAGATTGAGGCAAGGGGTAATGGGATGACATGGAGAGATCACAAGTAATACGAATGGAGAGAATTTAATTGATTTATGTATACAGAACGGGAACTTTATATCAGCCCACGGATTGCCATAAATACACTAGAGAGAAACCAGGTGAAATAAAAGATCAGTTATTGACTAATTGAATAACGGAAGAAATAAATAGAAAAATGAAGAATGATAAAGGATGTGAGAATTTACAGGAGAGCAGAGTTATCGATAGACCACTATCTATTAATAGCAAAAATAAAAAATCAAAAAGAAAAGGATGAAGAGAGGATAATAGGGAAAATAAAGAAGAAAGAAATAAAGACGATCAAGATACACAAGTTGCAAGACCAGCAAGTAAGAGAGGAGTACACAGAACAGGTCAAGAAGGGGATACAAGAAGTGGAACAAGAGATATCGGAAATGAACATTGAAGTGGAAAAATTTAAAGAAATCATCTACAAGACAGGAGCAAAAGTCTGCGGGTTAACCTCAACAGGAGGAATGAAGAGGAAAACAAGTTAGTGGAGCGAAGAAATTAAAAACACCATTAAAATAAAAAAGAAAGCGTGGAAAAACTATTTACAAAGAAAGAGGGATGAAGCGTATGAGAGCTATAAGGCAGCGAGAAAAATAGTAAAGGGAAAGGTCAAAATAGCTAAAGCTACGGAATGGGAAGAATTTGGGACCAAGACAGAAAAGGATAAAGAGGCAAACCAAAAGCTATTCTATAGGGTCCTGAAGAACATGAGAAATAAAGGAAGAAAAATCGAGACGAAACAGGTTAAAGACAGGGAGGGAAGGATATTAATGGAGGACGACAAAGTTATGGAAAGATGGAAGCAATATTTCCAGGATATGTTAGAGGGAGAATAGATAACAGAGGAGAAAGTGGAAGAAGAAGGACAAATTGATGAGGAAATAGAAAAAGAGAGATAGAGAGAGCAGACAGGCGGATGAAATAAGGGACGGCATTAGTTTAGAAGAAGTTAAAAAGGCAATAGGAAAGTTCAGGAACGGGAAAACTTCAGTAGTATATAGGCTAAAAGCAGAACTACTGAAGGAAATGGTGTTACTACAAAAAATTTGAAATGAAGCACGGGTAACACAAACAGTACCTAAGTAATAAAAATTTGCGGTAATAGTGCCTATTTTAAAAAAAGTAATAAGAAAGACTATGCAAATTATCAGGGGGTACCGCTACTATGCACAACATGCAAGGTACATGACATGATCTTGGAAGAAAGATTAAGGAAGGAAGTAGAAGGAAAATTACATGGAGCACAAAGTGGTTTCAGGCCCGGCTATTGCACACAAGACCATGTATTTTCACTAAAAGACATAACAGAGAAAATGCTACCTTATAATAATATACCTTATATATATATATATATATATATATATATATATATATATATATATATATATATATTGTATGTATGTATGTATGTTGAGTGGATCTGGAAAACGCATTCGATGAGGTGGTGAGAAAAAACATATGGGGCATACTGGAGAGAAACGACGCAGCAAAAGATTTGACAGAAGCTATAAAATCATTATACAGTAAAACGGAGAATATAGTAAGGAAGGACAATATGGAAACAAACAAATTCAGAACCACACAAGGAGTGAGGCAGGGCGGAAACCTTAGCCCACTACTCTTTATCATTTTAATGAATGAAATAATCACAAAAGTAAGCAACAAAAGCAAGAAGTTGACGGTAGGATACTATAAAATGAAGCCAGTGAAAGTGAGCGAATGCGTGTTTGCAGACGATATTGCAGTATTGGCAGATACGGAAACAAAATTACAATATAATGTGGATTTATGGGTGGAAGAGTTGGCCAAACAGAGAATGAAAATAAATATAAGCAAGACACAGATAGTAGCCATAAATAATAATAATAAGTGCTGTGGTAGCTTAGTGGATAGATCGCTAGACTACGAAACCAAGAGTTGCGGGTTCGAATCCCGCTCTCGCCAATTCGATCGCTGGCATTTTTACGGCCCAGCTCGACTCAGGCTGCAATAAATGAGTACCTGGAGGTCAAACTCTGGGGTAATAATAGACGGTCGGTACGTAGCGCTGGCTACGTTACTACCATTGTGTTACGACCCCAAAGGGCCTTCGAGGCCTATTACGGGGAACTATTATTATAATAAGCGAGAAATAAGCATAAAAATAAATAATCAGGCAGTGGAACAAGCAAAAAGCCTAAAGTACCTATAGTAACCATAGAGGAAGGAGGAAAGCAAGAAGAAAAAATAAACAATAGAATAACAACAGCGACAAAGATCTTCCATAGTATGAAAAGGACGTTCATTAGAAAAGCAGAAATTAGTAACAACAAAATGTCAATTTATAAAACCATATATTTGCCGAAGCTACTGTATGGATGTGAAGCATTGGTACTGACAGAGAGACAACTTAAAAAGATTCAGATATTAGAAATGAAGTATCTTAGAAAAGCAGCTAAGGTTACCTTAATGGATACAATAAGAAATGAAGAAATAAAAAAATATTGGATACCGAAAGTGTCAATAAGATCATAGTGAGGACACAGTTGAGGTAGTGAGGGCACATAAAAAGACTGATCGAAGAAAGACAAGTTAGAAAAATATGCGAAGCAAAATCCATTGGAAAGAGAAAGAAAGGCAGACCAAGGATGACGTGCGATAAAAAAGTGGAGAAAATAATGAAGGCAAGACAAATCTCATGGAAGCAGAGTGAAATTTTAGCAAAAGACAGGGCTAGACGGAGAACAATAATAAAATAGTGGAGAATTAGTGTGAAAATGGGGAAATAAGTGTCAGTGAAGGGGAGTTCAATGGTTTAACATCCCTGATAGGCTTGGGGTAAGAAAGAGGAGAAATGTGGGGTGTTTGAGGGAAAGGTTAGTGAAGTGATAAATGACAGAGGCATCACAAATAGAGTGGAGTTTAGTTATAGGGACAGAGCAAGATAGAATTTGATGCAAATGTAGAATTATTAATAATTTTGATTGGTAGCATTCGAGAATCTTAATGTTGGAGTTGGCAGCTGTGCCTCATAGTTGGATCCCATAACTTTAAGTATAATTTGTTTGTTAAAGATTTTGTTGTTTATTGAGAATTAAGTTTACGCCCCAGTAATTTTATAAAAATATGCTTACGCCAAGTGAGTTTTCTGTCGAAGTATAACCCGAGATACGTGACATTTTCTAAGGGTAAAGGATTGTTATTTATCTGTACCGGAGGTCAGGTCTCCCTGCGCGTGGTAAAGATTACGTGGGTAGTAATGGACTCATTTGCTCCAGTTCTCCATGTTTTAACTATTTTTCAATGGCAGTTAAGTTGCTTTGTGTTTTCTACGAGACTATGGTTGGATCTCTATACGAGGGTAGGACTGCGGTATGATCTGCAAATGTTGTTATAATTTCTGGAAAGGTCGGCAGGTCTGCAGTGTATAAGAAACAAAGCAGTGCTTCCAGGGCACTGTCTTAGGGTACTCTAACATGTATTAACTTTCTACAGCGGAACTTATAGTAGTAATTTAATGAGATTATCATCCTGTCTGTCTGTCTGTGTGTCTGGAGTCACTATAACTTCCGTTCTGTCTAACGGATTCATTTCAAACTTGGCATACACACATCTTAGGTCAGTACCTTTTATGGGATTGATTTTCAGCTAAATCGGTTAACGGCAACCGGAAGTGACCGTTACGATTTCGCACCGCTGTAGAAAGTTTCCTTTACTGTATTACACCGTTCCTGTTTAAAATAGGCTTGGGTACGATGTTTTGCCTTTAATCAGAAACGACGATTAAAAAGGTAGGATTAGAATGTAATTCAGAGGGAGGAATGTTTATAATTCCTATAAGTCCAGTAAGCCACACTCTGTCAAACAATGAAGTTTGTTTAAAGTTTCAAAAAATCCAATATATTTTTTAGAAAAACCAAATAAATATATCTATCTCTTTTTTCTGCTACTATAGATTATGTAGTATTATTCGGAAGTGAAGTGCATTTGTAATTTTCTCATCAGCTATAGATTCATTAATTGTTAAATTTTGATTTTACATAATTAAAATTCTTTAATAATTCTAAACTTTATACTTTTAAATATGTTACATTGCACACAAATATAAATCTAAAAAATCTGGTGTGATCATCACACGACTTTCCTTATCCTATTATTATCTATTATACCGGGTCCATCGTCTCGGCCCACCGCTGCTCGCGTCCCGGAACTTGTTATTTTTAAAAAGGACGTGGCGCGAGTCCAACACTCGAAATCTGATTAAAATAAACAGTACAAGACAATAATTCACTAGTACTTAAAATTTTTTGCGTCACTAAAGGTAACCGTGCGAGCTCGGTCGCACAGCTTTCCCTGTTATCGCCTGCGTGCTCCTCCCAGCGGCCAAGCCCCCCGTCCTCCCGCAGTGGGACAGAAAGCTCTCCGAACGCGCTGTGATTGGTCCGTTTAGTTAATTTTTAATCGGATATAACTTATTTATTTGACCTCGGATCAAAAAATTTAATGTAGTTTTTTGTTCGTCTCGGTCTGATCTATCCGGTAATACAATTTTCCCGGAACATTTTACGAACACCCGGTATATTAAAAATCCTGAGTTTCAATTTTTTTCGAGTTCCTATTTTACAAACTTTTATTTTAAATTCATGTCTATCTCATGATAACGAATCATTTTTATTCCAATAAATTTTTTGTATCCTCAACCGTTTAGATTCGCGACCGCTTTGCGACCGATTTTGCGACCTTGCGACCTTGCGACCAAACGACTAGGCCGATTTTTACCAAAAGCTTTGAACTGCGTCCCCTACCTACAACTAACTTGCGTAACAAATTTTAAATCTCTAGCTCTTACGGTTCTTAAGATATCCTGTTTACTGACAGACCGACAGGCAGACACACACACACACACGAACCAATGGCGTAAACTAACTTTTTTGGTGTCCTGAGGCTATATTTCGTCCAGAAATGTGAAAAACTGGTTAGGTCAAATTTCCGCCGATTACATTACTTTCCTTATTATAGGATAAGGAAAGTAAAAATGTAAAATAATTTTTTTTCCAGTGAACGATGCTGAAGATTTTTTAATATTTATCATTATAAAATAATTATTATTACACGTTATAGTACAATGGTTAAATAGTAAGGGTATTTTTGGCGTCCTAAACTGACAAATTTTCACCAGCCTTCCCTCTAATTTTTGCAAGGTGGGAACTGGATCGGCTCTTTCCCTGGATCAGAATGTGGAACAATTTAACCTGCAATCGAAACTCCCATCGGCGGAAGCAAACCAAATAGTCATGCGTTTGGCAATGTAGCGGCCTAATAACCGCGGCCGTCTAGCCATTCAGCAACAAACGAGAGCGGCCCCAACATGCGTGCACGAAAGCACGGATTATCTCGTAAATTAAAGGCTCAGAGCGTGACAGGCCAAATTTTATATTAGCCGTCTGTGTTTACTTTCCGTTGAAATGTATAGGTTATCTTTATTTACTACGCACGGACCTTCTCATTTAAATCAAGAGCCGAGAACCACGCCGCATTTCTTTGTTATTTTCTGTTCAAAGGTATAGATAGATTTTACAGCATCAATAAGTTTATGTGGAAATGGTGTAAAATTTATAAAATTTGTAAACATTTTTTAGACAATAACTTATATATTAAAAGATACTAACTAACATCGCACAGTGTATATTTAAAAATTATCTAAACTTGAACTGGTTTGGCTAGTACATTTATTTTTTTAGTTATTAAATTTTAGGTAACCCGTATGAATGTAAATTCTATCAGATTTAGTTAATTTACTAAATACTTTAAAAAACATTTTATCCGTCATAAAAGAACACGTAAAGATTTAAGGGACTGTAAAAAACGCCACTTAATTAAGGAACTATTCGAGCGATGATGTAGATTTAGTGTCACTGACATTATTATTTTATAGAAGGCCTTCTCAATAAATAGAACATTATATAAATTAAAAAGACAGACGCCTTGCATACAATGCAAATAAAATTCAGAGACCTTACTGTATCTCATAAATGTAATCAAATATACTAGAGAATACAATAAATAACACGAGGTCTGGCAGCGGCCCCCCGGAGAGTTTGTCCAACTCCGACATGCTTGAGCCCCTTCGCATAGTAGTTTTTAAAAATAAATAAAAACACGATTAAAAAGCTCTGTTTGACATAATTGGCGTACGCCGTTGCCATGACAACGCATCTACGTATACCCAGTTAGAGTTGACCTTTGACCTTTGACCTTTGACCTGTGTGACAGCACTCATAATTTTTTTTATGTATAAGTGCTTTATTACCCGCTCTCAAACGAAAATTTTCCATCGCTTGCGGTTCCGGAAATATATTACCTCGGTCGCGCCAGCCGCCGGGCCGAAATTTGTCCTTCGGAAGCGCTCGGGTCGGCACGGAAAGGCACGAACGATTTGACCTTTGACCTGTGTGACAGCAGCAGCAGCACTCATAATTTTTTTTATATATATAATTAAGAGTTGTGCATGTGGCTTTTTTATTAAATTTTCTTTAAATTAATTTTTTTGAAAGAAGATATTTCACATATATATTACACATACATCTAATTCTGCGATACATTCAATTTAGTCAATTTTATGTAACGTAATAATACATACAATTATTCCATTTACACTTTCTGCGCCTTTCTAATATAGACGTTATACCAACACTAGACAAATGTCTGTATACGTGTGTACATAAAATAGCACAATTACACGCGTACATAATTACGTTATCTACATATTAGACATTTCAGTATTTAGTTTGATGCTATTATTAAGAAAAAAGATTAACTTCA
This sequence comes from Sinelater perroti, assembly GCA_036346155.1. Taxonomy (NCBI): domain Eukaryota; kingdom Metazoa; phylum Arthropoda; class Insecta; order Coleoptera; family Elateridae; genus Sinelater; species Sinelater perroti. Next base: position 510,913 of record JARFIY010000060.1, on the reverse strand, counting down.
CTAAATTTGTTTACTCCTCAAGAAACCTTATTATTTCTATGGAACTTGTAAGATTTGTTTTTTACATAACCTATTTTATTATTTATTGACCCCGTGTAGAAAAATTGGAGGAAATTATGTTTAGAGAAAGATAGGAAGTGGAAAGTTTTTTGTATATGAGTATATATGTTGCATCTTTACTAGTTTTGTGTATTTTTTTGATATTTGTTAGTACTGTAATCGTTAGTTAAATCGACAAGTTCGGGTATTCTGTTGCAAGTCGTAGGGGATATACATATATTTGCTTTATTAGTATAACAATACGACAAAAGTTAAATACAAACCTTATTATGATTGTCCAAGGAACGAAAGAAACCGCTTTGCTCTATTTTTATTGCACATGTGATGATATTATAGCTTTTTTATGCGAGAAAACTATTTACAAAGCGCACTTTCTCTAAAAAGCAAAACGACAAAGGTATCATTAATATGAAATAAATTTATGCTGCAAGGAGGTATGTTGCTTTTTAAGTTTATATTCTTTAGTACCTCAACTAGATATTAAAAACTTGTTTTCATATTTTCCTTATTTCTTCTATTAAATACTAAAATAATTTATTTTATCATAATTATTTATAGTTGAGGAACTTGCAAGATAGTCTTCAAATAAATGATAAATTGCAAGTTGTATAAATGATCGACAGGAAGGTGCAATAAAACTGTATAACTCGTTAAGTATCTCCTTTGTAATAAAGAAAGAAACAACAAAGAAAACAAGCAATACGATGTAAAAACCATTTTTAACCCATTCTAACATATGGATGCGAAAGCTGTGAATTAACGAAACAAATAGAAAGAATAGTGCAAGTAGTGGAAATGAGATAGCCGAGAGGCGTAATGAGGATAACAAGAAGGGACCGACTCATTAGTATACAGCATTACCCATTAGCAGTTAAAGTGGTTCAGGCATGCAGAAAGAATGAGGAAAGAAAATTAACAAAGAGGGTATGGTGGGTAAGGTCGAAATAGAGAAAAGCCAAATAAAACATAGGACGCAAAAATAACAGAAAACCTATTAGATCAGAGATTGACATGGAATAAGGTGAAAAATATTGGCGAGGAATAAGAAAAAATGGGCCAAGACAATTTATACTAGTTAGAGATTATAGTTGGTATATTGGAGGAGACAATTATTTTATAATGCACGTATACTATGTATCTACGTGGTGTGTTTAAAAAGTGTATTAAATGATATAAAAAAACAAAAAAAAGAAAGGATATAAACAAATTACATTTATTGGCATTCAAAATAATCGCTTTGCAACACAACACACTTTTGATAACGTTTATGAAGTTTCTCGAAACTGCTAACTCAGTCATCTTTAGCACTCGATTTCAGAATCTCTGTCACATGTGCTTTGATAACTAACACGTCCTTAAAACACGCACCTTTCTTAACCCTCTTAAAACGTGCAAATAAAAAGTAGTCTGCAGGCACAAAATTAGGGGAGTGCAGCGGATGATGGAGAACAATTAGGCCAAGCAGAGCTAAGAATTGCTGCATTAAGTCTCATCGCCTGCGATGATTGTTTCAGGAAGGATAAATCCTGGTTATACATGGTAATAAAAGCTCTAAAGGCCTTCATCCGTTTTTGCTGAAATCAATCGTATCGTCAGTCTGCAATCTTGTCGCACTCTGTCAATCATGCCTGGGCCTCTGCTTGTTGACGGCCGACCCGAACGTGGCTCAACCTCAGTTGTTCCTTACCCGTTGTAAAAGTGCTAGAACTACTCGTACACACATTTTTTACTCACGGCTTTGTCCCGTACACTTGAATTAACATTTCATGCATTTCACACTGTTCTCCCCAATTCGTAGCAGAAATTCGTGTTAACGTATTGCTCCATTACACTGCGACAGTATGTCTCACACTGACAACGTTAGACCTTGGCTGCCATCTGCATCACCCACTACAAGTAAACAATGCAATGTAATGCGCGCGCACGTGTGGCCCATTTTGTTGAGGTATAGGGGCATTTACCAAACTTTTTAGACACACTACGTATACTTGTATATAGTCAATTATCTGATCAATTAATTTAATGAGATTTAAGCTATTTAACATTATATGGTTTACGATTCTTGTATATTTAAATTTAAGTTAGTAATAAAAATAAAATATTTTTATGTGCAGAACAAAAAATTATATCTTTATTAGCTTAGTAATTTACCTTTAAAATGAATTGTATAATAAAATAGTTTTATAGTTGGGTTTAGAGGAATATAGAGGGTAGGTATACTAATCAAAACCATAAAATTAATACTAATGTAATCTATCTAGCTATATGTCCATCTATCTATGTACATACTAGTACCATATATACTATAATCTACTTGTAATATGTATTGCTGCAATCTGGTCATCAGTATTGTAAATATTCTTCTGACAGTATCATTGCTAGATTCTTAATGGCTATACTTGCTATCGTGTTACAGCTGTAACTGTACAATTTATTGAGGAAATATTACAAAAAAAAATATTTACAGTCAGCCGGTGCTCCGCCTTACGGCACTACACCGGCATTGCTTCTTCCTTTACATGTCTTTTGAACATTCTTCGCATTTATCATTGTCGGGATATGTGCAAAAAAAAACCTGCCCCGCCATTTTCCTTTGTGCAGGACTCAGGGAAAACCAAGAAAAAAACCCGAGTCAGGGCAGGTGACCTCAAGCAGTCTACTGCTCTTTGTCTTCTTCGTTACAATTCTAAATCTATTATTTATTTATACGGTCGTCTGCTCATTAACTGCATTTTGAGTCCATATCTGTTAGCATATTCTAACGAGCCGCTTATTATTATAACATATTTTATATTCTTGCGAGTGCGAGGTTATTAGTCTCTATCTCTTACGCCGTCTCAAGCAAGTCGTGAATTATTAGTCCAGGCTGTTATGCTAGCTGCCGCGATTTTGAGTCCCGGCTGTTATGCTTTATTTTACGCAATTTTAAGTCCGAGCTTTTATGCATGCCAGCCGCAATTGTGAGTCCCGGCTCTACTGTGTTTACACTTTTCACTTACACCTCCCAAACCAATCGCGATCGCGTCCTACCCCGGGTTCAGTTTAGCTACGCGTGAGCAAAACTGATCCAGCGCGTTCCACTAGCAAGTTTCTGTTGAGAGCATCGTAACGTCTTCGGGCGTTCCTGGTCATCTCATTCCTTCTTTTATTAGTACTTCTTCTGATCTTGCCCTGGCTTCGTTCTCCACAGCACATGAGGTCAGCACGTGAAGGGCGTTATCCACCTCTCCGCATTCGCATCTGTCCTGTCCCGGTTGCAGCTTCCCGAACCTTGTTAGGTAAGCCCGAAAGTTTCCGTGACCCGTAACGATCTGTACGGTGCGCCAGTTTAGATGCGCGGACGCAATGTTGACTGTCTCTAGAGTAGGCAAAAACGTCCTTGCGTGTTTTCCCGTTGTTGCTGTTTGCCATCTCTTTGTCCATAGATTCATCGTTCTGTCCTTCAAACGCGTTTTGATAAGACTTCGCGGAATGGCAACAAATTGCGCAGGTCCATCTTCGGCGGCTGCTTTCTTGGCCAGCTCGTCAGCACGTTCATTATTTGCGGTGCCAACGTGCGCCTTTGTCCAGTGGAACGAGACTTCTGTTTCTTCTTTCAGCCTTTTTATAAGAGTCCAGACCTCCAACTGCAACTCAGAAGGTGATTCATCGTGCTCAGAGCCTCTAATGCCGATCTGCTATCCGAAACTATCGAGCATCTTGCGATGATGTGCCGGTAGTGTATCAAATATCGCAGACCTTCACTAGTTCGCACTGAAAGACAGTGCTCCAGTCCGCTAATTTAATTTTCTGGCAGTGGATCTCTTCTTGTTCCTGATGAATCAAGAACGCCGCTCCTGCTCTTCCGTCTTTTAGTCTGGATCCGTCTGTGTGGCACGTCAGGTGGTGCATTTCCTCTTCCGCGGTGGTGAACGAGATGCCATCCCATTCCGCTGGATGGTGGCCTGCTTCCTCCATACTTGTCTTGCGTTCGGCTGGGACCGCAGCAGGCTGGAGCCTCAGTTCCTCTCGTAGTCGCTCGTCACCCGCTTCGATGCGTTTCCTCTCGGCTGTTTCCTGCAATACAAAATCAACCGACGGTAATTTGCTCAACACTAGAGCGGCTTCAGTAGCAACGGTACAGTACGCCATTGCTGCTCGGACAGCTAGTATACGCTGAGCCCCTAATAGCTGCTTCACTTGCTTGGTTTTGCAACCCTCGGCCCACACCTCGCTCTCGTGCAACATTGCCGGCTGTACTGCACCCAAATATATGCCGCGCCGATTTTGTGCGAAATCTGCTTGCCTTTTTCACTAGCCATTTTAATATGTGGGTGCCACGAAAGCCTATCGTCTATTTGAACGCCCAAGTAGCGTATATGCTCCTTGCAATGTACACGATCGCCGTTAAAAAATAGCGCTTCCGTCTTTTTGGCGCTAAAACAAAGTTTCTCGCTTTCTGCCTCGTTTGCTCTTGCTGTTAGTGCTTTATATTGGACAGCACGTGCGATAATTATCGTATCGTCGGCGAATCCCACTATTTCGCACCCACCTGGTAAATTTTCCCGAAAAATACTTTCGTATACTAACTTCCAATAGACGGGCCCAGAACACGATCCCTGAGGGCAGCCCCTAACTACCTGTCGCGTAACTAAGCCGTTTGGTTGAGCCGTCCTATTCAAGAAATAATGTTTTACTAGGCGCAATAAATTTCGCGGGCATTCCTCCGCACTAGTTCGTCTAAAATTCGCGGCCACCATGCGTTATCGAAGGCCCCGGCAATATCTAAGGCAATCAAGGCACAATATTCTCCTTCCTCCCTAGCATTTTTTACTTTTTCAACTACATATTTGATCACATTTATAGTAGAAATGCCAGCGCGAAACCCAAATTGGCGTTGATGAAATCCACCGCTTTCTTTTATAACATGCTCAACCCTGGTTGCAATAATTCTGTCTAACGCTTTACCAATTACTGGCAATAGACTGATAGGCCTAAAACTACCTGGGTCTGTAGGGTCGTTTTTCCTCGGCTTGGGAACAAACCTAACCGTTTGAATTTTCCAACATTTAGGGAATGTCCTTAACCTAAGACACGCATTAAATATGTTTATAAATAGTTCCGGCGCTAAGTTATAGGCTCTGAGTGCTGCATCCCATCGTGCCCGGGCGCTTTATTTGGGTTTATTCGTTTAAGCGCTCTTACTATTTCGCCCGATCGAATTGCCTTATCGTCTCGCTGATTACCCGATTCCTTAAGTACCGCGCGTCGTAATTCCGCGTGTATCTCGTTGTCTGTATCAGCCGCATCGCTAGGAAAGTAAACCGACAACAAATATTCCGCACTTTCTTGCGCACCCCTCGTATAGGTACCGTTACTGCGCTTGACGCATGAACTCGCCGTTTTGATTTTTTTCCCGCGAATAACTCGGTACGCCATGCCCAAGGGATCTTTTTCGGTGCTTTTAGTGCAAAAGTGTTTCCATTTCTGAGCCCTTGTGTCTTCCAATAAATTCTTGTATTCTCGGAAGGCCTACCTGTATTCACGTTCTCTACCATGACCCCTGTAGCGCTGAAAAATTCTACGTTTTCTTCGAGTATCGGCACGCTTTTCTGTCAATTCTCTGGTCCACCAGGGGACGCTTGCTTTGAACACTTTCCGTTTGGGCATTGATTTTTCGCAAGCCTTGATTACCGCTTCGTTGAGTTGAGGTGCCACTTCTTCCAATTGTTTTTCTTCTTCAATTTCTGGGGTTAAGCGCGGACAAGATTCCTGAAAGGCCTCGTCAAACTTAGCCCAGTTTGTCTTTTTGTTACAAAAGCGCGCCGTGCCCGTAGTGTTTAGGCTGTCGCTTTCAGTGTTATCAGACCATATTAAGTTCCAGGTTATCATCTTATGATCAGAAAGCGTTATTGCGTCGCTAACTTTCCAATCTTGGATCTTGGCTAGCATCCCGATGCTTGCCGCCGTAATGTCGTTATAGCTGACGCCCTGGTGTCTATCAAAAGTAGGTTCGCTGTCTTCGTTGGCTACTGTTATATTACAGCGTTCGAAGATCTCTAGTAGTTTTCTTCCTCGGGCGTCCTCAACATCGCCGCCCCAGACTGGTGACTTGGCGTGAAAATCTCCAGCTATTAGGATCTTTTACTGTGTGCGTTGTAATTCGGTTAGGATGCTAGCAAGTTTCTCAAGCTCCATAGTGTCGTCGTAGTTACTAGGACAATTAACCGGTGGAATTTAAACCGAAATTATATAAAGCTTTCACCGGCCTTGGTCATTTAGATGACTGTCATTAGCTCGTTGGACATGCCATTAAGCAACCAACCCTGACATTCAGCACTGCAAATTATAATTCCGCTTCGAGGTCGTTGTACCGCTTTGTTTATTACAAATAACCCACCCGGAAAGCCCGTGATTAGCTCGCCCTTTGTATTTGGCTCTTGGACAATAGCGCCATCTACCTTTTCTTCAATTAGATATTTTGCTAAATTGTTTGTCGCTGCCTTGCCCTTACCCAAGTTAAGCTGAACAACTTTTATTACGGTTCCCTTAATTTTATTAGAATAGGATCTAATATCCATAATCAATTCCGCTGATGATGGACTGTTTAAGGCGGTTCATCGTGGGACAAGAGGGCGATTTGGCGTCATGTTCTGTATCGTATGCCGGTCCCCGTTTGCTCTCGTTTGCCCTAACACATACTATGCAGCATTTTTTAGCTACTGTGCAGTCCGCGTACTTATGTTTACCTGCACATCGTCCGCAAAGCTGCTCTTTTTCTTTAGTCTTTGGAGCGGTGTTCGCAACCGTAACACATAAAACATTGCGTTAACGAGAAATAATGTTCAGCAGAAGCAGTCTCCTATTCCAAATTAATACGCCTCCCCAAAAACGCCGCTCTAGCCCTCGGGGATACTTCCAGCACTACGCTAACACGGCTGCTTTTCCGGCCCCCTATTCTAAACCGCTCTTTAACTTCCCTATCAAAGTTTTCTACGCCTCCAATTACCTAAACCAGTGAAGGGTTATTTTTAACAATGACCTCCCTCAGTTTCTCTTTATCTAAAGAGCTATCTATGTAAGGCAGCTTAATTCGCGGAAAATTCTTTCGCATTTCTACCCCTTTAGCTAGTTATCTGTCTAAACAGCAACCGCTAACCTTAGCTTTTTGGCGTCTGCCCTTTCATGCAGCTCAACAATTACTGCCCTCGATCTTGTGCTCTTCAGAGCCGCAATTGAAATTTCGGCCTTCCGCGGATCGATTTTCTCTTTCAATATTTTTTTAATTTTTTCAGCCTCCATATCTTCATCTTTGGGAACAATTTTAACTGCGTGGGTGACAGGCTTCTGTCGCGAAGCTTAGCGGTGCGGCTGCCCCATCAACCGTTACATTGCTGCTACCTCGAAAAGTAGAGGCACTTACCCGGCTTTTGAGCTGTTGTTACAGTTGTAACTATGGAGTTTTAAGTATTTGTACTTGCGGCCAATAATTAAATCATCTGCCCATTAACGCGGACAGCAATTTACCAGGCTAAGTTCTGTCCTAATGGATGCAGTGTGTATGTTATGAGAATTCGTTCCCGCCACATTTAGCCTTTTCATTACATTGCTTTTTCCTTTACGATGAAATTATGAAATCTAGAACGTACAATATTATATGAAAAGTTTTAAAGTACTATAATAAAATGTAACAAAGACACACGGTGTTAAAAGTTGCAAATTTTACTACTCACTGACTCACTCACTCATCAAAATTATGAGGCACTATTCGTAGGGGTATAGACTTGAAATTTGCCATGGTGATAGGTCTTAGTATACAAATAAAGGAAAAAATCGGACCCCTTCCTTACTTTTCACCTCAAAACCTCAAAATCAGGTTTATAACGGTGGCTAATTTAAAACACGTAATTATAATAACAGGGGCACTAGCGTTTAGTTTTTTCTTAGCTTTAAGTGAATTAGAGAAAACACCCCACTTATTTAAACTTTTGTCTCATCTTACATAGTTGACTTTTTCTTACATCAATTTAAAAATATTGTTGATTTCTGATTTATTCTTATTAGATTTGTATCTTTCTACAGACACTTTTTTAAACTTTCTAACCTGTACGCATCTTAGTTATACGGCATAACAACCGAGATACCTATATAAAAATAACTAACACTCCAAGGATAATCCTCATGCTCAATAAATTTTCCTTATTACTGCAAGTTATAGCTTTAAGTTCTAAACTCCTAATTACATATGAGTACATTGTTTGAATCAAAGGGAATAAATAAATAAAAACAAAACTTAAAAAAAGAATAGTTATAGAATCCAACTGAACGCCAGAATTCCTTTGCGAACCTAACTCGGCTCTCGGTTTCTCGTGCATTTATTCCGTCGTATTTGTTATTAAACTTTTTCTACGGATATTACTACACCCCTTTATTCTAGAAATAATTTTATAGTTTGCAACTTGGCTATTTTTCAATTTTATTTATTTGATGTATTTACACAGAACATGAAAGAAAAATAAAAATAAAATAACAAAGTTACAGACCAGGAAATCATTTCTACGATAAAGAAGTGTAGAAATGATGTAGAAATTTGAGTTGAATAATAAATACAACGAGGTAGATGTACGAGAGCCTAGAGCCGGGTTAGATTTAAAAGGAAAACCTTTCTGGCGTCTAGTTAGACTCTACACTTATCCTTCTGAACAAATGGTTTAGCCTTAATTTGTTTAGATCTCACAAGTGTTATAGACTGAATGTTTTTGGGTAGGAACTTAATCTTATTTTTAACATTTGTATTTTTGGGGGATATAGCCGTACATCTTTTTATGCGGACGCTTTCCTAGTGCCTGGCAGTATTTTAGCTGTAATGGTTTTTCTAACAACAAATAAAAACAAACAATTTACCATCTATGTAAACACTATGTGGTGTATATAGTTATTTAGTGTTATATTTAATATTATCTGTTGCAACCTACATATAATTCATAAGCTTTAGCTGGGTTCATGCGGATACAAAAGCTATAAATATATTCAATGCGTATATACTTTTTGGAGTACATATTTTTTATTGGACTATAAGCTATATAATAGTTACACTTGACCAGCAACAAACTTTACGTAAAACAAAAGAAAATATCTGTTTTGACGAGTTAAGTGATTACGTAAAGGTCAAAACGTTGTTTTGCAGCAGTTTATTTATAAATAATGTTATTTACATAATTAACGTCAATATTATGCAATGAATTATATGTTTTGTATTATTTTTCCTATTTTAATTTGTTTAGGCTATGGCAAAATGCAGATTGCTGTACACTATAATTACAACAAGCACGTATTAATTAATTACGGGTACCTAGCAAAACTAGTTGTTATGTAAATGTTCAAGTACTGTTGCATTACCTATTTATACGAAACTTTATACCGTTTTACTAATAAAGGACTGCCAATTTCGGGAAAAAATTGGCATTAAGATAGTAAAATATAATACAAAATATGTATTCTACTCTATGGTATTGCAAATGCAACGATCATGCATGACTCGCGCTCATTTACCAGAGTCTAACTTTTATTCTGATCCGCTGGCACGTCACATCCATTAGCCATGCTAATGCATTCTGATGTAAATTCTAAGTGAGGTAGACGTATGCTCAAACTAGAGCATCATAGATTGTCAATATTCTGGTCAAATTAGGTAAATATGGTTAAACAAATTATAACCAAAGTAATATGCAGTAACAAACTACGTGATTGTCAATTGCATTGCTTTAAAGAAATTCGCTACTCAAAGTAAAGCGTGGTTTATAAGGATGAAAATTATTAATGGCATTCTTACAAAATAGTTGTAGATGTAAATTATTATAATCTATCAAATGAGAGAAACAATTTAAATAATAAATGGTGTTTTTTGTATGCAGCAAATAATTGAAGTGAACAATAGAGCTGATAAGTATGTCAATTGGAATCTGAGCCATAAAAGCTTCAGCCAAGTAGAAAAACACGTGGTCTGCACCAAATTTAAGAATAGGGCTCTTCATGTTTTCTAAAACATAGAACATTGTAAAAACAATTTTGTTTGCGCTGTGAGTGTAGATATAAACAGTTGAAATTAGCAGAATCGGAAAGCTGACAACAAAAAGTAAACAGATGAAATTTTACCAAGTCGGTAAAACCTAAAAATTAGCTCGCCTTTCAGTAAAGAAAAAAACTGGTATCGTCCAAGCGGATATTAAAACTGAAGGGAAATCCAAATGAATCAGTCGGTGATAATTTTATTATTGCTTAGCGCAAAGTAGTCTTATAGCACTTTGATGTAAAGACAGTTGCACTTTGAACTCAAAGAACGGAAAAACACATGAATTTACTGCCTCCATATATCTATCTAAATTCTAAACAAATATTAAAAACTTCCACACAAAATTTTTCAATGCTTCCTAGGTTCATGCTTCGTACTTTTGTTATATAAATAATGCCAAGTTCCTACCCAAAAATTGTCAGTCTATAACAGTTGTAAGATCTAAACCAATTAAGGCAAAGCATTTGTTCAGAAGAACAGGTGTAGCCCAATAGAAGACCAGAAGGGCTTTCCTTTACGAACCTAACCCGGCTCACGGTTTCTCGTGCATTTATTATTGCATTGTTGAAAAAACTGTAAAATATTATTAGAAATAATTTTCTTCAAGCGGTTCAGAGCATTTAATTGGCACTTTGGTAAACAGACATGTTACTTTGAAACTGACTCTAGTCTTGAAGGTGGTTGGCAAAATGTGCAGAGTCGTTGACGTAACTGCTGGCAACTCCAATGTAGGGTCGTAACGGACAGGATAAGTATTTGACCAGCTTGTAGGTAAGGCCACTAATGGCACTGACAATGGATCGCAGTGGTACATTGTTTTGTGTGTTCTGGGGAGCCCGTATATTCTTCAAGGCAGTGCCTTTGATGTAATCTCTTCTTTATGGTGTCACCTAGAGAGGAATTCTTTAACAGTTTGCGGCGAGTTGTGAAATCGCGTTTGAGCATGATGTATCTAGCAATTTGGTCATCTTCTTTGTGTCCTCCTGTGATAGTACAACTGTGGCATTATCTTTATTTGCTGGTAAGACGATGATGGTGTCGTTATTCTTGAGTATACGTAGGGCATTTAATTCCGCTCTGAATAAACGCTTTTCAGGTGGTTCAGCACGGCCCAGGATGCGTGAAATCTTGTCTCGTATTTCCTCTCCTTCATCTGTTAAAAGGTCCGTATAGCTGCTTTTACGTTAGCTATAATGTTTTCAACCGGAATAGATTTTGATACTACCGCAAACTTTCTACCTTTGTTGAAAGCACTGACGGCTTCCTGGCTAAGGTCGTATTTAGAAAGGTTTATCAGAGTTTGCCTATAATACGGCTGTGTAGCGCTTTTCTTCTGTAAAAGATGAAACTTAGAAGATTATCTAAGGGTGGCGGCTACTCTGTGTTTCTACGTAGAAGGGAAAATAATGCGGTCTCCAGTATCCCAGTCGTCTTTACGAATTCTGTTGGCCAAGCTGACATGAACTTGCGTCAGTTCTAGTGAGCACAAAGTGGGGTTTTCTTTATAGCGTGCACTTGTCATCTGATAACGGCAGCTTTCGTTTTTCAATAAATTTGTTGGGTTTGAAGTGTGCGCAGGTGGTATTTGACCTGTAAATGCTTTGAAACTACATTTTAATTTCGAAAACACAGTAAGAAAGCAAGGCTGAACAGTAGCTGGATTTCTCCTTGTACAGGGTGGCGCGGAGCCACCTGACATTTTTCAACTAATCATATATTAATACGGAAGTAGGGAAAACACAAGTAAAAGTGTATAAATACGACCAAGTATGCCATTTACTTACCATGATGACAAGGTTATTTTTGAAAATTACGTTAGGCAGATGGTCTTCGTTTACATGAATGCATTGTTGCAAATGTTTCTTAAAGTTGTTGTACACGCGCCTCCGTGGGGTCTCATCAAGGGCTGCAACTTCGTCCGCAATGGCTTGCTTGAGTTTTTGAATACTCATGATATGCTTCTAGAACTCACTCAGGAACCTCAGGAACCCCCGCAGGAAAAAGTCTGGTACACTGAGGTCGGGCGACCGAGCTGTCCAAGCGATTTCGCCGAAACGAGAGGTAATAGCTCCAAACATTTTACAAACTGCAGCCATACTATTTCGCGTGGTGTGGACTGTTGATCTATTCTGCTAAGAATGTAGATACAAATATCGTAACTTTTGTTCAACAAAGCCATCCATAAACGCTCTGAATTTATGGTCACGGTTTGTTCATTATCATTTTTAAGGAAATACGGGCCTATAATTCGGAAATCCGTCACTTTAGGAAAGGGTAAAGGCTTTTCATGCACTGATGACCAGTATCATATGTTCCGTTACCCAGCCAGAAGCATGTAAATGTTCTTCGTCGGTCATTAGCAAATTATTCAGAATGTCTGGGTTTTTCCGTAACAAACCACGCATGGTGGTGCAGAAAGCAAATCTTGCTTCCTTGTTTCTTTTGTTAATTTGTTTGGCAACTTGCAGTTTCTAAGGGTGAAATTTTATCTCTTTTAGCATTCGATTTAAACTTCTTCTACTGATGCTTAAATTGAGAAACTGCTGGTGCGCCAAACGACAAGGACTGCGTTCAACAGCTTCCTTCAATCTCTGTAGGTTCTCTTGCGTCTGCACTGTTGGTGGAGCTTCATGCTTCACGTCTAATACTTTACCAATTTCTTTAAATTTCTTCACCTAAGCCAATATTATATTGCGAGACGGTACGTGACCATATCGATCTTCGATATTAAACTGTCGTGTAAGTTGGTTCTGAGCCACTCTGTATAAGTTTTTGAATTATCTAATAGACTTAAAAACCTCTTCCCGTAGAGACACATCAAATAAATGGAAAATCTTTCACGGCCGGTGTCATGGTGAATCGTGTGGTGAGTTCTGGAGTTCGCAAACTCTTGACGTTTCGCCCACAACTGGAGTGGATTTCTTCAAAAGAAATTTTTTAAAAAATTAATTAACTGTCTTTATACACTTTATGCATGTGCGAGTTTGGTAATGATGGTGTGTGTTTGGGGGGTGGGGCGTTATTGTATATTATATATTAATGAGCAAAAAACTATATAATAAATCTTTTGCGTTTGTACGTCAATAGACTGATTACTAGCAAAAAACTGTCATCCAAGAATTAGGTGTATAAAAAATGAAAGAAATACAAACCATTCTTAGAAATTGGTAGTGTTGTGAAGGCTTTACATTGTCTATATATTCAAACGATTTGGGATGCTCCCTCCTTTCGCCCCAAATCTTGAAATTGATTAACAAGACGGTGGTATTCAAGGAAAAATCGTTATTGATAGAAAAAAAAGACGAGATAAAACACGTGCAGAGTTTATAATCAGCGGGAATATTTTTCTTTGTGGTTACACCTTCATGAATTTTAATCTAGGCATTCTCAGCTAATATGTAAGAAATCAAACTTCTTCATAACGGTTAACTACAAAGAGGACTCTAAGCTAACTGAAAAATAGAAGAAACAAAGTTCTTTACTACTAAATATAATAACCGGTACTCAAAATTGATCTGCTATTACGATGCTAATAATCCACAGATGCATAAAAGTAGACCAGTAGTTTTGTCTTTATGTTAGTATGTTACTTTAAGCTTACACAATGCATTGTTACTTGTCAGGCATCAAAAAAATTTTAAAGACTAAAATTGAATTACTATTTTAAGAAAGTGCTACGTTTCAGTGTTTCATGAGTTTTATAAACCGACTAAGGAAGTCTATACAAGTAAAGTAGCCCTTTATCAAAAAAGCATAAACGCTAAGAGTCATAGTAATATAATACACAAGAGTTGCCCGCGAAAAGGTATTTCTGGCTGGCAATTTTTCACCCTATTTTCCTCAAATTTTTGCAAGGTGGGAACTTGGAACAATTTATTTACAAATTATAACAATAAAATACAGTGACTTTTCGAAAGTAAGATATGTAAAACAATTCTGAAAGTAGCTCAGCCACGCCACATTTCATATCAGCTGTCTTTGTTTACTTTCTGTTCAAATGTATAGTAGATTGAAAGACTAGTTAGTAGATCTACTGATTAGTTAAATGACTTACGTCTAAATCAACCAATCAGTCCCTTGGAGCAACTTTGTTCCTTTTGGTTTATACGTGGGTAGTTCAAATTGGTTTTAAAATCCTTATAAGGCAGTCTCATAAAAAATGCAACACTCAATAAACTTTAGACATGCAAGCTTTTTCATAACTTTAAATGTTACTAATTCAAGTCACAAATTTTATGTTCATTTGTTGTGGTTTAAAAAGCAAAACAAGCACGGACATGAAACTCCGGTTCCACAAATAGCCGGGGCTTTTATACATGAACAAAAATATGCGGCCACTTCGGGTCAAACCGGCCTTGAGATTTTCCGATCATAATGATATTTGACGTTTGGACTTGACTTATGGTCCTTAGTTGAATACTGAAAACGTTATGTCTCTATCTATCACTGATCAAAAATTATAAGGCTTCACAGATGTCAGAAATGACAGAAACTTGACTCCAGCTTCGAAGCTGCATTGATCAAAAGTTGGAAAATAAAAGGACAGACAGACGGACAGACAGACGAGATTACTCTCTACATAAGGCTTCTCATGTTAATGTATAGAAGCCTGAAAGCAAAAAGAAAATCTAAATTTCTTGGAATCGTGACACTAAATAAGTAATGGTTAATAAGACAATACAAAAAATGCTAATTAAATATTTTGGGTGTACTTAAATATATTGTTATACTAACAGTTAGTATATCAGATAAAACAACATTCATGTGTATACAGAATAATAATGCATAACAATACTTCAAAAAACAAAATTAGTAATTAATTTATTAGAAATGTGTTTGATATGGTAATAAAACAAAAAATAGTCTAATGAGCCACCTAGAAGAGATTGTAACTTAATATTTTATTATATTAATATAAAGCTTATTATCTAGACGCTAATAGAAAGCTAAATATGCTTAATTAAAAAAACAACACACTGGAGTTGTTATAAATAACATAAAATTTATTAGCATTAATCTTTCTAGTTTGCAAATACAGACAAAATATTATTTATAAATAGTTTGAATAGAAATGGTCTAAAATGAAGTATAGGTACAAGCGCCCACTTTTTTCAATTAATATCGTTTATCCATAAGATAAACATTAAAATATTTCTACGAGTCAGTCATGATTCCATACTTACTTATTTTGGTGATAGAAAGCTAATAGCTGATTTTGTCTAATGTATTATATAAATTCGTGTAGACTAAATTGACTTGAATAGCCCCGTTGCTTAGAGGTATCTTCATTTGTTGTATTTGCATGTATGGGTTAGTAGTTTTAGCCTACTTTTTCTAAAATCATGTAAAATTAAAATGACCTAAAGAGTAAAAAGTTTAATACCTTGCTATTTTTCAAAAAAAAAGCTTCACCTGATATTTTGTTTAGTTCGTAGTTGCTAATAATTTTTTTATTGTTATATCAACTATATCAATATTGATCTGTTAAAATATCACGTTTAGGAAAATCGTAAATTTTAGAAAATATTGGTGGAATCTCATTAAAAACCATTATTGTTAATAGAGAGCGGATTTTATGCACTAAGAAATTATAAAATATGTGCATAGATATGCACTAAAATGTAATCAAAATATGAATTATTAAAAAAATGTTTATTATTAAGTTTGATTATAACCAGGTAATTTTCGTTTCAAAAATAGAATTGTATAAAGTGTAAGCATAAATTTATTAAACCAAGTATACAATAAATTTTATAAAACATTAAAACCAAACTTAAATGCATATTATTAAAATTATTCACATCTACGAGCAAAACAATATATAATTAGGTGTTTCACAATATTTGCTAGTAAGAAATTTTAATGCTTCTTAGATAATATATGTTTGTAGGCAGAAAAACTTCTTTATAGGTCTACAGATATTATAGGAGCATTTTTTACAGCACACATAATAGGTATTTCTATATCAATATTAACATCGACAGTGATGTCAAAATTGAGAATGTTATTTACTTTTGCTAGCAATTGATAACCTACGTTTTTTCTAAAATATCATTAAATTTCAAAAAAATGTTTGATTATATTTCCTGGAACGGCAGTTACCATTTTTGGAAATTGTTTATCAAGTGCATAGATTTATTTAATGGCATTCCTGCTTCTTCTAGTGCTGTAACTGATTTACAAATGAATAATGTGCCGTAATAAATGCTAACTAATCGCGTAGTTCTATTTTTCAGATTTTTCAATAAGAGAACTGCAACTATCTGAAAATTTGAAAATTAGAGTCTTTGTCTTCTCAAAATTCTCGGCATCAAAAGAACTGCATTAAACCAATCGCGTGATAGCAGGCTCAAGAGGCAACGGAACGTCGGGTAATTTTTCGCTATATAACTATGTACACCCTTAATGGAACCTTTATAAACACTTTTTATGTTACTTATTAATGAATTTACTAAGGAAAATTTATTTCGAATTTCTTTAGTTACTTTATTTAAACCATGCAACATGAATTAGAATTTTGTATAAAAACTTTATTTGTTACTCAGCTTTTATCATGTATTGGTCTGCGTAGAAAAGCATCACAACAATTTTTTCATCGCCATCCATAAGAAATTCGGGCCAATTGTTATCTAAGTGTACGTTAAGTTATTTTTTACTTTCCACATCTTCAGTGTTTGATATACTCATATTCTCTTCTCAAACAAATATATCGTAACGAGCTATTTATCTGTTTAATAATACTGTCAAAGATATGTTTGCTAAAAGAACTTTACCTAAAATAATCAGTGGAGGTTTTATATCCATCTATATAATGTCCTCAAGTTCTTGAGAAAACATAATAAAAGTTTTTAGTTTGGAAATTCACATGTATATTATAATATCTTTCACAAATATTCTTACTAAAAGCAATGTACACAATCAGAACCTTAGATAATTAGTAGGGATTTTAATCCTTCTTTTGTCCGCCTTCTTAGGAAACCGCAATAAAACTATTTAGTTTAGGAAATTCCTAAGTAAAAAGAAATGTGTTAAATTATGCAGGAAGTAACAAAATATTTCCTTTAGCATAAAATACGCAACATTTGGTTAAATATGCAAAATACGCAAAATTATGCATTTTGCATAAAATCCGGTCCCTAATTATTAATATCAAATTACCCTCACGATTCGACAATTCGATGACAAAATACTATACTTAATTTGAGTAAATGGAATAGAATTTATAAGTAACTGTTTGTTGAATAATAAATAATAATAAAAAATAGGGATTAAATTTTTTAACATATAAACAACTAAAATATTTAAAATTAATTAGATCTTATTTTCTTAAAGTTTATAATAGAGAACCAGTTGACATTGTATTTACGAGAAGCTATATAAAAAACTTTTATAATTAAATGAGGATAATCAATATCATAAAACCAACCCTAGTCTCAAATTTAAAATTTAAAAAACAGATCCTTAGCACCTAAAGAAAATCAAAAGACTGTTATGACCAATATGGTAAATATTATGCCCTGTAAAATTTAGCAAATTTACAAAATGGTAAAGTACTGCATATAAGGCTAAGCATATTCCAATATCTATTGACTTATTTTGATAAGTTTTAAATTCCTAAAATTAGAGAGATAGTAGTAGGTAAATCATTCTAAGACGAGTAAAAACAAAATCTTGTTATAATGTTATTTGTTTTTGTTTTTTATAGTACAAAAATCTGAAATATTAGTTAACTCAATACTAAGTTATTTTTATTTATAATTTTTAGCAACTCTCTACGCAAGGAAAAAGTTATTTTTGACCTAATATGTAAATTTTTCTCACCTGGATATATCAGTTACAACTTTGATTTAGGTCTAAGTGGTAAAAATTTATGCCTTTAGATTGATTTGGCAGACTACAAAAAATAAAACAAAATCTGGATATCAGTATCAATGTAATCTTCTAATGAAAACTATGCACAGCAAAAGAAAATTAAAAAACTACTCTTACTGTCTTTCTTTGTTGTTTGGAAATAATTTAACCAATAATCTGTTTCTGTTTAACGCATAACCGTTTTTTTTTCAGGTTTGTGTTTGTAATTATTGTCACCCGCTCATTTGCAATAAAATAATTCCGTTTTGCTATGAATGACTGCATATTTTTCAGTTAAAATTGAAAGTAGTTATTGTTGTTGAAGACTGAAAGGTTTTGTATCTCACACACCAAAGATTATTCGTCATTTTACTTTCAAAGGGTCAAGACGTGCTTTATCGCTGTCCCAAGTGTGTGAAAGATTAAAGTGCATTTATCTAACGAAAAGGTCTTATAATATCAACTTTAAAAGCAACATAAATTGTAAGTTACTTTCAATTTATTAAAATAACCGAAAACATTAATAATGATAACCCAATGGAAATTCAAACGCTAAACAAGCGTAAATCTGATTCATTAACACCGCCACTTAATGAAGTGCAAAAACGCTACGCATGGATCCCAAACATTCCAACGCAAAACAAATATGATCTACTTGCCAGTCAAGAAGTTGACCCAGTTGATAACCCTTACGATAACCATAATCAGCAAAACACAAACGGAAAACTGAAACTTCGGCAACTAAACCCAAAATACCGCCTATCTATCTACACAACCCCATAAATCACGCAGCCCTGACTGCAGATATTAAACAACTAACATCAAACGAGTTCACGACCTTTTGTAACACAAACACCTTAAAAATCAACCTAACTGAAGAGAATGACTACAGAATTTTAACAAAACACCTTAAAGATAACATCAAATTTCATACCTTCCAAAACCCTGTCGGCAAACCCCTCAATGTCGTGATCAAAACGTACCACCATCCATAACAGAACAAAAATATTCACCGAACTTAGAAAACCCTGTCAGTTATCAAAGTCACACGCCTGCTTACAAAAATAAACAGCCGCTTCCAATTTGGCAGTCGACCTGAAGGATAACGAAAACGCTAAGAAAATCTTTACATTAAAAGCATGTACTACTCAATAGTCACAGTAGAACCGAGAAGAAAGCCATCAAACATTCCACAATGCCACCGCTGTCAAGGCTATGGGCATACCATGGCATAGAGCCACCAGCATCAACAATGCAAGAAAAACCTGAAGAAACACCCAAATGTGCCAACTGTGGAGGACCACACCCGCAAGCTATCGCGGCTGTAGCCACCACCTAGAGATAGTACAAAACGACAAAATAACATCAGCAACTTCAACCAATCCAGCACAAGACACAATAGGAACTATTTTGTCAATCCGAACCGCTCATATGCAGATCAAGCTCGAAACACTGCACCGACCAACTCCACCCTTATTAACCCTAACCAGACAACCGATCCAATGACCTCACCTAACATAAATAATATAGCCAAAATCCTTGTTGATCTCCTTACCCTTACCTCCCCATAATTAAAAATTTTATCACTAGTACACTCCTTCCTCTACTCCTCAATGGATCCTAAATCGCAGAAAATCATCGAAAACTATCAATCCTAAACTGGAATGCTAATGGCGTCAAAACTCAAAGATCAATCCTTATAACCTTCCTTGCCAGACATAACATAGACATCGCGTGGATCACAGAAACCCACCTATCTGAAGTAGACACGTTTAAAATTCCAGGATACCAAATTCACAGAGCAGATAGAAACGCCCAAATAGCTGCTGGTGGAGTAGCTATCCTCATTAGAAAGAAAATTTGCCACAATCCTGTCCCTGAAACAAAAACCTAAGCCTTGAAACAATAGGAGTTAAAATAAAATAAACGATCAAAACCTCACACTAATCAGCACATACAGACAGCCGAACAAGAAATTAATGGAGGACGACATAAAACCATCTTCAACACAAACGAGCCACTCCTGATGATTGGAGACCTCAACACCAAAAACCAATTATGGGGATGCAGAGCTAACAATCCTGAGGGAATCAAGATGGAAGGCTACGCGACTAAATACTCCTTCCAAATAACAGCCCCGAGAATTATACCTACTACCCGTATCGCAGTGATCACCAGCCGGACATACTAGACATAGTACTCCAAAAAAACTTCGATAAACCAACTTTTCAAACTGTAGTAGAAGAACTAGATTCTGACCATCTACCAGTTATAATAACATTTATTAGCTCACCTCAGCTGATAAAGCCAGTACCAAAACTAATGAACGGGATAATTAACTGGGAACAATTCCAAGCCATCCTTGATGATCAGCTGATATGCCCAACCGGTCTTATCAACCACGAGGACATTGATCTAACCATATCCAAACTAACAACATCAATAACTGACAGCGTGCAAAGATCAACACTAGCGCCCAAAACTAACAAAAAACCTAATCACCATAGCTTGCCTCGAGAAATCACAGCACTAATCAAAAGAAAAAGTCAAGTCAGACGCGAATGGCAGAGAACCAGGATATCGGAAACAAAACGATTACTGAACAGGTTAACACACCTTAAAAGATGCTTGGATGAGCTGAGAATCAACTCATATCAAAAATACATAGAAGATCTCCAACCAGGTGACATCGGAATGTGGAGAGCTACAAAGCGCATATTAAAGCAAAGAGAGGACATCCCAACATTAAGCGTGAATAATACACTACTTGCTACTGACGAAGAAAAATCAACACCCTTTGCTACCCACTACGAAAGCGTATTCACTCCAACAGTCACTTGCGCTCCAAACCACGCAACATATATAATTAATCACGTTGAAACTCATCTCCCAGTAGTTACAGAACCGATAACTCCTCTTCTCCCTTGAAATTAAAACAATAATCGACAGTCTCCCTAAAAGAAAAGCTCCTGGGCACGATCTCATTACCAACCTAATATTATCTCAGCTCACCACCAAAACCTTAGCCTATCTAGCAACAACTTTTAATGCATGTCTTCAGTAAGGTTATTTCCCACAAACATGGAAGCATGCACACATACTGGTGATTCCTAAACCAGGTAAAGACAAAAGTTGATTAGTAGCTACAGGCCAATAAGCTTACTGACATCACTTTCCAAAGTTTTCGAGAAGATCATCCACTCCCAGCTAATGAATGAATTAACATCACTCAACATCCTACCAGCATTCCAATTCGGCTTTAGGAAATCACACTCTACGCAGCACCAACTCCAACGTATAACTGAAAAATAGAAGAGGGCTACGAAAACAAAGGTTATACAGTTGTAGTTCTCCTCGATATAGCCCAGGCCTTCGACAAAGTCTGGATCGAAGGCCTAAAAAGCAAGATCATCAAGATAAAATTCCCAGCTACCTTAAAGCCATAGTCTTCTCCTTTCTAGAAAACCGCATTTTTGCGGTGCGCATAAACTCCGCATCTTCTGAAACAAAGTCCATCCATGCAGGCGTCCCTCAAGGAAGCGTACTGGGACCCCTATTATTCAATATTTTTACTTCAGATATCCCTAACATAGAGGCAACCCTAGCGACCTTCGCGGACGACACCGCAATCTTGACCCAACACACTGACCTTACCTTAGCTATTGAAAAGCAGCAGACTGCACTGAACCAAATATGCTCGTGGTTCAACCAATGGAATATGCACATCAACCACACCAAATGTCAGGCAAAAATATTTTCCCTCAGAAGAATTAGAAACCCTCCCAGCTTAACAATCAACAACAACACTATTGTCTGGAGTCCCGCCGATGCCACCATCAAGTATCTGGGAGTGCTCCTTGACACTCGACCTGGAAACTTCATATTAACTACAAGTTAAACCAAGGATACGTGCGATTGGCACAACTTTACCCTCTCATTAATAGAAAGTCATCTCTTAAGCCCAAATGCACCATTATGATGTACAAATCTCTAATACGACCGTTCGTGCTATACGCATCAACAATCTGGAGCAACACTGCAAAGTCAAACATAGAAAAAGTCCAAAGACTACAGAACAAAATTCTCCCCATAGCAGTGAATGCTCCTTGGTTCATTCGGAACGAACAACTACATTACGAACTAGACATACCAACAATTCAAAGCTACATCGCCGCGAGTGCCAAAAAATTCTTTGAAAACTTACATAAATGTGAAGGTGCAGTTCTATACAACTTAGGCAGACCAAACATACACCAAAGACTCAAAGGAAAATTACCACAAGATTTATATCTAACCGAACTCGACATTGATTAGTTAATATAACAATTAGTTAACATACTTGTAAGGGTACAACCTACCTCATAAACTATAAAAGAACGTACTGTATATAACATGTACTGTGTATAACACGTAACTGATTGTTGAGCTGGCAATAAATGATTAAAAAAAACACTAAAGATTATTGTTATTGTAAACAAAAATATATATAATGCTTGCAAATGTTTGATACTAAAAAACAGAGATTTGCCTGCATCGACTAAAATATAAATGTATTATCCTTATGTCGTGGTATAAATAAATTACCCAAACATAAAAGGTACATTTTAGATAATCGAAAATCTTTGGATAGGTCTATTAGTTTGATACACTTTTATTACATACATTTGAAATATTTGTTGTCAATTGTCAACATTTCCTTACTCCCTGAACAACATAGCACCTAACAAGCCTATTATCAGCTACTTTAGTAAAACACTTTTTACTTCCACTTTCGTCAATTTCATTATTTAACACTTCCATGTAATTTGCATACTGCTATCATGCTCAAATATTTGAAAACAAGCTGCTTTTTGCATAAGTTAGTAATAATCGTAGCTCTTAATTAAAACTTAGGATACGCAATTTTTGTCTTAACCCGCTATAGAAATTTAACATTTTTTTTATTACTCAACACAGAATATTTTTTAATACCTTTTCGTCAAAATCGCTGTAATTCAAAATTTATTTACTAAAAGTATTGTTATACACAGTGAATGTAATTTGGGTAAGTAATTAAAATTTGCAACACAGATCTACTAAAAACTTTTAAAAACCAACTTGAAGTTATTAATTTTTTTAGATTTGCAAAGGGCGGACTAACCGCCCCATTGCTAACAATAATTCTTAATGTAAAATGAAATACTAAATGTTTTGCAAAAATAATCTTTGTGTAGCAAGAGACGTTTTAAATAGTTTACTTAAAACAAACGATCTGGAAAAATTTCAAGATCACTGTAATTTTATAAGGCAAGCAGAATACATAAAACTTAATGGGCTTAGAGAAATATTTAATAAAGAGACAAAATTCGTAAAGCGGGCCACTCAAAAATCAATGGTTGGAATGACTTAAAATAATTCACATATGCCAACAAAAAGAGCTAATCATTGTTTTATCAGACTTAAGCTTAAAATCTTAAGAAAATAAACTGTGTTTCGAAAGATTTTGTTTAAGTTATAGTGGATTTATATTTCAAATTTTTTACTTTGGCTCTTTCATCTTAATTAGTTTTGATACTATTCTAGGTACTTACTATAAAATAGAATTGGAGAGTTTTCCATTAACTCGGCAATATAAGAAAGAGTCTAATAACTAATAACTATTTACTTTTAACATGCATTATAACAATGTATTAATTTTATTACTTGTACTTCAGTATCAAATTGCATTGTGCTTCAAGAATGATGTAAAAAAATGTATAGTCATTTTTTAATGTGTTTTAATTTTTATGTTCATTAAATAAAATTATATTTTGTGAAATAATGTACAAATAAAACTGTCAAATATTTCAACCGCAAAATTCTATAGAAGATTTCGTAAAAGAAAGTTTGTAAAATATATTTCTAAAGACATATTTCAGTATATATTTTAAGGTGGTTTAAAGAATCAATTAATTTGCGGTTGTAAAATATCCAAACATAAATAGCACAATTGAATATATATATAACGACAAAATTTAATTTATATCTGAAACATTTAGATATCAAGAATGTATATAAGCAAATGTATAGGTAATATTTATCTAGTTGATCTGAATCTCCTTTACAAGTGTATTCGCTTATAATTAGTTCGCCCTTCGTACGTATCTAGAATAGTGCACATCAAGCTCTATAACATAAATAGCTGCGTAATCGCGTAAATATCTATGATTACTATAATAAATACACAAAAAGTAGCAATTTCTATAAATTATAAAATAAATAAAAGTATTTTTATACTGCCATTTATTTTTAAAAATTAAATTTAAAAATAAATACAATTGCTTTGTACACTTTATCTGTATTATATTTATTAGTAGTGAGAAAGGAGATAATGACCAACATCAATCCTGCCAAAGCTCCAGGCTTCGACCTCATCAGCGGTGAAGTGTTGAAAAACCTGCCACGGAAAGAGATAGTGAAACTTACTATGTTAATAAATTGTGCGCTAAGACTATAATATGTGCCAAAAGCATGGAAATGTGCAGAAGTAATTGTCCTTTCAAAACCAGGTAAAGACGTGAATGAAGTGCAGGGGTACAGGCCCATCTCTCTCCTCCTGTAATCTCAAACTTTTTGAAAAGTTAGTACTGAAAAGACTCAAACCAGTGATCGAAGAAAGACAACTAATTCCAGAACATCAGTTTGGTTTTCGCGATAGGCACTCAACAATCGATCAAGTGCATCGTATAACGAATGTAATCGAAAAGTCACTCGAAGAAAAAGCAGTTTGTGCCACAGTATTTCTCGACGTGCCTCAAGCATTTGACCGTGTTTGGCACGATGGACTCTTCCTTAAGATAAACAGATTCCTACCGGCTGAAATCAGTGCACTACTCCGCTCATATCTTTCAGATAGATATTTTCGCGTGAGATACGAAGATGCTTACTCGGAGCTCAAACCAATTAGTGCAGGAGTGCCACAAGGTAGTGTACTTGGACTTACACTCAACCTATTATATACCAGCGACCTACCAAAATCGAATCATGTGATAGTGGCTACTTTTGCCGACGATACAGCTGTTATGGCTGTCGACTTGGACGTAAACAGCACTACTACAAAACTACAAAAAGGCCTAAACGCCATTAACACCTGGGAAAAAGATGGCAGATCCGATTGAACGAGGCCAAATCAAATCATATTAATTTCACAAATAAAAGAAATCAATATGCTCCCGTCTCAATTAATGATAAAGTCATTCCATATGTAAATACTGCTAAATATCTTGGAATAACCCTTGACGCGAAGCTCCGATGGAAAGAGCACGTTAAAAAGAAAAGAGCAGAACTCGGCATCAAGTACCGTAAAATGTACTGGTTAATGGGAAGATACTCTAAGTTATCAATATATAATAAGGTTCTCCTATGCAAACAGATCTTAAAACCGACATGGACCTATGGCATCCAGCTATGGGGATGTACCAAACCAACGAATGTGAAATCTATACAAAAATTTCAAAACAAAGTGCTACGAAATGCAGTAAACGCTCCGTGGTACATCAGAAATACTGACCTGCATCGAGACCTTCAAGTAGACGCAGTGTTCAGCGTAATTCGAAAATATGCAACATCTCATGAAGAGCGTCTTCATCGACATCCCAACAACGCGGCTATCCAGCTCCTGAACAACGTTAATCTACTTCGTCGCCTCAAGCGAACTAAACCGTTTGAACTGACATAAAACCAAGTGTACGTGAAAAGTGCGGGAGTGACATAAAAAGCAGAGTACTCGTAAAATGCGCAATCTATCACTGTGACTTTAAGTGACAATATTAAAATAAAGTGAGCAATTAATTGACTCGAGCCATTGGGTGACAGTTAAATTTTAATCTTATTAGTAAATTAGGTTAATATTAAAATAGCTTATTACTTTATAACTAGGTGCTATGCATCTAAGCCATGGGCTTATGTAATAAAAAAAAATATTTATTAGTAACCATCAGTTATACACAGTATTTTCTAAATACGTGTAAAAAACATTTATTTTAAAACGAGTATCTAATAATATCTGTCTACAAGTTTTTTGCGTTTGAAATACCATCAAAGTTAAAAAGAATTATAAATGTAGTACTACACTTAAAAAAACATTTTTAGTATTTATTAATTTTAAATAATGTTAAGTACAAATACAACTTTAAGGTTTGTTGTGTTTTAGTAAAACATTCACCTTGCAGGCATTTACGTATAGCTTTAATTCTTTGAACACAAATGCGTCCATTATGATTAAATTATTGTTTAGTCTTTTAGAATTAATCGTATGAAAAACTTAAGAGATAGTAGCAGGTACAGCATTGTTTTCTCGGTTTTAATGAGTAGATTTATATGCATAAAACATTTTAATAATAACCTTCATAATTATATGATACAAAAGTATTATGCATTTGCTTATTACAAACGAAATATATATATACATATATATATATATATATATATATATATATATATATATATATATATATATATATATATATATTAATTTATAACATCTGAATTAAAATATTATCTAAAATCAAAAAACTTGTTTAACGTTTACACATAAATTAGTTAATGTGGCTTGTCGTAAATGTTTTATTAGATTTTAGAAAAGTTGTCCAATTAGCTGATGTTGCCATATTTATACAAATAAATTTAATAAAACCTGTTTAATTATTGAGAACTCTATTTGCATATACATTATATAACAATTTAATAAGCTGATTTATACTACTTAATAAATTGGAATTAACGATTTTATAGCATATGTGTTTACAAACAAAACTGAAAAGATACAAAATTTTGGTGGTGTTATAATTTGGTATTACAAAAATTTTGCGTTAGAAAATTTAAACTTAAATATTTACATTTTTTAAAGAATGCTATGTCTATAACTAGTCCTGGGACTAACAAGCAAATGCGATAATTTGTAATACTATAATAACATGGGAAGAGAATGTCGCCCAGCGGCAGTCCCTTGTATTTACTAATCACAAATTAGTGAGATCTAGGATTTTTTGCTTATTTATACATCGAGCGGTATTTCCATCTTCTAGATGGCACTAACACATTAGGACAATCCTGTAATCTGCTTACATAGTTGATGCAACCTTGAGGTAACC
Source organism: Sinelater perroti (assembly GCA_036346155.1). Lineage (NCBI taxonomy): Eukaryota > Metazoa > Arthropoda > Insecta > Coleoptera > Elateridae > Sinelater > Sinelater perroti. The sequence goes on along the minus strand of JARFIY010000060.1, from coordinate 483,841 downwards.
GTGAAGCGTTTTATTGCTGACTTACAATTCCGCGTTTGCTAAACTACGAAGAGTCTTGCTTTGAAATCTTTGTATAATTTTAATATTGGATGTCTCCGCGCAACCTCAGAATTGAAGTTATTAAGCAGCAATTTAGATTTTCTGCCCAAGAGCCAATACTTGTTTTTTATTCTAATATCCAACTATTTTATTCTGTTGTCGTCGCCCGACTAACTGGTTTGATTCTAGCGTCGTGGCTTGACGGACTATTTAAAATAATTCGGTCGGTTGCAAATTAATACTATTTATTTACACCCAAGTTAACAAACATTTTACAGCAAATTACAATTTATGAGTTTTTATACACAAGACAATCGTCTTGTTGCAATTTATTGGTCAGATCTGATTCTGTTCTGGTAACGATGGCTTATATGGCCATCCTCCAAAGTTTAAGGTGGTAGCTTAAGAAATATAAAGAATTACCTATGCTCACATCTAGCAGTGATACCTTTATTACGGATATTGAAAAAGCAGAAGCTTTTGCTGAGTATCTAAAACAGTTTTTTACACCTGCAATCACCTAAACCCCATAAAGGTAGCACAAGTAATCAATATTATAGAAAGGAAGTATACAATAATTAAAAGCTGTATTAAACCTAAATCTCCAAATAAAATTGGTACAATTACAGCAACACTACAAAAGCGAAAGTCACCCGGCCATGACCTTATAACTAACTTGGTCCTGCAACACCTAACAAGAAAAGCTTAACATATCTAGCAACAATAATTAATGCATATTTACAAACAGGTTACTTTCCTCGGATATTGACACACGCCCATGTTCTCATGTTTGCCAAGCTTGGAACAAAAATACTGTTAAAAATTATAGACCAATAAGCCTATTGACTACCCTTTTTAACAGTTAAAAAAAGTCATTCACACACTCTAAACTTTCCAAACCTTCCAATTTGGTTTCAAAGGAAGACACTCTACTTGCCACTAGTTACAGCAAATCAGCGAAATAATTGAGAATGGTTAATAAAATAGGTGTTACACTACAGCGGTTGTTTAGACATAGCCCAAGCCTTTGATAAAGACTGGATTGAAAAAGATGCTCCTAGATATTAGCATACCCAGTTATCTTCAAGAGATAACCTTCTCCTTTCTTGAAGAAAACACATTTGCAGTGAAAGTAGACTCGGCAATTTCAAGAACCAAATGTATCCAAACAGGAGTATCACATAGTGGTATCCTGGGTTCCCTACTCTTTAATATCTACACGTCAAATTATCCACAAACATCAAAGCAATCTATGCTGATGACTCAGTAATTATAACTAAAAGTGCAGACTTGACAAAACAATGCAATAACTACAGCAAGCAACAAATAAAATCTGGAGATAGTTTAAAAGTTGGAACATCTAGATAAACCCCTTCAAATGCCAGGGCAAGATCTTTATATTAAGAAAAATAGTCAACCCACCAAACATTGAAGTTAACCGAGAAGTTATTTGCTGGAAATCCAAAGATTCTGCAATTAAATACTTAGAGGTTTACTTGAATGCCAGACTTTACGCAAATCAGAAACCAATACAATGCACTTCACAGGACGCAAATCACCGTTTACATGTAACGTATTAGTCCGCCCTCTTTTGGTCATTTCGGAACATCATGCGATTTGGCGTTTGATGCACATAACCTCAATAATCAGCTGTGTTCACGATGGCAATCACAAAAGAGCATATTCGATTTTCTATCCACTTCGCGTTTCATCTTAAGAAGAACACTGCTAAAGCCATCGAAATGATTTGTGCTGCATATGGTGAGAATGCTGTAAGTCATGCAACGTGCAAAAAGTGGTACCAAAGCTGGACCACGCGCTGGACACCCTCAAACATTTGACACGGATGAGCTACAGACGCGTTAAGCTGGGACTTTTCCCACATGCGGTGTATAGCCCAGACATGGCCCATTACGATTATCATTTATTCCGGTCGTTACAGCATCACTTGGCTGATACGCACTTCAAAACAGAAGATGTCCGAAAATGCATCGATAATTTTATCGTCTTGAAGCCGGTGAGCTTCTATCACCAGGGAATTTGCAAGCTATCCGAAAGATGGCAAAAGGTCATCAATGCCAACGGAATATATATATATGTTTAAGCTTTTTTGTTTGTTTTTAAATAAAATTTAATTTTGCAGACAAAAGCTGAGAACTTATTTATACACCTATTAGATTACGACAACTATATAAACCGGAAATCTACGCTAAAGGTCGAGTGTGCCATTCTCATATACAAGACACTACTACGACATTTAGCATTATATGCCTCTCAATTATGGTGCAACACAAGGAAAACCAACATATAGAAACTACAGACATTTTAAAATAAAGTTTTGCGAATAGCATTAAATGCCCCATGGTACATTCACACCAACCAACTGCATTATGAGATAGGAGTATCGCATATCCAAGACCTATATTAAAGAAAGTGCCAAAAAGTTCTTTCATAATATAGTGCGTGAAACAAAGCAGTATACCACAACGTAAGTGAAGGCAATACCCATGTAAGACTTAAACGAAAACTTCCCTAAGATATAATAACATCTGATGAATACTGTAACTAAATTAACATTATCATATAACATAGGGCGTTAATAATATTCTCGAATGTTAATGCAATATAAATGTTAAGTGTATATTGTTATTAGTATCTGATTGTTAAAAATGTCATGTACAACATCTATAATGTGGATCTGAAAATTATTAATAAATAGAAAATCTCTTGCCAAAGAGAAGGATTAGTCTGATTGATTTACGCTAGGTATGCTACTTACAATAATATTTTCCAAATTTTGACAGTATTTTAATTTTTCCCATAGTTTGGTATAGCAATCTATTTTAAAGCACTTATTGAAAATATTAGTGATTGGCTTAGCGTGGCTTTTAGTGTATATAAATGCAGTATCTGAGGATGTGTTGTCATGGCAGAGTAGTTTCTTGGGATTCACCATTTGAATGTCTTTAGTATCTCTTTTTTTTAATAAGTAAAGCTTGTCTTTTTTAATTTTGTTGTGTTTGAGTGTCATTACTAAAATTATCGTTAAAGCAGAGGTGATTGAGAAATATTTTTGTGCACCTGATTTGGCGTTTGTTGGCACTATATTGACGATTTTGAATGTAATTGGGGATTTGAATAGTGAGTTTTCTTTTATTATGCGTTACATGTTTGCCTAGACGTCATCTTGTTTTTTTCTGGCGACGAACGTTTTAGAGCTCTCAACTCCATCAACATCCCTCTTATTAGATCTAAATATTTCGTCTTTGCTCTCGAGTTATCTTCTAATTATAATAATGGTTAGCGCTTCTCAGTCATTATTTCTTGTGTATGATATGGTATCTAGCGGCTGTCAACTTTGGCATCTACTGAAGTTATTAACATTTCTATTATTTCTAGATTGGCATTGATTTAGCACAGGCTTCTATGATATTGCTTGTTTGCCTTTTTCTGATGTTTGAATGCTGTCGATTGTTTCAGATGAGAATTTTTTTAGTGTAAGTCTGTCTGTTCGTTTGCGTAAAAACAAGGACCAGTCAGCTTTCTTTGCTCAATATTTCAATATCAATACGAGTTTAATGTCTGTTGTATTGCGGATTTATCTTTTCTCTTTCTGCCTTTATGTAAGCTACTAGTCTTTTTAATGAAACGGACGTGCAGTACCGTAAAGAATAGTGGGCGTACCCATTAATTAAGAAGAAAAATGATGTACTTTACGATCCTAAAAGGCGTTTACATGACAGGTGGAGAGCATTTGGTAGTAGCCGTTGCTTTTGACCGAGCACTTGAACCCAAGATAAAGCCGCGTGCGTGTGGTAGGCTGAGGCATTTACCTCACCACTATCAAATTAACAAATTTCTTTCGACTTGTCTTTCGGTATGTTCATTATTTTGTTTGATGCTAAGGTAGTGTCAATTATTGTTGCAATGCATGTATTGTTTTCGATTGTTTCAAATGCAGGTGATTTATTTTTATTTAGAAATTCCACTATTTGCTAAAACCACAAATTTTCTGCCATTTAGATCATTGACTTAAAAAAATTCTAGATCAAGTAGTAAGAATGCGCATCACCTCCGATTATAACCCGGTTGATGTTCCTCTTAGCTCTGGTGAGTTTGTCGAACATTATGTTGATTACAATGTCCGATGGATTTGAGTAAGTTAGTTATGTATTAGTCAGTGAAATATATTATCGTTCCTTTAGTCGTAGATTTAATATGGCTTTCCACAAAATCAGTATAAAAGTCTATTAGCGTAAAACGCATTAGTAATGCTTTTTCAATGGAAACTTCAAACTTTTGCAAGTTAGGACCCATGTTTTCGAACTCAATGACAAACATTGTATCGATTGATACTCATCTTTTGCTTATTTTAGATATCCACTAAAACAAATTCTTAATGAAAAAATAAAGAAAGCCTGCATAGGATTCAAGTTAGCAGGAAGAATAGAGGGGAGACAGAAACCTTAGTTAACGTTCAGATATAGATAGAAAAGATGTGCTATTTAAGTCTCGCACGCAATTAATTGAGAATATCCGAAAGGTATTATGAATTTGCTTGTACATAATAAAATAATTGTAAAATAAATGTCTAAAATATAAAATCCAGTGGAGCAGATAATTTCCGGTAAGATGAGGTCTTAATAAATTTTGATTTTAACCCAAACATTTTTACACTAAAGCCATAGCATTTTAAAATTTTATGTTATAAATGTTATACAAGTTATTATTTTTAATACATACAAAATTAATGGTGATAAGTATATAAAGCCGTTTTAACTGAATTAACCTGATTAAGTAACGATATATAAATCATAAGAAATAAAATCTTTTTATTGGTTGCCCAAGTGACACTTCTAATGAAAGTTTTCGCCCTCGCTTTATTTCCGAAAATTAGTTATAACAATTTGTAATTCAATGTCCTGTGTAAATCACATACAGGTCGTCTCTGAATCGAGTAGGGGTTGACACATACTGTGTGTGTGAAGCCGGATGGAGGACCTCGACTCCAACATGGCGCGTCCCCGGGTGGCGGATAGGGGAAGGCTCTACAGATATGTAGAGTAGGTGCAGAATGCACCCGCGGACCAAACGAGGAGTAACGTCTGACCTATAGTAGGCGGTTACAAAACAGCGTCTGTACTCCAAAGGAGCGGCTGAACATAATCCTGGCAGAAGGTATAAAATGCATACACCAAGATGCCTGGCCAGCAAGGTGTATTAGGCTAGATTCCTCCAACATCATGACAATAAGACGTAGAAGAAGAAGGCCCTCAGTCCCCAGCCGTTTCAAACTCCTGCCCAAGGCAGCGGGCAGAGCAGGGAGGAGATAGAGGGTGCTAAGAATCCCTGGGTTCGGATAGGCTGCCAAAGACGAAAAAGAAAAAGCCTTATTTGTATGCACATATAATACAAGATCACTATTAGGAGAAGTTAGACTAACAGAGTTAGAAGAACAGTTAAAAGAAATAAAATGGGACATAATTGGAATAAGTGAAATAAGAAGGAAAGGAGAACAATGTTTGAAACTTAAATCGGGACACATACTATTCTATAAAGGACACGAGGACATAAGTCAAGGAGGCGTAGGGTTCCTTATAAACAAGAAAATAATAGAAATAGTAACACACTTTAAGGCGATTAGTCCTCGAATAATATACATAATACTAAAGATATCAGAGAAGTGCAACTTAAAAATAACACAAATGTACGCACCCACTAGCGGCCATGAGGACGAAGAGGTAGAACAACTTTATGAGGAAATAAATACCTGTATTGCTGAAAACCATACAAAACACTTACTAATAATAGGGGATTTTAACGCCAAGTTAGGACCAAAACAAGAAGAAGGAGAAGAATATATAGGAGACTACGGGATAGGAGTACGAAATGAAAGGGGGGATATGTTAATAAACTATATGGGACAACAGCAAATTTATGCAATGAATACCTTCTTTAAGAAGAAATTACAAAATAAATGGACGTGGATTAGTCCGGATGGACAAACCAAGAACGAAATAGATTTCATCTTATCCTCACACAAAAACATAGTTCAAGACGTATCGGTAGTGAAAAATATAAATACCGGAAGTGATCATAGGCTAATAAGAAGTAAGATTGTTATCAATAACAAAAACGATAGATATAAAGCTATACAGAAATCAAAAAACCGGACAGAGGGAAAACATATAGTAGCAAACAAGGAAATATACGAAAACGAATTAAAGAAAAAATTAAAAGAAGTAAATATAGTAGCGGAAGGTAACTTAGAAGAAAGAAATAAGAAAATAACAACGGCACTTAAAGAAGCCTGGTCTAGAATAAAAACATCAAAACAAGAGACAGCAAAATAAGCGATAATACAAAGAAGCTAACGGAAGAAAGAAGAAAATTGGCAATCAACCGGGAAGAAAATATAGAGCCTCTAAAAGAAATAAGAAGAGAGATGAAAAAAGATGTAAAACCATGGCACGAACTAAAAATGGAAGAAGCACCGATTAATGGAGGAAAAACAAAACAACGGCAGAAAGAAAGAAGACCGGGGGATACAATCATGACATCGCTAAGAGACGCAAATGGAGCCTTAATTATAGACCAAAATAAAATAACGCAAAAAACGGAACAGTTCTACAAATGTTTATATAGCACAAAAACTGATACAAATATAAAAGATATAGAAAGGAAAATAGTAGATGTAAATTCAGAAGACATTCCTGATATTGAAATATACGAAATAGAAAAAGCTTTAAGACAGACAAAAAGAAATAAGGCACCAGGCGAAGAGGAGATACTCCCAGAAATGTTAGAAGAAGGGGGACAGCCGATATTACAAGAACCAAAAGTACTATTAAACCAATGCCTGCAAGAAGGGAAAATACCTAAAGAATGGGATAACGCCGTTGTAATATTACTATTCAAAAAAGGCGACAAACATAGATTGGAAAATTATAGACCAATCAGTCTATCACCACAAATGTATAAATTGCTGACAAAGATCATTACGAATAGACCGGTTAACAAATTAGACAACTACCAACCACTAGAATAAGCAGGATTTCGTAGCGGCTATAGTACCCAAGACCATCTACAAGTTATGCGAAATTTAATAGAAAAATCAAAAGAATATAACTTACCATTATGTCTAGCCTTCATAGATTTTGAAAAGGCATTCGATTCGGTTGAACACTGGGCCATAATACAATCTCTACAGAACAGCCGCGTAGATTACAGATACACGGAATTAATAAAATATATATATACAAACGCTACCTGTACAATCAAATTGCAAAGTACTACCAATCCGATAAATGTAGAACGAGGAGTAAGACAGGGAGACACTATCTCTCCAAAATTATTTACCCTATGTTTAGAAGATGTGTTTAAAAAATGCGCTTGGGAAAATAAAGGAATAAGAGTAGATGGGAAAAGATTGAACCATCTACGATTTGCTGATGACGTCGTGCTTATATCGGACAATGTAGAAGAATTAGAAGAAATGATAACAGACCTAAACGAAAAGGCCAAAGACATACGATTAAAAATAAACAGAGGGAAAACTAAAATAATGATAAACGCTCTAGTAGATGAGATAGTTGATATACAGATTGACGGGGAAACAAGGGGGACAAGTAGGAAGTTATATATACCTTGGACAATACATCTCACTAAAATCGGATAATCAAACAAAAGAAATAGAAAGGCGAATAAAACTTGGTTGGACCGCATTCGGTAGATGGAAAGAAATATTTAAAAGTAACATAGACCAAACACTAAAGACTAAGTTATACAACCAGAATATACTCCCTGTTTTAACCTACGCAGCAGAGACATGGACGTTAACGATAAAAAATATGCAAAAACTGAGGGTAGCGCAGAGAGAATGGAGGGGCAATGCTGGGAATCAGTCTAAGAGATAGGATGACAAATATATGGATTCGAAATAAAACAAAAGCAAAAGATGTAATAGAACATATATTTAAAGGGAAATGGCAGTGGGCCGGACATATTGCCAGACTAGAAGATGAAAGATGGACGAAGAGCATGCTGCAATGGAGACCAAGAATAGGCAAAAGGCATAGAGGCAGGCCCCCCCTCAGGTGGACTGACGATATCAAAAGAGTAGCAGATTACAATTGGATGCAGAAGGCGAAAAACAGGGACCAATGGAAGATGCTTGGAGAGGCCTACGTCCAACAAAGGACTGAATTGGGCAGATGATGCTGATGATGAATTTGTAATTATAGTAGAATTTAAACAAGTCTTGATAATAAAGAAGTAGATTAATTAAACAATTTGAGTTTTAACTAAGCTCTAGTAGGTCTTGAGACTCAACAACTAGTCTTTTATAGCCTCACGCTGAGGCAGCCATTCTGAATGTTTTTCGTCATATTTTTTTGAAGTTCTTAATCTTTCGAAACACTGCAGTTTTTACGTCAAAGCACACCTATTCTACTCGGTTCACTTCACAAAATGACTGACTAACTATGGCAAGTTGAGATGTCCTAACATTGAATACCAATAGCAAAGGTTTAAGTAAATACAAAACCACCCAATTGTAAGCTAGCTAAACAGGAGTTATTTAATTTTTATTTAATACTCTGACATTGAAAGGCAGTTCAATAAAAAGGTTTTTGTTAAACAGGGAGTAAAGTTTACACCTGAAATAACTGGTTTAATTATCCGAAAATCCAGAGATGTTGTAACGTACACCGTCGATCCGTTCGCTTCCTTGGCGTTTTTGTTCATACAAGTGGCTAGCTTATTTAACCAATGGTCTATTTATGCAGCATCAGCTGTATATAAATAAAACATATAAATCTTCTACTAACTTCGATTTTAACATTTAATTAGTTGTAAAATTAACCTCCTCCTTAACCATCAAATTTTGTTTCTCGAATAAATATTCCTAAAAATTTAAAATTAGCAAAGTTTCAGGCACTTGTGAAATTTCAAAGAAGGCTGGAGGGACGAAGCAACATTAATAATTCATTAATAAAAACAGTAATTACTATGTATAATTGCTGTAGATCCAAATATTGCTTCTGAGAAAAAATTATTTACAGTGAAGAACGCTAGTTTATCAAAAAATAGAAACAAATTTTACATAAATTTTCATTTTGTTCTTAGGTACTAATAATAAACAAAATAATTACTAACAAACGTTTGCTATAACAAAAGAATATTATATACCTGACTAATGTTAAGGAAATTACAATTACTATATATATTTATTTTAATTATAGTGGCGTATAATGATACCGCAGATATTTCAAAAAAATTTATTTTGCATTAAAATTTCATAATAAGCAAAACGCAGGATCACTCATACAACAAAGGATATAAGCACTTCCCAAAATTATAGGTCTTGTCGCACAAATCTTTTCCTTGAGCCTCAATGCAATTATCAATTTTCTCTTTAGGCACACCGAATTTGTTTATAAGGTTCTCTGGAAGAATGTTTCCCTTCAAATCGATTACCTCCAAACTATACGCCATACACTTAGCAAAGCAGGCCATCGCCCTGTTATCCGGAAATTCTCGTTGAACCATAATCTTATGAATGATTGCTGTATCAACATTTGTTTCTGCGATGCATTCAGGAGAGTAAGGTGCGATTTTCTCTTGCCAATAAGCCAAAACTTCTTCTGTTTTAATCTAAAGGAATGTATATGTTTCAAACAAAATAAATCTAAAATGTGCTTGTGCACTGCTTAATAAAAAACGTTTCTAGGTATGTTTACAGTTTTATAGTTATATTTGTCTTATTTATATTACAAGATATTACAAATATATGTTTACTCACTTCTCTCATATACGAACCACTAATAAGTACAAAAAGTACTAGAATATGATATAATTTCATCTTGGTGGACTTCACAGTTGAACTTAGTAGCAGTACACAAGTTATTTAACTGTATGCGTAAGTTTGGGTTTCATCTTTCTTTTATACTAAATTTCAGCTACCCGAAGAGTTCCTAGAATCCTGTTTTTAAATTTCAAAAAATTATATATCGCATTTTAAAACGGCATTGGGTTCCCATACAAATTATAAAAAAAGAAGATTTAATAATATTGCTGTCAGATGTTATAGCACAACATTCGGCAAAATTCTTGGAATTTGTAATAATCATTTATTAACTTAAAAAACCAGCTTTGAGCTATCGTCCTGTGCACTCCATTTAAATTAATTATTACTAATCTCAAGTTTTTACACATTTTAAAAAATATTTACAATTAAATTCTACGTTAAATTATTTATAGGTAGTTTATTATATGTATTATTTAATGTCAACATTACTTTACGCTTTTCAATTTAATTGTAAATTATTTACAGTACTATAATCGTTGGCCCTCGTTTATATTTCAAATTTATAATACAAGGTAGGTCGTGATTAATTAAGAATGTTTAAAATTGAAAACATTCAGAAATGTGGCTGTGCAAAGGAATATTTGTAACAAATATGCATTCTTGCTGGTTATACTTAATTGCTAAATTAAAGATTCGATTTTATCAAGCAGCATTTATGGTAAAAATAAAAGTAGCGGTGATAACTAAACTAGAATTAATAATTGCGTTATCCACAATTTATAAATCTTCCAAATAATATGACGTCGTATTTAAGTGTAGGTTTACGTTTTATGGTAGACTTGTGAACGTTTAGGCAGAACTGAAAGATATTATAATTTTTAAAGGTTCTCGTTCCATAATATGTATAAATCATTAAAATATTTATTGTTTACCTATCTACTATCTAAAGGCACTAATATCAGTTTTCTTGAAGCCAGCATCTTCGATGTTTAAACACTAAAGGAAAACAAAAACCTACTATCCGGAGTCGTACAAGCTAATATTTTAGGACCACTGATTTTTAATATCTACCTCTCAGATATACTAAACATAGCAACATTTGCTGACGATACGGCTATATTAATTCAAAGTAATCATCAAACCTAAGCAGTCCTCCTGTTATAAATGCAACTGACAAAGTGTGCTATTGGTTAAGCAGCTGGAACATCCAAACTAATCTAACCAAATAACAAGCTAAAATATTTACTCTAAAGGGAGTTCAAACCCGGCCAATATTCACATTAACAACAAAATTAACGATGGAAATTCTTGGATTAAACACCTAAGAGTAATGCTGGATACCAAATTAACTCAAAAATGGTATATTAATGACAAGATAAACCAAAGTGAAGCAAGATTAGCACAACTGCACCTATTGCCAAATAAAAAATCTAAATCAAATACCAACTGTGCAATTATAATCCACAAATCTCTAAACAGACTTCTAGCATTATATGCAATACTACTATAGAGTACTGCTTCAGCAATTCAATTACGAAAGTTTCAAAACAATGCTCTACGTTTAGCAGTAAGACACAATATATCAGAAACAACCAATTATATCAAGATTTACTAGTACTAACTATAAGAAAACACATTAAAAGATGCACAATAACATTTTTTAATAACGTAAAGACGAAACATCTACTCCGTGACTAAAAATACAGACTTTTCTAGGAACTACCTTCAACAACAACAGACGAAAATTAAGAGACCTCATAAATCAGTTTGGTCAATTGTTGTCTACATTAACAATGCCATGTATAACGTAAATATTTGTCGATTTGAGAAATAAAAATTAAATTTATTAAAGAGTAAATCCATATTAAATCTTAAATAGAAGGTACGTACACATTACGAAAGTAATATTCGCAAAACGATTTTGAAGATAGGCAACCACACGTACGCTTAGAGCCCAGTTATGGCACATTTTATATCAGTTGTCTTTATTTACTTTCTGATTAAATGTATAGTCACAAAGGATTGACCACTAAAAGGTATTTTTGGCGTCCTAAACTGACAATTTTTCACCCGCCTTCCCTCAAATTTATGCAAGGTGGGAACGCATAAATATTTAATTGATTCATTTTATTTTCCTGCGTCGGTCACGCAGAACAATTTAACTTGGCGCCCATTTGTAATGGACGTAAGCATAAGCCGCCCATAAAAAATATTATTTTTTTATTATTATTATTTAGTTTATTAGCAATCAGAAAGATACAGCATGCATTCTATGAGCTAATTTTATCACTAGGTATATGTCGTGGAGAGGAAGGCTCCCATTGAAGTCACCTCTTTATTGCACTAAATCTTTGGCCATTTCTTATTCAAGCGTCGAGTCATAGGATCTTCTCTTAATGGAATAATTGTTTCTTTGGGATGAGTTGCTAGCGAGTCGTGGTGTTTTATGGCTTTTTGCTTGATTGCGTCCTTCACGAATGGTACATTGAGGTCGGTGTGGAGGGTTCTATTAGAGACGTACCATGGCGCTCCAGTTATACTTCGTAATGTCTTTGATTGGAATCTTTGATTTCTATCGTTGAATTGCTTGCACAACCCCATAGCTCACAGCCGTAGAGCCAATATAGATTGGATTATGGTCTTGTATATAAGTAATTTGTTATCCAAAGAGAGAATTAATTTTTTGCCAAGGAGCCAATACATTTTTCTAATTTTAATGTCCTTTTCTTGGATACGTGCATTCTCCAGGTTAGACGTTTGCCAAAGTGAAGGCTGAGGTAAGTAGCTTCGTTCGCTTGGGGGATGGGATGATCGTTGATGTAAACTGGAGCACAGATTGATCGTTTCATGGTAAACGTGATTTATTTCCACTAATTTTTTTCCTCCATTTGTGTGCACATTTCTCAATTAAGGTTAGACGATCTTGAGTTCTATTCTTGTTAGTATTGCTATGTTATCGGCAAAAGTTCCCATAGTATTATGTTCCAGGGTTGGGATATCATGCGAATACAGAAGGTATAATACAGGTCCTAACACACTACCTTGAGGTACACCTGCTTGAATTTGCCTTTTTTGTGATGCTTCATCATCTACTATGAATTGGAAGTGACGATTTTCAAGGTAAGACCTAACAATAGGTAGTAGTGGTGAATAAGAAATATGTAGAACGTAAAGTATGCACTTCCATAATTTTTACGTTTTTCGTTTATACGTAAGAAATCGGTTCAACTATATGTATTTCTTACATTTATTTACAGAAATTTTTAATGCTGCTAGTGTTAGCAGCAGTAACAAAATGTTTGTTTTGATTTTAAAATTATATAACCTAATTTTAGTATTGTCGACATTTTGGCTTTGTTTTTACAACGAACAGGGAACTATTAGGTTAGTAAATATGCATCTGTTCCTACACCATGAATAAAATAACAGGTAGCATGGCAGCCGCGAGTCCGAGAGCGGCTCTGACATGCGTGTACTAACGCATGGACCTCGTGTAAATTAAGCGCTCAGAGCGCGGCACGCTAAATTTCATGTCGGCCGTGTTTATTTACTTTCCGTTCAAGCGTATAGGCTGTCTTTATTTAGTACCCACGGATCTCCTCGTATAAATCAACGTCGCATTAGATCTTTACATCTTGTTCAAATGTATATATATATATATATATATATATATATATATATATATATATATATATATATATATATATATATATGTAAATTAGAAAATCAAGGCAAAAACAGAAGACAATGGAAAGCTATAAATATATATATAATATATATATATATATATATATATATATATATATATATATATATATATATATATATATACCCCAAATGGGTTTTTCCCTCTCCAAACTAAAGCTCTCAAGATCGTTACGTGGGCGTGATCAGTACCCGTTAACTATTCTAATTTTTAACCCCAATTTTTCTCAAGTTTTTGTTACCTCTTCTATCCATATTGTCCTTGGTCTCTCTTACCACTAGGGTTCCATTCTAACATTGAAAATATTGTATTGTCAACACCAGCTCTCCATATATAATCCAACCAGTTCAACCTTTATTTCTTTATTTTCTGTCTTGCTAAATATCTTATTTTAATTAAAAATGCATACTACTTCGGTATTCATTTTCTAATACTTTTGTTGGCCCTAGTATTGTTCTCCATATTTCCCTCTCTAATATTCAAAATTCTTCTTCCTGTTTTTCGTCATTGTAATTGTTTCCGTACCATACAATATAGTTGGTTTTATTACTGCTTCGTATATTTTTATTTTCATTTTTTTCTTGCTTTTCAACATCTTTTTGTTTGTTTAAATTGCTTTATTATCTCTTATTATTATTTTTTTAATTTCTATGTCTCTATTTCCATCACTTAATAACATTACTCACATATATTTGAATGTGTTCACTACTTCCAATTCGTATCCTTCCGTTTTGATATTTTGATTTCTCGTTTGTAATTATTCATCAATTCTCATTTTTTCAGTTTTTTCTACATTAACCCTTAATCCAATTTTACTTCATTGCTGTACAACTTGTATTAACACATCTTTATTTATGTGCGGTTTTTGGCCACTAACACGACGTCCTTGGGAATTTTTTGCAATACGTACTCTAGTGCTAAGTGAAATAGTGCTGTAGACAAGGAATCTCTTTGTCGCACTCCCTTATTTATTTTGAATTTTTTGTTTCTTCTTTTTGCGTCTTTACACTCATTGTTCTTTTCATTGTCATATGTATTAGTCTTCTTATCTTAGCATCTATTCCTAGCTCTTCTAATGCCTTTATCAGTTTACTTCTTTAGGTGGAATCAAAAGCATGTTTAAAGTTGATGAATAGAAGTTCAATTTCAATTAGATATTTGTGTGCTTTTTCTATTATCTGCTTTATTATGTGGAGCGCATCAGTCGTTGATCTTCTTTTAGTGAAGCCATATTGGTATTGACCTATTAAATTCCCTGTGGTATTCATTAATCCTTTTTGTGTTAATGGCGTCGTGATATAAACGCTGCATTCAATAGCGTCAATGTTCTGTAGTTCTTACATGCTTTCTGGTATTCTTTCTTATGTATTGTGATCATTTGTCCGGATTTCCATTCTTTTTCTCATATTCTTTTTATTATTGCGTACATTCTTTCGTGCAAATCTTCCCTATTATACATATGAGTTCTGTAATTATACCATCTCTCCCTAGTGTTTTACCATTACGGCTTTTGATAATAATTTCTTTTAGTTCTTCTTTTGTTGGCACTTCGTTTATCATTTCTTGTTCTGATGCTGAGGTCTCATCTTCTACTCTCTCACGCATGTCTGTATCTGTCAATAGTTTTTTAACGTATTTCTTTCACGTCTCTATGTATTTACTGTCATTTTTAGCAAATTTTCCATTTTCATCTTTGATTTCCGTGGTCTTACCTTTATATACTCTGTTTTGTCTTTTAATCCTTTTATAATAGTTTTTTGTATCTTTACGTTTGTTACTATCTTCAATTCTCTTTGAGTCCTTCTTAACCTTTCATAATCAGCTTTGTCTTCTCCGTTTGATCTAATGTATTTTATTCTTGCTTTTATTTTAGTTTTTGCTATTACTTTACATTTGTTATCATACCATCCTGGATTTGGTCTGCCTGATGTCTTCCTTATTGGAACTTTTGCTATACTGTTAATGTATGCTTTTATTCTTGTCCATTGTTTTTCTATTTTATTCTTCTCTATGTTATATCCTTTCAGTTTTTCATATTGTTTTTCGCCATATTTTTTGGTGTTTTTATTATTTAGTTTTTCTACATTCCACTTACTATTTATTTTTTTGTTTCTGCTTTGTTTTTCACTTTTTGTTTCAACGTTGCTGTTACTATAAAGTGGTCAGTGTCTGCACATCCTCCTCTATATGAGCGTACATCTTTTACTTTTGATTGTTTTCTTTTGTTAATTAGTATGTGGTGTATTTGTGCGTACGTTTTCGGATCCGGTGACATCCATGTTATTTTGTGTCTGTCTGGGTGTTTGTTTTTAGTGCTGCTTATAGTCATATTTGTTATTGTTGCTAGAGTGCACAATATTTGTCTATTATTATTGGTATTTTGATGAAAAGTGTGTTTACCTGCTACTTACTTGTTACATTTTTTTTACCTATTTGTGTAATTAAATCACCCAATGCTATTATTATGTTTTCCTTTGGTGTTTTGGTTATTTATTAGTTTATTTTTTCATACAGTATTTCTTTTTCTTTATCGTTTACTACTTTCGTTAATGCATATACGTTTAAAAGTGGTATATTAAAAAGTTTCGTTTCTATCTTCAGGTAAGCCACTCTCTCGTTTATTGGTGTAAAGTCAATCACGTGATCCTTTGGTGTTTCAATTATTATAAACCCTACTCCATATAATTGTTGTTTGTCACTTTCTGAGTACAATAGTGTATATTTTCTTTTGTATATCCTACCATGTTCTTTGCATCTAAACTCTTGTAATGCCCTTATATTTATTCTATATCTTTCTACTTCCATTGTAATTTTAATTACGTTTCTTTTATTTTTACTTTGGATTTTATGATTATTTTTGTACTTTTTGACTTTTTCTATCATTTCCGAGTTACTGTTTCTTGTATTTATTTTATTTGTTGTTTATATTTATGCTTGTCTCATTTATTGCCTTTGCTGTCACCGAATACAGTCTTTTACTTGGTGTCGTTGGTTTTTTGTGTTGTTTGTGCTACTAACTTTTAATAGTTTCTCCCTTAACTTGGCTTCATCATCTTCTGGGGATCTCTGGTTAGCTGTTTTCCCTTTCTTTATTTCGTTACTACAAACTTTCTTGTAAGGTAATGGGAAAACTTTGCGGTTGTATCTTTGTTATGGGTTCTTGATTCTGTTGTTTTATTTGTGTATTCATCCCTTCTTTTTATTTATTGTAGTTATTCTAGGGCGTATTTATATCTGTTTACAATTAATTTCTTGTTTCTTATAAATGCATGGCGGCCATTTATTCTAATTTTCGCCCTTTTCTTTGCATTTCTTTAGAATAGTCTTCTTCTATAAATATTTTTGTTTCTTTCAGTTTACCAGTTGCCAACCCTTCTTATTTTTTATACTTCTTCCTCCATTACTGTTGGTGTGCTAATGTCCCTTGATACCAATCTTACTTTTTCTTTTAGCTATAAACCGCTTTCTTCTGGTGTATCGTCAATTATATGCATTATTATTTTCTTTTTCCTTATTTCTGGTTTTATCTCTTCCATTCTCATTTCCTACTTTGCTATTTTTATTTTAAAATGTTTGATGTCTCTTTTTAGTTGTTTATTTTCTTCATTAATTTTATTTGACTCTGGTTGAAATATGTCTATTTTCCTTTTCATACGTTTTCCTCTTGTAGATATTTATTTTAGCTTTTTATTTATTTTTTTATTTCCTTCAATATTTGTTCTATTTTGTTGGTTACTTCTTTTTAATTCTGTTAGATAACTTATTTAGCTTTACTAGTATTTACTTGACTCATTTGGCATCGCCAGCCTAGTTACCTGCTTTAAACTTAATTAGTTTGGTTTAAAACCCAGATAGGTGCTAGCCCTATTTGGCCCTCAAAAACGAGACATCGCAATTATTTAATTTATAGTAAAGTTTAATTTACAATTTCTATTTGTGTTTATAATCTATTATCTGTTATTCTAACCTTGTATTTTCATTTTTATCTGTTTCTAATGATTATTAAACCAATTGCAGTTTTACCTGTTTTTATACTTGTATTACGGCTTTTAACTTCTCTAATTATTTTATTACATATATTTATTTTTCTTTATTCTATTGCAAATCACAAAATTTCTAACAGCTTTGGGTCGATTTTGATCTTCCACTTTTAAAAAAAACTGATTGATTATATATATATATATATATATATATATATATATATATATATATATATATATATATTATATAATATATATATATATTTACAGAAAGTATACACACTTGTATGTGTGTGGCAATAATTCTTTTAGAGTCCTATTATGGATAACCTCTCCAGGATCAAAAAATCGAGGGTTATGTAACGCACGCTGTAGAATAGAATAAATGGTACACTTGTATTAACCTTTCGCTAACTAGCAGTGTCTCAATAGTTTTCACTGAAACAAATTGTAGTACTTATTTAATTGTATCTAATGATATGTAAATTCAAGGCAAAAGTGTAAAACCAATTTATGGTCCAGTATTTTTCTTAATATTATACATACAAAACACGATTAAGTTGTTCTGCAATCAAAAACACAAGACAGTTTCTAGCAGAAGTTTTAAGCAGAGGATCCATCAGATAGGTCAACGTATTTAATGGAAATGCAAAAAGGTGCTGAACGCATATAGTTGGCGAGGAACTATAATCCCTTGAATATAATTTTAATATAATAAAATTAAATATATAAGTAATATAGTTTGTTAAAGTTAAACGATAAAAAGCACAGCTTAAAGCAAGCATAAAATTTAAAGTGTAAGATGTGACAATCATCACAATTATATATGGTGTAAAGTGAAAATATTCTATAATGCTCTGTTATAAGCCGTACCTATATGTTTCCATAATTGCGACTGTAGCTATTGGCTCTATAAAATTAGTAAATAATTGCGAAAACTTGTCGTTTTCTGTATGTGACTAAAAGAAAAACTTTGGAAGATCTTCCTCTCAAGTCATTTAAGCTATTTTGATGAAATAACAAACCTTCTCTTACCATTAAACAAATTGGTGTTATGTACGTGCGGCTCTTTCCCATTACCACAGAAAAAATATGTCCCTTATTGTGATTTCAGAAATTTTTTCTTCAAATGAATGTATAGTTAAAGAATTATAATTAATTAATAATTTAGCAAAGTGGTCTGAATCAGCTATTTTTTAGTAGTAATTCTGATTCACCTTTTAACCCTTGCTAGTTTGTGTCAATTATTTATAGTTAGTAAAACACCGAGAATTTTATATGGAAATCTTTACATAAGCAACGAAGCCCATAGAGAAAGTGGAAACATACTTATATCTCGATACTATAATCAATAAAGACAACAATTGCTCAGAAGAAATAAAATCAAGTATAGAGAAAGCCAGAGCAACTTTTATTAAAATGAAAAGGGTATTCTGTGCAAGAGATCTTAGTCTAGAGACAAAACAAGACTACTAAAGTGCTACGTCCTATCTGTACTATTTTACGGGATGGAAACATAGACACTGAAGGAAGCAGATGTGAAAAAATTAGAGGCGTTTGAGTTATGGCTATATAGAAGAGCATTAAAAATATTTTGGACCGAACATGTAACTAACATAGAGGTGATGAGAATAATGGGGAAAGAAATCGAAGTTGTCTTCACCATTAAAAAACGAAAACTGCAATATCTTGGACATGTTATGAGAGGCGATAGATACCATCTGCCCCAGATAATAATGCAGGGGAAAATTCAAGTGAGGAGAAGCGTGAGAAGAAGAAGACATTCGTTGATGAAAAACTTCAGAGAATGGTTTAACTGTACTACCAGCCAGTTATTTAGATCAGCAGTGTCAAAAATTCGAATAGCGATGATGATTGCCAACCTTCGCAACGGAGACGGCACCTAAAGAAGAAGAAGTAAAAATGATACAGAGTAGTGTGCACGCGCGTGTATGTGTTGGTTGCTTGACTGGTTTATTGATTCCATATCTTTTGAATATTTTGCAAACATTTTTTTGAAGAAAATACTCAATTCTTTCAGTATCTTCCATATGCATTGTTAAATGATATATTGATATACATTATAGAATTATTATCTTTGAATATGAGAGTTAATCTCTTAACATTTTTCTTTGTGACTGTGATTGTTTCTGATATCAATTTTTGCTATAAATAGTTTTCTGTAAGACGTTCTTCAACATAAAATGTTTCACAACATAACTTTTATTAAGTCTCCTATTTTATCATAATAATTTATGACTCACTCTTAAATAAGTATATGTTTTAACAGTATCTTTGCTAGTAGTTAAATAAAATAATTAATTTTAATAGTTTGTGATGATTAGTCATAGATTTTTAATCTTATTAATTATTGAAAATCCCAAAATATACCTACCAGCTTAATAAGTGACATGATAATTTTATGCAAACGTTTTATTGCAATCTGTTAAGGAATTACACAAAAAAATGTTTATTTAATATCTACCTTTTATTTGTACTAGAGAAGTTGAAAATTAGTTCGGTTTGCGCTTTAAAACAGAGCATCATCGCATAGTGTTCTGTGTCAAAATTTAACGTCGTCATTATATAACAGACTAGATGTACATGGCCATAAGGAAACTAGAAACATCACACAAAGGCAATTCAAGTCGGTTATATAAGCAGAATACTACCTGAATCTCACAAATTGCTTTCATCTCCTTGATCAAACGGATAATAATCCAACGAACCCAAACTACCCTCAATATTTCTATTAGGGATTAAAGCCATCGAACTTCTTGTGTGCTTGTTTGCTCTAAAAATAAATATACATTACAAATAATAAGATGAAGTAAAAATCTTACAACGTACACCCAGAAAAGTACACGGTTATAATTAAAGCCATAGCTGAAAGAAACTCGGAATTTAATACCTAACAACAAAAACAAAGCTTTAGAGTAGTCTTTAGGAATATACATCTATCTACTAATGTAGAAGAGGTAAAAGAGAAAATAAAAACATTAGACTATAAAGTCGTCGATGTTTCCAATGTAAAGCAAAGAACCACAAAAATAACTTTACCATTCTTCTTTGTGAATCTAAAAATTGCTGACAATAACAAATATATTTACAATATAATCAAAATGTATCATGCGATAGTTAAATTGGAACCACTTAATGTAAAGCGTAAGTTCCGCAATACGCTAAATGCCAAAGACACGTCTGATACGTAAAAGCCACCTCATCGTCTAATGTCAACGTAAAGAAAAAAGTCCTAGCGTTAAATATGTAAACTATAGCGGAAATTATCCCGTTAACTACAAATGATGTCTGGTTTATAACAAACTGCAACAAAAAATGTACTCCCCTTTAAGAAACAGACAACCTGCGCCGATCCATTGGTTTTTGATACAACTGATCCAAACAAATATCAGCTACGCCCAAGTATCAAGGATTGGTAAAAAAACCTCATTCTGATTCAATACAAGCGCAGGAATCTACACAAACAAGTAAAACAAACAAGTTGTAAGAACTTTGCAACAAATGGGCAATCAGTTAACTTTACTAACCATAGTCGTGTCCAATATAAGTAATTGATCTACATCTCGAAATATTTGTCTGAAATGGTAATTAATTAGCACATTACAAAGACGAACTTGTTTCTTTTATTTAAAACCACTGCATATATATTATGTTAATCGCCAAATCTTACTATATGGACCGTACTTACGTAAAAATTTCAAATTACACAATCTATGCCATGCAATACTCAGAATGGTGGAACAGCCATTATTATTAAAAATTCTATTATCATGAACTAGCCAAATATAATGTAACGCACCTACAGGCTACCACAGTGACAACAGAAGACTGAGAAGGACCTCTGATACTCTAAGCAGTATACTGCCCTTCACGTCATAATAATAAATTAAAGTAACACGTACATTATTTTCAAACCTTGAGTAACAGGTTTATCTTTGGTGGTGGCGATCTCGGCTAACCATAACCAAAGAAAGAAAATTATTGAAAACACTTACTAATAACAAATTTCTGTATCGTAAAGAGAGTAAATACAAGTTACTTCAATATCACATCTTGTCCAGACCTCACAGATGAGCACTCGCTAATTTTACTAATCATTGAAATACGTGTTATCCTCAATTCAAAGCTTCTTAGTTTCTGCAACAAATACGCAGATTAAAATTTTTTAAAAAGATAATTGACAAAATTCTGCCGCTCCACGTAACTTTAAAAACAAAAATGTTTACTTTCTGCAGTAGATCTGTTTAATCAACTATCCAGCAGGCTGCATAAAAGATAACGCTAGCAAGTACCTAGAATATTGCGTTCATAGATTGACCTACCGTAGTAAAGAAAACGATCCTCAAAAAACGTAGACTGCCATGAAAATAGTAAACTACCAGGCGCGCTGACGATAAAAGAAGTCTCAATCGCAAAACATTGGAACCAAAACAACTCTATCGGACATCAATAATAATCGGTACAAAACTACTTACAGCGCTTATCTCTAACGGAACCTACAGAATGCTCCATATAGAGCAGCAACTACAAAAACGCAAAACACCATGGCGTCTTCCAAATAACACTTGGGCGAGAAGTAATGAAGAAAAGGCCATTTCAAACCATTTGGAACCAGTTTTACACCATATAATTCTAAAATTACGCTCGAAGAGGAACAAGAAATCAACGCTACCTAGAAGCACCGTTTCAACTGTATCCACTATTTTCGAAGTTCAAACATACACAAGTCCAGACCATGCTTACCATGAGACTAAAGCCAAAAAAGTCATCCAGTCACGACCGAATTACATCAACATAGATAGAATTACCGGAAAAATGTTTTTTTCATTATTTATCTCTTTAACGCAGTACTGCGATTGAAACATCTTCTAGAATAATGGAAAGTCACTGAAATTACCCTAATATCTAAAACTGGCTAACATGTCTTCGTACAGACCAATTAGTTTTCTGGCGCTCTTGTCAAAAGCTTTCAAAAAATTGATATTAAAAACAATATTACTCATTTTATCTTGAATAATAAACTCATACCTGATTATCAGTTCGGATTCCGGAAAACCATGCCGCTATTGAGCAGGTACACTGAGTGGACGACAAAATTATAAAATATTTTAATGACAAACCCTACTGCTCAGCCGTCTGCATAGATATCGCACAATCTTTTCATCAAATATGGAGATAGTGTGCACATCCTTGTTCTCAATACACGCAGGTGCACCTGAGGACAGTGTACTGGGTCTATTATTAAATCTACTTTTACCATCACTGCTTACATTACTGGCAACATATGCAAATGACACTTTCTTTTCATTTTGAACCCATACGGTAAGTCAACATCTACAAAAACATTTTTAAGAATTAGAAGTTTTGTTTAACGAATGGCGGGTAAAAGTAGATGAAGGAAAGTCGCTTATACGGTGACTCTTCGTAAACTAGTGTATCGTGTTTTTTATTCCACAAGTGCGGTAAATATATTCAGAAAAAGAATTTGTAAAAATTTAGTTGCTTGTCCATGTGCTTTAGCTTTATGCGTGTGCGAGTATGATGAGGATGGAATTGGGGGGGGGGGGGTCGTTATTGATGTCACTGGATTAGTTACTAACGTAAATCGGGTTGTCGCAGAAACCCATACTACCTTTTTTTTTATTAATTTAACCAGCGTATTTACAATCTACTCCTAATTTGAGTATTAAGTAAAATTATATAACAATACAATGTCATGCGGGGAGCTCTAGCCAGTGCTAGTCTCCCTA
The DNA here is from genome assembly GCA_036346155.1 of Sinelater perroti. NCBI lineage: Eukaryota > Metazoa > Arthropoda > Insecta > Coleoptera > Elateridae > Sinelater > Sinelater perroti. Next base: position 460,537 of record JARFIY010000060.1, on the reverse strand, counting down.
ATGATTACATCAGTTTTGATTAGGTTGTGCGAGGTCCAGCGGCCATTGTCGTTTGAGCCTTCTTGCGATGTCCGGTTGATTGGAGAGTTGTTCAATGAGTTGGTTAGGGTGTCCTGCCAAGTTACTGCTATAGTTAGCTGAGAGCCTTTTGATTTCACTATCTACGTAGGGAACTTCTAGGTCGTTATGAAGGGTGTCGTTCTTTATGTACCATGGTGCATTGGCCAGCATACGGAGGGTTTTGGACTGGAATCTTTGAAGGATTTTAGTGTGTGTCGCTTTGGCGCATCCCCAGAGTTGAATCCCGTAGGACCATATGGGCTTCAGGATGACTTTATACAGCAAAACCTTGTTTGATAGAGAGAGTTGGGAATGTTTTCCAAGTAACCATGCCATTTGTTTGATTTTGAGATCTAATTGCTTCCTTTTGGCTTTGATATGCAAGCTCCAATTGAGTTTTTGGTCGAGGTGCAAGCCGAGGTATTTTACTTCCCTATGGATTGGAATTGGGGTGTTATTTATGCTAGTTTGAGCGCATTCGATACGTCTTACAGTGAAGGTTATTTGACCCGATTTATCAGTATTGACTGTAATTCTCCACTTATGAAACCAGGCTTGCAGTGAGTCTAGATGCTGTTGAAGATGTTCCACAGCAAGTTCAGGAGATTGGTTGACTGAAAGGATGGCCGTGTCGTCAGCAAATGTCGCAAGTATAGTGTTGTCTGTGGTTGGTGCATCTGATGTATAAATTAGATATAGCAGTGGTCCCAAGACGCTGCCCTGCGGGAATCCGGACTTGATTGGATGGATATTTGAGACTGCACTGTTCATTTTGACTTGGTAGGTTCGGTCTGTGAGGTATGACTTGAGTAGTAGGTATAGCTGACTGGGGAGGTGTAATTTGAGTTTGTATAACAAGCCAGTATGCCACACTTTGTCGAACGCTTGCTTAATGTCTAGGAACACCGCTTGGCATACATTCATCTTCTCCATGCTTTCCATTATATGAGTGATGATTCGGTGGCTTTGGTGAATGGTGGAATGGCTTTCACGGAATCCAAACTGGTGCAGTGGGATAAGCTGGTCTAGGTCTACAGATTTCTTAATGCGCTTGAGTAGTAGCCGTTCAAGAAGTTTGGAAAGGAGAGGGAGGAGACTTATTGGTCTGTAGGATTGTGCTTGGGTGGGCGGTTTGCCAGGTTTCACAATCATTATTATCTGGGCATGTTTCCATTACATAGGGAAGTAGCAGAGTTGTAGTATTCTCTTAAATATTGTGGTAATTAGTACAATCGCTTTTCTGGGAAGGTTTTTAAGTACTTCTCCAACCATTAGGTCATATCCTGGTGCTTTACGCACGTTTGTTAATTGTATTTGTTGTCAAACTTCTGCTGGCGTAAAGGGCTTGATTGGCGGTGACAATTGGCACGCAGTATCAATGAAGGATTCAATTTCTTTATCGTCAACATGACCTTGTACTTGCGGTGTTGTAAACACGTTAGCAAGGTGTTTCGCAAATGAATTGGCTTTATCAGTATCAGATCTGGCTCAGGTATCGTCGGGGTTTTTGATAGGAGGGATAGTTGCTATTGGCCGCTTGAATTTCTTTGTTGCCTTCTATACAGAGTTGTCATCAGGAGAGAGATGGGTGATGTATTGACTGAATGTTTCATTGCGAGCTTCCGCTAGCTCCTTTTGCAGTTGATGCGTTAGTCTATTATAGTGGGTTTTGTCTCGTCTATCTTTAGTTCTCTGCCATTTTTTCCGTGCCCTTCGTTTCTCAGAAATGAGGTTCCGTACGTTCAGAGGAATGTTGTCTGTTTCAGGTGATGGTTTTGGAACGGGGGTGGCTTGCCATGCAGCTTCTTGTATAATGGTAGTTAAGTACTGGGTTGCCTCATCAATGTCTTGAGCGTTTTTTATTCTGATCTCGAGTTTAATTTCATTTTCTAGGTAGTTCCTAAAATATTCCCAGTCGGTATGCTTGTTGCATAATTTTAAAGGAGGGTCTTTCTTAATGACAGTCGTGCTGATACTTATAATGATTGGCGTATGGTCAGAGGATAGATCGAAGTTGGATTCCGTTTGTTGATAAGTATTCGCTATGCCATTGGTAACTGCATGGTCAAGTAAGTCTGGCAGTTTATGTGGGTCACTGGGCCAGTATGTTGGTTCACCAGTTGATAGGTAGTTGTAGTTGTTTCGTTGGATTGCAGCTAGCAGTCTCCGTCCTTTCGGGGTGGCAATCCTTGAGCCCCAAGCAGTATGCTTGGAGTTCCAATCACCCGCTGCAATAAATTTTGGCCCCAAGGTTAGTAGGAATTCCTCGTATTCTTCAATTGTGATGGGGTGACATGGTGGGCTGTAGATGGACGCAATGACCAGTGGGTACGGAAGAACTTCTATTTTAATTTTTGCACTTTGTATTTTGTTAGTTATAAAAGGCTCCATCTCGTAGTGGGAAATTGTGTTTTTGACAATTATAGCTGATCCAGCGTGAACTGTGCCGTCTGGATGATTAGCAAGGTAAGTAGTATATTTCGGGATTTTAACTATTGTTCTTTCTGTTGCATGGGTTTCAGAAATTAATAGGATATCGATTTGTTGCATTTGTAGGAAGGTAATTATTTCCGGGATGTGTCGGGTAATGCCATTGGCATTTCAGGTACCAATACGTAGGTAATTAGCCATTTTATGCTATTTTGTTAATTACTGTGGAGAGCATGTTGAGCACCATGCTGTTCTGGCTTATACCCATACTACTAAAAAAAATAAAGAATAATTTTAAAATCATTAGTAGATCGGGCACGATAAATAGTTCTCGTATAAAGAATAAGAACATCTGGAAGTAGCCTTACAAGGGAATGACTATTCAAGGACAGAGATAAAAACAGCAATGAAATCTAAAAGACGGGCGCGCAAGTCACAATCGAAGTCATTCGCGGTAGACAAAGCTTTTTTATCTTATATTAAGATAGTTACGAACCGAATAGGATGAATTCTAAATAAACACAAGGTAGAAACAATCCACACTGCTAGCAGCAAAATAACGGATTTGCTTCGAAGAACATAAAAAAAATACTGGATATATTAGGGGTATACTAAATACTATGTTCGTGTCAGCAACAGTGTCAGTCTACATTGAAACTACGGACTGTTCGATTACCATAAAAAAAAAGAACATCAATAACCCCCTAAGGATTAATCATCTTTAGGCACAAGATAAAGTTTCGACAAACACAAGTTTTGTCTAATTTTAGAAACTATTACCTGATATTATAGGACAATTTATAAATATAAAAATAATTTCAAAAGGAATTTTATCTAAATCTTGGTTTATCGCTCTTTCATGGACCGCCGTGCGGTGAAAAAGCTAGTGACATTAGCAAATGTTAAGATGTTACCTACAACGACCAGATTTACGCGACAACTAACCTGGTGATGTCAATAAGGGTCCCCGGAAGCATCTTATTATAAGCGCACTATTATAAAAAAACACAGAGCCGTAGCTTAATTTTTAGACGATATTTTTCTAAAAAATAGCCAACAAACTTCGACCATTGCCTAACAGCCCGAGAATGAAGAACACGATGCATCAAAACACCGGCTGTGATAAACTTCGCATATACTTCATAGATTGCTTTGCGTAATTCAAAATAATCAACTAGATGAATAAATGTAGTTCTGAAGCGTGTGTCAATGCGCATTTCTGTTGATTTTTCAAGATGTGCTTTAAAGGAGCTGTCAGACGCCGTTCTTTATTATTATAGGTTTAGGGCCTTAAATTAACCTGTGTACGAATATTATTAAAAAAAAATCGATGTACTAAAAGGTGAGGTGCAATGCATTTTTGAACAGTAAAGCTTGGAAGAACTACTATATCGATGACGTATCTGGGCATCGTTAAAGAAAGCCTTATTGCGGCAAATAGATATGCCGTCTGCTCAGTTCTAATGTTGTAAGAGTTGCATAACAAAAATAAGTTATATTTTTACTAGTCACTTGAATTTAATAGTTTTTGTTATTTATATAATTGTTTTTAATTAATAAATAAAAATATTATATTACTAAAATATATTTGGATAATATTTATTAATTACTCGTGACATTTAATCAAGAGCAATGCAAATAAATTTTTTGTAACTTGAATTCAAAATGTATACTAAACAGGGTTTTCTGTAATAACATAAATAACCCGAACGTTTACAAAATTATATTTAGTTTTATGTCTGCATTAGCAAGTTGTCATAAAGTATCAGTTTATAATTTTATAAATTGCATGGTGCCGTTTTCTTACATTGTGCATAAATTTGCAGAATATCTTGACCTTTCGGAGCTTAATGTAGAACATGAATATTTATTGTGTATATTATATTGACAATTAAAGTAATACGTAGAAAACAAAATTTGTTGCTATTGCACATGCACGTATGTATATTGTTTTGGTTAGTTGAATATTGGTGCATTTTGAAACTAAACACATAAAATTATATCTACTATTTTTTTTTGCATTTATCCAATTTTTCGCTTATAACATTTTATAAAATTTGTTATTTATGCATTTTTTAAACAAACTTTGCAACAAAATCATTACCAGGCAGGCAAATCTTATAATCTAGAGTTATCATAGAAAAATTCAATGTATGCTAAGGATAGAAATTTAAAATATTTTTAGATATATTTTTCACTGTTTTATCCGACTATTTTAATTTTTTAACTGTACCTATGAAATACATAAACCAACATTCATACAAGTCTGTCCGTAACTGCAGAAATTCCATAAAAATTAAAAATATCTGAAAGTTGTTTCCTCTACTCCTTTCACCGAACTCGCCTATTACGAACTTAAGAGATACCTTGACCTATTGAATATTTATTAGATGCAATTAATGTCAATTTTAAGTCGCAAATTTAAATATACCTCCAGTCAAACTGCAGTTTCTTGTAATTCCTAACATTCACGGTGGTTTTGAAGTGTACGTACTTGAATACTTTTTCAGTCGAATCAGCAACCTAATCTTATTCAGAGTAATTTTTTATTAAAATAGTAAGAGGTCCACCAATAGGGACGCAAAAAAGTAAACAGAGGTTATGTTTTTTTGTTAACCCAGAGTTATTTTTTTAGTTTAAGGTTTACCATTTTTTGGCATTGAGTGATGTTCAATTGAAGACCGCGTTAAAGTAATTAATTAATAAGGTACAAAAATAAAAAACCCATTGAGCTTTCCCTGATTATTTCCGTTGTCAGAACTGTCTAAATGAGACCACCATCGGTCATTTGGTGTAAAAATTCAAGGCTACTGATTCTGTTGGTGATGTGCCAAAGAGTGGAAAATGTAAAAGTGTTCGTATAACAGCAAATATCACTGTAATTAGGAGAGTGTGAAAAGCGACCCAAGACTTTCAATAACTTGTAGATCGTAAGAATTAGGCATTTCGGAGCCTAGTTTATGCCATATTATGCACAAAGATTTTAATTTACACGCTTACAAGTTCCAGTTGACTTATAAACTTAAGCCAATTGATCATTTTAGCTAGCATGTGTTCTTTGATTAGATTCTCCAACATCGTGCAATTGATCTGAATTTTTCATTGAAAATCATCTTCAACGATAAGACGCATTCCACATTGAATGGGACAGTGAACAAGGAAAATTATTGCATTCGGGCCAATAAGAATCCAAGGAAATATCAAAAGCAACCAAGGCATTCTTAACAAGTTTGGTGTACTTTGCGGTCAAAAGGTGTCATTGGATATTTGTTTTTTTTTCGAAGTCACCCAGCAGTAATCTCCTGAATCACAAATGACTAATCAATAAGAACTAATATTTTTTGTTTTTTAAAAGTTTAATGTGGTCTACATTGTTTAACCAATTGTGCACTAAGTTACTAGAAGTAGTGTGCTGTAGTTGATTTATGTAATTGGTTGTGTACCTTTTAATTTTTTTTTCGGATCCACGGAACCTTGGGGTTTTCATATATATTTTGTTACTAATACAACACTATGCGTTCGCTATAGCTCAAAAGGTTTTACTTAAAGGCTTTTGTATAATTTCAATGTTTGTTTTTGAAGCATATCCTTAGAACTAGATTCCACATACCTCCACACGAAGTAACGTCCTCCTTATTTTATCGTCTAGTTACTTTCTTTTGTGTTAGATGGGATTTTTAAATCAATCTTTTGTCTAAATTCATACTAAGATATTTTACTATTTTTTTGACAGGAATTTGAGTGTTATTGAAAGTAAACAAAGGCATCATATTGTGCTCTATAGTAAATATTATTGCCGTAAATTTCTGCCCATTGATTTTTATACACCACTTTTATGGGCATCTGTATGAGAAGCTAACAATGCAGTGTCATCTGCAAAGGTAACTGTAATTACTTTTTTATCATATGGTAGGTCTGATGTAAAAATATGGTACAGCGTTGGTCTGAGTGCACTACCATGAGGTACGCCCGCATTGACTAGATGTAGGCCAGATTGGCTTTCTACGTATTTACCTGTTAACATGCTTAGTTTACGTAAAGAAAAACACCAACATAATGCAACAATGCAGTGTCATCTGCAAAGGTGACTGTAATTACTTTTTATCACATGGTAGGTCTGATGTAAAAATATGGTACAACGTTGGTCTGAGTAAACTACCATGAGGTACGCCCGCATTGACTAGATGTAGGCCAGATTGGCTTTCTACGTATTTACCTGTTAACATGCTTAGTTTACGTAAAGAAAAACACCAACATAATGTCTACTTTCTTTTAGACCTTGTTCAATCACGTTCACCGTTGTATAAATTTATTTGATTTTAGAGCACTTTTGCCTAAAATAGAACTGGTGCTAGGGAATCCATTTAAGATTTTCCACTATAGGCATTAGTTTATTCAATACCAGTTGTAGATTTATTCAAAGTAACATTGTGCGCTGTTTTGCCTAGTATCTAAATTAAGAAAGTTTGTCCAAACTTTCACTGAATTATATAAAGTTTCTTAAAAGGTTTGGGATTAATAAGATTATTACCTAGCACTGCCTTGTCGTTGAGATTTTTAGTTACTGTTTTAATTACTTCAGATGTAAACTGTTAAATTGGAAAATTAAGTTGTAGTGGAGTATCTAAATAATCCAAAATTTTGTTTTTCTCTTCTGAAGTTACTACTGTATAGTGTAGTTGAAATGTATTAGATAGATGGTTGGAAAAGATTTTGCCTTTTTTTGCTTTTTGTCCAGTCCATATACAGCCTACTTTGATAATGGGTAGGATAGGATTTTTTAAATTTATTAACCATTTTGTTGCTTTTCAAAGTGAGTAATGGTTGTATGAGGAAAGCGATAGGTTATTAACATACTCATTAATTGTTTTATTTTTCTATTCACTTAACATATCTTTCAACTTTATAATTACTCTTAGCCTATTTTTATATAAAGAATTTTTGGTTTACTGGCACATTATTCTGGCTTTTCTTTCTGAGATATATTTGTTTTAATGTGTACCTTTTTATCACCACTCAATAATAATGTTCAGTACCAAGCACCTTAATCCATGTTGTTTGTTAAGTGCTCTATTGCTATTTTCGACATCTTCTCCAATTTTTAAAGAAACTTAATTTTTTATGTTTTCAATTAAGTACTTATTAAACATTTCTCAGTTGGTATAATTATCATTGAGTAACGCATTTTCTTTTTGGTTGATTATTGAGGAGCCGATTGTAACTACTATAGATAAGTGATCCCAAAAGAGGTCAAAAAGGATTTCGCTTTACAGTAATTTGTTCATAGGCCTCTTGTAACACAGGTATCTTGCTTAATTCATTCGGCCAATTGGTAGGTTTTCCAGTAGATTTTAGTTGTTTGTTTGTTATATTTTTATATAACTCTCATCCTTTCTTAATATTTAATTTAGAACCTTATATATAATTTTTTGCAATAAAGTTTTCCTTGGCTGCAAACGTTATTTCTAATCTATTTTTTGTTTGTTAAAAAATTACTCAACTAGTAACCAGTTTGGTGCTAGTCCATTTGCATTTCATATTGCTACTCGTAAAGAGTCTATTAATGGAATACATTGATTGTCTTTATAAGTGTAAAATTTAAATAAGTATTGAGATAACATGATTTAGTTACTGCTTCTTCTTTAATTATGAATAGTTTGCTCTTCATTAGCCACAATATTCAAATAGATTGTATTGTTTTGGCTACCATTGATATTACGAGTGCCAAATTGTGGCAAAACACGTATTTTAGTTATTTTTAACGTGTATTATGCTAAACCCTTTATGTCATATTGTTTCTTATCTAAAATATTAGTAGAATTTTTCACTATTTGTTTGAAACTAGTAACACAATTTATAAATATGAAGGGAGGTTTTGGAACTCTGTGCACGCCGATGGCCTTGTTTACAAAGTTTTTTTTGGTGCATTTCCGCTAGTTACCAAAGTGTATCTATTAAAATTGTTAATTGATCCTTGTGATTTTAGGCGCATCTCAGACTTTAAGTTGTTTCTTTTACATTTTTTAACTGCCATTCATATATCTGATTCCTCATAATTAGTATCGTCGATTATTATTTTTTTGTAGTTTCGTTAAGAATGTGATAAATTTGAGTTTAAAATCTAATTGAATAATTATTTTATGACGATCGTGTTGGTGTGAGTAAATGGCATAAAGTCAGTATTTGTTAAAACCCTTACGTTGGGGGTTCTTGAGTATATAAAACATTCTGTTGTAATAGGTACATGTTTTGATTGGTGTTTTGCATATTTTGCCAAAACCGAATTCCCAATTAGCAAGTTTTTATTGTGTATATACGTAAAATAATCATTAAAATATTATTATACTTAACGAAATGACCTATCTGTTTTCGAGTCAACGATCAAATGTGCGCACTGCCGATAACTTGCGCCAATCTCCGTGAAGCACGTTCTCTTGCGTTTACTACACATAATTAACTCTTACAAAAATATATAGACCCCAAAAGGTGATTATGATAAGAAAGACAGCAGAAAAATTTATATGAATGCACGTTTGCAGTGACAAATCAATAATTACATTATATTACATTACATTGCACGACACTACGCTATTTATTGCTGATAACTTTATAGTAAGTGTTCGAAATTTTGACGTATTCTTTTAAATCTGCCGAGCTGTATTCTGATAGTGTCACAGAATGGCATGGCGTACCGAATTATTCGCGGGAAAAAAATCAAAACGGCGAGTTCTTGCGTCAAGCGCAGTAACGGTACCTATACGAGGGGTGCGCAAGAAAGTGCGGAGTATTTGTTGTCGGTTTACTTTCCTAGCGATGCGGCTGATACAGACAATGAGATACACGCGGAATTACGACGCGCGGTACTTAAGGAACCGGGTAATCAGCGAGACGATAAGGCAATTCGATCGGGCGAAATAGTAAGAGCGCTTAAACGAATAAACCCAAATAAAGCGCCCGGGCACGATGGGATAACGTCTGATGCAGCACTCAGAGCCTATAACTTAGCGCCGGAACTATTTATAAACATATTTAATGCGTGTCTTAGGTTAGGGACATTCCCTAAATGTTGGAAAATTCAAACGGTTAGGTTTGTTCCCAAGCCGAGGAAAAACGACCCTACAGATCCAGGTAGTTTTAGGCCTATCAGTCTATTGCCGGTAATAAGTAAAGCGTTAGACAAAATTATTGCAACCAGGGTTGAGCATGTTATAAAAGAAAGCGGCGGATTTCATCAACGCCAATTTGGGTTTCGCGCTGGCATTTCTACTATAAATGCGATCGAATATGTAGCAGGAAAAGTAAAAAATGCTAGGGACAAAGGAGAATATTGTGCCTTGATTGCCTTAGATATTGCCGGGGCCTTTGATAACGCATGGTGGCCGCGAATTTTAGACGAACTCGTGCGGAGGAATAGCCCGCGAAATTTATTGCGCCTAGTTAAACATTATTTCTCGAATAGGACGGCTCAAGTAGAAACACCTAACGGCTTAGTTACGCGACAGGTAGTTAGGGGCTGCCCTCAGGGATCGTGTTCTGGGCCCGTCTATTGGAAGTTAGTATACGAAAGTATTTTTCGGGAAAATTACCAGGTGGGTGCGAAATAGTGGGATTCGCCGACGATACGATAATTATCGCACGTGCTGTCCAATATAAAGCACTAAAAGCAAGAGCAAACGGGCGCTAGGTATACTCCATAAATGGGCAGAAAGCGAGAAACTTAGTTTTAACGCCAAAAGACGGAAGCGTTATTTTTGGTAAGCGTCTAGGCAACAGAGGCCAAGTTTCATTTTAACGGCGATCGTATACATTGCAAGGAGCATATACGCTACTTGGGCGTTCAAATAGACGATAGGCTTTCGTGGCACCCACATATTAAGATGGCTAGCGAAAAGGCAAGCAGATTTCGCACAAAATCGGCGCGGCAGCGCGGTTGACGGGGTTTAGGGGCAGGACGGTTGCGCATATATATTTGGGCGCAGTACAGCCGGCAATGTTGTACGCGAGCGAGGTGTGGGCCGAGGGTTGCAAAACCAAGCAGGTGAAGCAGCTATTAGGGGCTCAGCGTATACTAGCTGTCCGAGCAGCAATGGCGTACCGTACCGTTGCTACTGAAGCCGCTCTAGTGTTGAGCAAGTTACCGCCGGTTGATTTTGTATTGCAGGAAACAGCCGAGAGGAAACGCATCGAAGCGGGTGACGAGCGACTGCGACGGGAACTGAGGCTCCAGCCTGCTCCGGTCCCAGCCGAACGCAAGACGAGTATGGAGGAAGCAGGCCACCATCCAGCGGAATGGGATGGCATCTCGTTCACCACCACGGAAGAGGAAATACACCACCTGACGTGCCACACAGACGGATCCAGACTAAAAGACGGAAGAGCGGGAGCGGCGTTCGTGATTCATCAGGAACAAGAAGAGATCCACTGCCAGAAAATTAAATTAGCGGACTGGAGCACTGTCTTTCAGTGCGAACTAGTGGCTATCAGGAAGGTCTGCGATATTTGATACACTATCGGCATCATCGCAAGATGCTCGATAGTTTCGGATAGCAGATCGGCATTAGAGGCTCTGAGCACGATGAAATCACCTTCTGAGTTGCAGTTGGAGGTCTGGACTCTTATAAAAAGGTTGAAAGAAGAAACAGAAGTCTCGTTCCACTGGACAAAGGCGCACGTTAGCACCGCAAAGAATGAACGTGCTGCCGAGCTGGCCAAGGAAGCAGCCGCCGAAGATGGACCTGCGCAATTTGTTGCCATTCCGCGAAGTCTTATCAAAGCGCGTTTGAAGGACGGAACGAGGAATCTATGGACAAATAGATGCAAACAGCAACAACGGGAAAACGCAAGAACGTTTTTGCCTACTCTAGAGACAGTCAACATTGCGTCCGCGCATCTCAACTGGCGCACCGTACAGATCGTTACGTTTCACGGAAACTTTCGCGCTTACCTAACAAGATTCGGGAAGCTGCAACCGGGACAGGACAGATGCGAATGCGGAGAGGTGGATAACGCCCTTCACGTGCTGACCTCATGTGCTGTGGAGAACGAAGCCAGGGCAAGATCAGAAGAAGTACTAATAAAAGAAGGACTGAGATGGCCACGAACGCCCGAAGACGTTACGATGCTCTCAACAGAAGCCTGCTGGTGGAACGCGCTGGATCAGTTTTGCTCACGCGTAGCTAAACTGAACCCGGGTAGGACGCGATCGCGATTGGGGTTGGGAGGTGTAAGTGAAAAGTGTAAACACATTAGAGCCGGGACTCACAATTGCGGCTGGCATGCATAAAAGCTCGGACTTAAAATTGCATAAAATAAGGCACAACAGCCGAGACTCAAAATTGCGGCAGCTAGCATAACAGGCTGGACTAATAATTCACGACTTGCTTGAGACGGCATAAGAGATAGAGACTAATAACCGCGCACTCGCAAGAAATAAAATATGTTATAATAATAAGCGGCTTTAGAATTGTAACGAAGGAGACAAAGAGCAGTAGAAGAACTGCTTGAAGTCACCTGCCCTGACTCGGGTTTTTCGTGGTTTTCCCCGAGTCCTGCACAAAGGCAAATGCCGGGGCAGGTCTTTTGCACATACCACGACAATAATAAATGAGAAGAATGTTCAAAAGGCATGTAAAGGAAGAAGCAATGCCGGTGTAGTGCCGTAAGGCGGAGCACCGGCTGACTGTAAATATTTTTTTGTAATATTTCCTTAATAAATTGTACAGTGTCACAGATTAAAACAATATATACGACGTTTTCCAAGTGGTCTTACAGGAAAAAGTTAAGGAGGTTTAAATTTGGTAACCGAATAGGCTATCACTATCATGTTGCCCGATCTATCTATCAGAAAAGCTGTTATTGATATATTGATAAACGTTAAGACTGAGGTAAGCTAATGTTTCAAATAATAAAGATAGGGTGTTCCTCAAAAGTACAAATATATTAGGTTAAAAAAGAGTGAAACATGACTGGTCTAATTAAATGGTCATCAATAACCTCAACTCAATCATTGATGCTAAACTACTGCTAATGATAAACTTAACCATTTTATGAAAATTCTGTCTAGTTCTCAGTTGAATGTTGTGTAAGTTGATGATGCTATCTCTACCATTATCATTATCTATAATGCAAATTAACGATAGAAATTTTACAAGGGTAACTAAAAGTTTTTACTAGTATTATAAGAGATAGTAGAAGTATTCATTTGGAATACTCCACACGTTGATTTAGTACGCACTGCCACAATGTGGAACATTTATTTCTTATACAAATGATTTTGTTGTCTTTTATTTATTCATTATTCTCTTTTTATTTCAATATTTTTAATTTTTTATACAAGCTTTGACCTTACCTGTACTTAACCCTGCTGTTAGATTAAAAAAAAAAATTATGCGAATCCTGTATTAAGAGACTATTTGGTCTAAATTACGTACATACAAATTTAATCCTATTTTTGCATGTAATATGATTGAATACTTTAATGCAAATTATAAACGTAATTACAAACCATTGATAATTTAACTAACAACCCGTTTATCGGTTATTTATGCGCTGTCATATAGTTTTACTAGCTTAAACATCCAGCTTGTTTGTGTTATTGCACTTGTTGCTGTCACGCAGCCACCTTGTAAAGTAAATTCACTTGGCTGACTTGTATAAAGTTGTGGGATTCCCCTTTTCATTTGTCTATGAAAACGTATGCATACGCACACTGTTTTGTTTAGTTTGTGATTTGATCTCGTAACAGTTGCGTGGTTTTTATACATTAGGAAAAAATGTAAAGACAACGTTATTTGAATGAGAATGATATTTATGTAGTGCTCAATTCAGAAAGTGACTCTGATATTTCAGACTCTGATATTGAATGTGTTTCTGAAAATGATGATATAAGTGATTTTGAAAGAGAAAGTGAACCAGATGTGGCTTCAATTAGTGCTGATCCATTGTTTATAGCAAAAAACCAAATGGTGTGGAGTGCTAATCCATTACAACAACCCATTGGAACTTCTGCTCAGAATATTATTACAGTACAGCCGGGCCCAACTAGATTTGCAACATCTAGATGCAATGAGATGCTATCAACATTTTTGTGTTTTTTTCCACCTTCAATAGAAAGAATAATCGTCGAAAACACAAATATTTATGGCAAAGTGAAATTTTATGACAGATATTGATGAAAACACAATTCGTGCTTATATTGCTATTCTCATTCTTGCAGGAGTATATCGGTATGTATATTCTTGTTTTATTTATTTAACATAATTGATATGTAAAATTTGTACATGACAGTGGAAGAAACGAAAATGTTCATGGCCTATTTCATGCAAATTTTGGTCGCCCAATTTTCCGTGCAATAATGTCTGAAGGTACTTTTCACATGATTACAAGTGCGCTCCGCTTTGATAATGTTGCAAGTCGACGACAAATGCGTAGTAACGACAAGTTTGCTCCTATTCATGAGCTGTGGGAGCGTTGGCATGTCCTTCTCCAAACGTTTTACAATCATCATGAGAATGTCACAATTGACGAGCAGCTTGTTGGATTCAGGGGACGATGTTCCTTCCGACAATTTATGCCCTCAAAACCTGCAAAATATGCTTTGAAATTTTGTTAGCTATAGATTCAAAATCGGGCTACGTCTGGAAAATAAAGCCATATCTTGGAAAAGCTAAAAATGCAGAGCCTGAACAGAACCAAGGACAGCGAGTTGTATTGGAGCTGGCGGAAGGATTAAAGGGGCAAAATATAACAGGCGACAATTGCTTTTTCTCTTTTGATTTAGTAAAAAAATTACTTGAAAGGAAACTTACGTATGTAGGCACAGTGCGCCAAAATAAAACATTCATACCTCCAAAGCTGCTGAATGTAAAACAACTCTCTTTATACAAATCTACGTTTGCTTTCTGTGACATTGCGACACTGGTGTCATATGTCAGCCACAAAAATAAAGCATCTATATTGATAAGCTCAATGCACAAAACAGCTGCAGTTGACGATAGTGGAGCGAAGAAGAAACCGGAGATTGTTTCCTACTACAATTCAGCAAAAGGTATGCTTTGATTCTTGTCGTCTACAGTTTCTAATGTTTTATTTCTTATAGGAGGAGTAGATACTGCTGGCCAAATGATTCGCTCCTACACAACAAAGCATAAAATAAATCGATGGCCAAATATTGCATTCGCAAATATACTGGATATATCTGCTTTGAACACATATATACTCTTTTCTGAGATCGATGCTTCATGGCTACCGGCTGATAGAAATCGCCGGAGACCAAAGTTTTTGCGAAACTAGCACTTTGTTTGGCAAATGATGAAACGAAGTAGATTACCACAATAACTGTTTTCAGCGAAGTTATTGACTGATATACAAACCTCATCTTCAATTTACGCGAATTCATCAAAAATTGCTTCTTCTAAAGCGGGGAATCTGTAGTTGCTGTAAGGCTAAATCTGACATAAAATGCTCCACTTACGAAAGTTTTATTTGCAAAATAAACCGGAAAATATTTTGTATAGCATGTAATGAAAAGCAGTTTCAGTAAAATAAAATTTTTCTTGTAAATAAACACAACAAAAGCTTCGTATTTTGTATTCCATTAAATTGATAAAAGATTTTTAAAAGTAACTTTTTAATTTTTTCTGTACAGCTTTACATTAGATGCCTAATATTTTGAAAATAATATTGCTACAAAAATAAAACACGTGAGTCGAAACCTCAAAACAATATATTAAACAGTTCAAAATCTTTAAAAACCCAACTTACCATACGTAATACAAAAACAATTTATAAAATACACCTCATTATATTTTTATATCCAAATTATCAAACAAATAACGGAACTAATCTTTTAAATGAGATTAAAAAGAGCCATAAGCATAACAATAAGTTACTTTTGAATTATATTAGTAATAAGTTTTCGTAATAGTTAATTTATATGTAAAATGTTAATACAATGCTGCGTCATTTAAGCTCTTACCGCGATAATATAGTAGATAAAACTAATGCTACTATATTTTATTTTTTGTGATTTAAATTTGGAATGCAGTGCCATTTAGAATATTTTGCATAAATATAGCTTTTTTTAAATTGGCAAATAGGTTTATAAAATATTTGTTTGGCTATAATTTAGCATAAAAGGACGATATAAGCAAGTAAATGGAGTCAAATACTTTTATACTTTAACTGTTAACAGAACAAAGTTTATTAAAATGAAGTTATATCTCATCGTAGTACATCTTGAGAGCGTAAAAATATCAATTCCTAAAGAAGTAAGTAATAATTGTAAGAAAATTAAACATAAGTTTTTGTTTATAAATGTGCTATTTCCATATTCATCTCTATTTCAAATGTAGAATAAACTATTGTTCCAGATCAATTCAGAAGAAACCTTAGCCTACTGGCAACAACAAATTGCCCCCTACTATCTAGAATGCATCGCTGAGACTAATGTAGATCCAGCTCTTATTCAGAAGGGCCTCGTTTATTTAGAATTCCCCAAAGATAGTGCATTAGCTTGCTTTGCCAAGTGTATGGCGTATAGGCTGGAGATAATCGATTTGAAGGGGAACATTCTTTCGGAGAATCTTATAAACAAATTAGGTACATCTAAAGAGATAATTGTGAGCCAGCGTGGTCCCGTAGTTGAGGGACGGGCTGCGATGCTGACGGACCCGGGTTCAATTCCCGGTGCTCTCTGATGCCTGGCGGGTGGCCTACTCAGTCACTAAAAAGAATTTGAGTACCTGCGTTCATTCGAACAAGGGGTAATAATGGCGGTCGTCTTAGGCACGGTGCTTGCCACATCGCCCCGCATCAGAGATGTATGAGAGCCTTAACCTCTCAGTTGGCAGGCCGTACTCCCACGCGGGGCGTAGAGCCTTACCATTAAAAGAGATAATTGATAAATGTATAGACGCCAAAGCTAAAGATTTGTGCGATAAAACCTACAATTTCGGAACATGTCTTTACGCTTTATTGTATCAGTGATAGTCATGTTTATTTTTATATTTTAAAGGCTAACTAAATTTTGTTTTACAATTATGTCTTCATTTTTATTTTATCTTTATTTATATACATTTTCAGTTTGTTCTTATTAATGTAGACACGTTTTGAGCAACAAATTGTCAGCAACATTTTAAAATTATAATTTTTTCTCATAACGTATAAGTGTGGTGTTATCTTTGGTGGCTATTACGATTTAATTGGTTTTTATTTAATTATAATATTTATTTTGTTTTTCTTCTACTACAAGTAGATTTGGATAGGTATTAACCAAGAACAGTAAACAAAAAATATATATTTAGTAAAAATGGTACAAAATATAAGAAAATTGTAGATGTAGTTCCCATCAAAGTAAGCGCCTTGATGTCGCATATAATTTTCCTGAATGACTGTCTCGTCATATATAGGTAGCATCTCACGTAACACATTAACAACTCTAACACGATAGTTTGCTGCGAAAGAAATTAGTAGAAAGTCATGGCTTGAAAATGTATATTCATAGCTAATAGTAAAAAAAGAATATGACAAGTGTAGCAAAAAAGTTAAGAGGCAAAAATAATTCTTATTAAAAACTTGTCAATGCAAGCGTATTTGGCAGCAGACATAAATAATAATAAACAATTGTATTTTGTTATAATAAAATTTAGGTACCAAAAGGAGAACTGCGATAGCGCCAACTAAAGATTCATTTACAACATTAAGGAAAAATGCAGGTTAACAACTTGACAGCGTAAGATAAATAAGTGGCTAATTTGAAAACGAATTTGTCCATAAACATTTATATTTATTTACTAATACATTAGGCTGTTGTGACCGTTTTCATTCTTCTTGATATCATTTCGAATATTTTCTTGAGGGATTACATTCCACTTATTATTAATATGCTTCCATAATTCAACCAGATTTCTTGAAGGTCGTGATTACCGCTGTACTCTACGCGCAATGATAATCTGCATATTGGTATAATAACACATTTTTTAATAAGGACTTTATTCTCTAGGGATTGCTAAAAATTCCTTTCCAACAACTAGTACAGTTATTGCAGCTTTAGATTAAGCTGATGTCGTTTAATATTTAAATGTTTTTGTCTGGTAAATCGTTGGTCAAAATATAAATCAAATAATTTAGCTTTGGCTTGGACCGAGATTGGTGTGTTGTAGATGGTAACTTTGGAGGGCAAATACTGCTTTTGTAATTATGGTGACATATGTTAATTTAGTATGATTTTTTTTTTTTTTTTTTGATAATTACTATCGAATGAGGTTAAGATAATGCTGAAGATGTTGAGATGCTATTTTAAGATCCTTATTGACTACTAAGAGAACGTATCGTCTACAAATGTGGCGTTGTAGATGAGGTACGAGAGCTATTTATTTCAACCTCCAATAACGCTACTAAGTGACCAGGCATGCGATACGAAGCGAAGTCCAAAATATCAGTTTAAGCTGAGCTGCAGGCCCGTTAACATATCCGACATGATTGATTCTTCCGCCAAGTGCGAGTTGCGCAGCGTCATTCAATTTCGGCAGCCAGATGGGAATAGCTCAGTAGAAATTCATCAGAGAATAAGCTGAGTTTACCGTGCAAACTTTATGAGTGGCGGTGTTGTGCGAAAATGGTGTAGAAAATTTAAAGATGATCGGACTAATGTTCATGATGAAGGCGGACAAGGACATAAGTCTGTCGCTACTGAAGACCCCGTTGACCAAGAGGTTTACAATCAGTAAATTGTCTGTAAATTTTCAGAACATTTCAAGGTTAGCTCTGTATACGATCGTAAAGGAACATCTACACTACGGAAAATTTTGTACACATTGTGTTCCCAAAATGATTGAGTACCACAGAACACAGCGTATGCCATCAGCCTTAAAATTTCTCACACGATCTGATGAAGAGAAAGAGTTTTTTAAATCAATCGTCACAAAAAATGAAACTTGGATTATTTATGAATATGACAATCTAAAATCGAAAGACCAATCGAAACAATGTATACACTTCTCGAGCAAACCCAAAAAGTTTAAACAAACGTTCACGAAAAGGAAGACTACGACTAACGTTTTTTGGGATTTGAAAGGTGTGCTGCTCGTGGAATTTATGGAACCGGGAACTACGATCAATACAAACGTGTGTTGCCAGACATTACGTCGACTGCGGAGAACCATCTACTATACATTTGAACAGAAAGTAAACAAAGACAGCTGATATAAAATGTAGCATGTCTGAACTCAATGCACCGACTTATCCTAATGTTATCATTCATAAATAAATTGTTCCACCTTTCCACCTTGCAAAAATTTGAAGAAAGCCGAGTAAAAATTGTCACCCAAGGACGCCAAAATTACATTTTTGTGGGCAAGCCCTCATTCAGAACAAAAGATGTCTTCTGAAATTATTTTGATCCATGACAACGCACGACCACATACTGCTGTAGTAACCAAACAGTTTCTTACACAATATTAGTGGAAATTGTTTCACCTTTTTCGAAAGTTGAAGAGAGATGTGGGAGAGCAGCGCTTCCGCAACAACGAAGAGGTTCAAGATGCCATGGAGACTTCTAGCCCAACACGCTGGCGACAACCTTCTCTGATGGTATTGGGAAACTCATCCACCGGCTTAACAAATGTCTCTATGTTTACGGTGATTATGTGAAAAAGATAACATTAGTTATGTCTTGGTAATAAAGCCATTTTATTATTCATACACGTTTTTATTTAATGTTTATTTGGAGGTTAAAGAATAGCCTTTATACAATAAGGAATCCAAGATGCTTCTCTGATGCGCACATGAGAACGTTTTGTGAATACTCGACATAGTAGTATTAAACTTAATCTGCTGATAGCTGTACGAAAAGTGTGATTTTACAATAAGCAGTATGGAGCAGGTAATGCATTTTTGATTTTGTATAGAAGCTCATCGTATCAACCTTTAAAAAGCTTGTGCAACGTCCAACAATATACTGTGCACAGTTTCTTGTCCTTAAGGTTTGTTAGAATTTGCTTAATAATTATATGCGTTTGTTTTACAACTGAGTATCATTTGCAAAAACCAAATTATTGATTTGGATTAAGATTCGTCAAGTGGGTGTTCACTCTTAGCGTTTTTAGGATACTTTTGGCACAATTTAAGGTAAACCTATTCAGCGATAAGAGACTACTTGGTTTGCTGATTTTTTAGGCTCAGAAATTATAATTATGTGAGCAAATGTTCACATTAATGGATATTGTGCTATTTTTAACATGCTGTTATAGATCGTAGTCAGAAATATAATTAATCTTTTTGGTAATTTATTTGGTATTCGTCATGATTAAGTCATATTCACATGATTTATACTGATTAATTTGTTGATAAACTAACAAAGAATGGTTTTAGAGGTAAACACATTTGGCAGAGTGTCCCTTTATCTGGTTTTAAGGTGTAAAATTTTACAAAAGATGTTTGGTGAACACGTTTGCTTTCTCTGTTTATCATTCTTACCTGATTTTCGAGTAGGTGGTATCGACGTTTGTGGTTTTTAAATTTGTTTGTTGCTCTATATAGAGCTTTTTTAAAGTGGTAGTGTACTATTCTAAAGAATTATTTTTCACTCTTTACAATGTCCTTTCTATTATCTCAATCTATTATAAATAGGTTTATCGTTGTTCTCTGTAGTTGGTTCTAACTCTGCATTTTTCCATTATCAATTCTTGTATACACAGCAAAATATCTTGACTTCTTTTAATTTTTGACTAAGATGCTGTAGAATGTTATGATGCTTCTTATATTAGTGTTGCCAAATCTTGTGTTACGTGGTCTATTTTATCATGTTGCTTTGTCCTAAAGTTCAATGTAATTTAATTCTTTATGTAAGTACAAAACCTTTTCTGTTCGATCTTTTAGTGCTAAGCGTAGAGTGGTTGGTACTTAAGGGTTGTAATAACTGCTGTGTGATCCAATAATTGTCCGTAGTTGAATTTTATTTTTGTATACTTTGGGATTACACTATAACGTACAAAGAAATCCAATATATCTGGTGTTTTGTTAGGGAAAATACATCAATAAAAAGAGATGTTATTGTTAGTCATAGCCCTATTCTGCATGTTTCAAACACCACTATAAATTTAGAACTTAAAACCATAAATTGGAAGAGAACTGCAAACTCAGCAGAGGACATAGAACGACAGGATATAGCAAATCACTAAGAAAAAGTTTTAAACATTGTTTGTCTGTTAAAGAAATGATTGCAACGTGTAAACACAGTGTTTGGAGTGCTCCGTTGTTGAAATTCGATTTTTCGGATAATAGCAAGCATACAAGAGCACCGAAAGCACTCCGAGGGAACCAGTACGTTATAGAAGCTTATAGAAGTGTTAGAAAACCCGACAAACTAAAAAAGTAATAGTATTTACGAATATACAGTAATACTTGTAAATATTAGCAAAGGACATCAGCTGGTAGGTAAAACCTGCCCGAAAGGTTGAATTGCGGGCTTTACCTGGTGCTGGCTGAAAACAGTGGCGGCGGGTTTACAAAGAAAATGATAAATTATTAAAGTATAAAATGTCCACTGTAACAAATAAATTAAGAGATATTAGTTGCCAGGCGGACGTGATTTTCTGTAGCAGCGATAAATAACTCATTTTAGGAGTGTTATCCCGCATACCGACAAATTTACGAGTCCCGGTAGCGGGTTAAGCAAGCGGTGTTAGTTAAGATTTCTTAGCGTGGTATACGTAGTTCGCTCGCGCGATAAATTGTCTGCAATACGGGCTTATCAGCAAAGTTCAAAGTGAATTTAAAGGTCGCGTTCAAAAGTGGGTGGGTGACAATTTTCTGTTTCAAGTTGTTTGATTTCCTAGATCATAACTCCCGTGGGGTTGCTAGATCCCCCATCGGGCGCCTCCCCCTGGTGGCGGATAGGGAATGCCTTCCAGATATGGATGGTTCCGGAGAAATAAAATATCCGTGGCGGACCAAAACTGGCATGACGTAGGGCAGCAGCTACATCACTGTGTTGTGACCACTGAAGAATGACTTCCTTAAGGGCCAAACACCAGAGACTTCTAGGCTACAATCACTTCAGATTAATCGGCTAGAAGACTGCGATGGGGAAGGCAACGGGAAACCACCCCATTATGTTTTCCCTAGTACAACTAACATGGCACAGACTCAAGATAATAGATTCGTTACTGATCATGGAGATCGGACCCCAAGATCAGGCAGGAGAGGACATCCTTCAAAAGTAGGGCCTCTCAGGTCGCCAGCACGCGAAATCCCTACATTTTCAATAAAAACACACCTGTCTTGAATACCTACAGACGAACTACTAAGATAGGTATATGGAATGTGAAAACCATGTACGAAGCTGGTAAAATACATAATACCATCAAGGAAATGACAAGGCTATCCGTAGATATTCTGGGGATCAGTGAGATGCGATGGACTGAATCAGGACAATGCTTAATAAACGAACACAATATCTACTACTCAGGAAACACTAACGGTGAACATATTCATGGAGTTGGCATTATCCTTAACAAAAAAATTAGCAGATATGTTACAAACTTTGTCCCAATCTCTGAGAGAATACTTCTAATTCAGATTAACACCTTCCCCATCAAAACCAATATAATCCAAATATACGCACCAACGGCTGACAAATCCGACGATATAATTGAAACATTTTATGATGATCTGAATAACGTTATGAAGAAAGTAAAAAAGAATGAACTGACATTAGTAATGGGCGACTTCAATGCCAAGATAGGCCAAGGAAGCTGTGGTGAAATCATAGGACCGTTTGGACTGGGAGAACGTAATGAATGGAAATCGATTAAGTATTTTTGCAACAGAACAACAACTAGTCATCACCAACACGTTCTTCAAGTTACCACCAAGACGCCTATACACTTGGAGGTCCCCCCAAGATAACCCAGAACACATCGTCAGAAATCAGATCGACTATATCTTGATCAATAAAAGATACAGAAATGCAATAACAGCAGTAAAGACATATCCAAGTGCGGATGCCAAATCTGACCCAAATCTAACCCTCTTGTCGGCACGATAACACTCAAATTGAAGAAAGTTAAACAACAACAAGCGAATAAATACGATTTGAGGAAACTGAAGGATAAAGATATAAAACAAGAAATACAGCAACATATTAAAAGAAAAATCAAAGAAACAGATATAGCAGCCGACACAAAAGAGAAAATCCAGAAGCTTAAAGAGACAAATCAAGAAATTCTTGACATATATTTACGCCTAATGAGAGCGAAAAAGAAGATGTGGATGACAGACGACATATTAAATATGATGGAGGAAAGACGGAAAAATAAGAACAAAGACAATACCAGATACACACAAATCGACAAAGAAATAAAGAAAAGATTAGAGACGCCAAAAACGCTTGGATGGAGGAAAAGTGCAAAGAGATTGAATCACTAGATGGTAAACATGACTCTTTCAATCTGCACAAAAAGTGAAAAGCAGCAGGATTACAACGACCAAAGAAAACCGGATGCTTAAGATAATGAGGGCAATACAATATTAGATGTAACTGAAATAAAAACAGTTTGGAAAAACTATGTTGAGAAGATCTTCGAAGATAAGGGAAACAACGATACACTAAAAAACAGGGAACTCCATAGGTAACACAGGACCGGAAATTACTCAAGAAGAAGTGATAACCGCAATAAAAGGAATAAAGGACGGAAAGGCGACGGGGCCAGACAACTTCCACGCAGAAATTCTAAAAAACATGGAGAACGATGAAATTAAATGGCTCACGGCCATGTTAGTAACATATACGAAACAGGAGTAACCCCACTTGAATGGCTTAAATCCACATTTATAACCCTACCGAAAAAAGCGAATGCGAAAAAATGTGAAGACTATAGAATTATTAGTCTAATGAGCCACCTTCTTAAAATAATGCTAAAAATAATACATATGAGGACATACAAAAAATGCGAAGCGCAACTAACTCGCACACAATTTGGCTTTCGAGACTCATTAGATACAAGAGACGCTCTTTTCGCCATTCAAGTCCTCATACAAAGATGCAGAGACATGAACTGTGACGTGTATATGTGTTTTGTAGACTATCAAAAGGCTTTCGATCGGGTCAAACACGACGAGTTAATATCAATCTTAAAAACAATTGGTCTACATGATAAAGATCTACGTATCATTTACAACATTTACTATAACCAATCAGCAACTATCAAGATAGATAACCAAATGACTGAGGAGATCAAAATAGAAAGAGGTGTGAGACAAGGCTGTGTGCTATCTCCGCTACTCTTTAACATCTACTCCGAACACATCATGAAAACAGCCTTAGAAGATATTGACGAGGGAATACTCATCAACGGAGAACGGCTGAACAACGTAAGATATGCAGACGATACAATTATACTGTCAGATAACCTAGAAGGCCTACAAGTCCTAATAACACGCGTAGCAGAATCAAGCCAAAAATATGGTCTAAACTTTAACATACAAAAAACTAAATACATGGTCATCAGCAAGAATCCAATACCACCGGGACGTCTAATAGTTAACCAACAACAGATAACACGAGTTGAGAAATACACATATCTAGGGACAAGACTAAACGAACAATGGGATCACTCAACTGAAATAAAACAAAGAATTGAAAAAGCCAGGGCAGCGTTCATTAAAATGGACACAATATTCAAGAGCCACGACCTCTTAATACCAATAAAAATTCGTTTACTGAGGTGCTACGTATTCGCAGTGCTCCTGTACGGGGTGGAATCTTGGACGCTGACCGAGGCTACTACCAAGAAGTTAGAGGCGTTGGAAATGTGGTGTTATAGACGCATCCTGAAAATCTCATGGGTCGACCGGATTACAAATAGAGAAGTACTGCGTAGAATGCAGAAAGACTGTGAAATAATCATCACTGTCAAAAAACGTAAAATGGAATACCTGGGGCACATAATGCGTAACGAACATCGATATGGCCTACTGCAACTCATCTTGCAGTGGAAAGTGTACGGAAAACGAGGCCCAGGACGTAGAAGAATATCATGGCTACAGAACCTAAGGAAATGATTCTCTTTAACATCAATTCAAGTTTTCCGTACAGCAGCCAATAAAGCTAGGATAGCCATGTTAATAGCCAACATCCGAAACGGATAGGCACTGCCAGAAGAAGAAATCCCGCATACCGACAAATTTGCGAAACGGGAGTTACGAGTCCCGGTAGCGGGTTAAGCAAGCGGTGTTAGTTAAGATTTCTTAGCGTGGTATTCGTAGTTCGCTCGCGCGATAAATTGTCTGCAATGCGGGCTTATCAGCAAAGTTCAAAGTGAATTTAAAGGTCGCGTTCAAAAGTGGGTGGGTGACAATTTTCTGTTTCAAGTTGTTTGATTTCCTAGATCATAACTTTTAAAGTCTAACGAGGATAAATGTCTGA
Source organism: Sinelater perroti (assembly GCA_036346155.1). Taxonomy (NCBI): domain Eukaryota; kingdom Metazoa; phylum Arthropoda; class Insecta; order Coleoptera; family Elateridae; genus Sinelater; species Sinelater perroti. The sequence continues at coordinate 435,621 of JARFIY010000060.1, read as the reverse complement.
ATCTGGTACAAGAACAAGGGATTTTAATCGCATCGAGGAAGGAGACGCAAAAGCTTTTCTAAAGAACACTTGGGTGAGTTGAAGGAAATAAAAGATACGATACAAAGTATCAAACCCGGAAGAAAATAGGATCTTAAGAGAAGAAACGAAAAAGAGAGAAGACATGTGTAGAAAAGAGCAAGAAGATTTAGAAGCTGAAATCGATAAACTAGAAAATAAACTTGAAACTTTGACAAAGACAGAAGGACAAATAATGTGGTAGTAAAAGGGGTGAAATTTAATGGGAAGCAAACAGTTACAAAAGTAACGCAGTATTTTAAGAATGAATTACAGATAGAGGTTGACATAAGGAAAGTAATACCGATTATCAAATGAACGCCATCTGTAAAATAGTGGAATGGCTAAGCGGAAATAAGCAAAAGTGATGAAAAAAATATAAGCTAAGGTGGTTTTACGGATAGAAGCAGGACGCTCTAAAGAAGACAAATTGGTATTGAAGAAATAAAAGATATGATAAAAGTATAAACCCGGAAGAAAATGGATGTAAAAGTAAGGAACGAAAGAAGATTGTCGTTGAAAGAGAACAATATAGGTAGGATGACAAGGAAAAGGGGGCGTGAGGACTACAAAAAACTAATTAGCTATAAACATTTAAACAAGGCGATGACGAAAATGGCAAATAATATGGACAATGAGAATATGTTGAATCTGGCTGTAGAAAAAGAAAAGATTCTGGATAAAAGGAAAAGTCAACTGCAAGTAAAATATATAATAATAGCAAGAATGACAAATTAAATGATCTTGAACAATGTGCATAAGAAATGGAAGCATGGAATTGGAATATTAAAAGTTTAAATGGAAAATAAGAAGAGTTTCTAGAAAAATTTGAAAAAATGAATATGCACTTAGTAGCTTTAACGGAAACAAATAAGAAAGGAAAATGATACTGTAACATAGGAAATGGTCACTTTTTACTGTACGGTGGGGTGGAAAACGAGGTGTGGACACAGTTGCATGCATAATTCACAATGATAGTATAAAATGTATAGAGAACTAGAGTTTTGTTTCAGAAAGGATGATGAGCGTTCAACTACGGCGCCAGAACGGAGAGAGATGTACCTTTATAATCATATATAGCCCTAATGAGAATGACAAGAAAAAAATAAACGAAAATTTCTGAGAAAACTTACAAGAGGAAGCTGGCAAAGCGGATGAGTTTATAATAATCGGGGATTTTAACGGTAGACTTGGTAACGATATTAAAAGCAGTTATATTAATATTTAGACAAATTACATACACAAACATGTTTTCCTAAAAAGAAAAAGGATAAAGTCGGTTTTTAAATAAAGTATTATTTATTTTGATCAATGTATACCATACTCGCCATGCCCTATCTGTTTTACATCATATTTATTAAGTATACAGACATATAACGCACTATAACACTTTACCATTTTAATTTTCTTTCTTTTCATGTTCAAGTGTAGGAAATATTTCCGCGACCACGCAAGCACCCATTTTGTAAGTCATTTCGCATAAATCAGTTTCTAGAGGAACGGTGCATTTTTCAGCGATTTGAGGCGTCATACCAAGAAACAACTCGGACCATCTTTGTGCATCGACACTTCCATCGGGTTGCATTACTTTTAATTTCATGCAGTAACATTTAATGTTGCATTTCATATGGTAGTCACTATCCAAATTTTCGTGGAGATAAAGGTCGTTAAATGGAGTCGATTTTGCGCCCGATTCTTTCATACATTCGTCCGCATACGGTTGAATAGTATCTTTCCACTGCGTTACTACTTCTCGAACAGTCTGATTAAATAAAATTGGTTCATTAGTATTTTACATTAAATTTAATTTAGTTTTTGTTTTTCTATTTTAATGTTCAATATACATTCTGAATAAGTATACATTTTTATTATTAACAGTAGTCATATTAGTAGTAATATTAACTTACCAAAGCTTTTCCTGTTGTCGCAATAAAAATAATTAACATTAAAACAATAAGCTTCATTTTTAAGAGCAGTTGTGAGTATATAATTAGCTTTGCAAGTGTTTAAGCACAAATACTATTAGAATGGCGTGATAAAAGTAAATTTTGCTAGCTATATATATATAAAAGTATAGATATTACAAAAAACTAGTAGTACGAGTTAAACATGTTAGTCATTTGTGAAAGTGTCAGCATAATTTTCTGTTATAATGTGTTAATTAATATAATCAATTTAATAATTTACATTGTATTTTTTGCAAGTACAAGAAAATATGTATGGGGTTTTCCAATACGAGCGCTCAAACTTTGACAGTATATAGCGGCCATGTTGGTAAAGCTACAGCTGTCAAATTTGAAGTTATAGTAACTAATGTTGAATAACTCATCATGGAAAGTTAGTGTTGAGCAACGCGTGCAAATAATTAAACTTTACTATCAAAATGAGTCCTTAATTCCAGCTACGTTGAGTCGACTATTCGTCGTTTGGTGGATAAATTCAAATCAACTGGTTGAGTAAACAATTAAATAACACCCGCACGTCGTTGAAACGTGGGATCTGTAAAAAACACTGTCGCAGTAATAACCCAAGGCAGTCAGTTCCTTGTCGCACTCAAGAACTTGGTCTTTCGCAGACCTTTTGCGTCGGGACTTAGGACTAAAGCCGTTCAAAATTTAGTTAACCTAGAAACTGAAGGTAAATGGCCATAGGCAGCTGAATGGGCTCTGCAGCAGTTTCGGAGGGAAAATCATCTTCTGCGACGAGGCCCATTTTTGGATGAATGGCTACGTCAATAAGAAAAATTGTCGCATTTAAGAATATAACAATACACATGAGACCCATCAGTTGCAGATGCATTTAGAAAAAGTCACTGTGTGGTGTGGATTACGGTCCGGTGAGGTCACTGGCCCGTACTTCTTTCAAAATAAAGCTGGCACCGACATAATTGTCACCGGCTAAAGGTACAGGTCGATAATAAACATTTTTTGGGTTAAATATATGGTTCCAACAAGACGGCGCTATGTACCACAAATCTTCTACCCAACAAATTGGACGGCATAGCTATCTCGCGTTTCAGCGACGTCAACTGGACACAAAGATTGTGTGATTTAACGCCATTAGACTTTTTTTGTAGCGCTACGTTAAATCACGAGTCCATGCGAATAAGCCGCAGACGAGTGATGCCTTAAAAGTCAACATAACCAATGTCATATATCAATGATATCGAACCCGAGTTATGCGGTCTAGTCATCGAAAATTGGACCTCTCGGCTAGCGCTGCCCAGAGAAGACGCGGTGGCATTTGGGCGTTATCATATTCCATGCATAATGTAATCGAACTAGCTATTTCAAATTAAAAAAATAATATTTCATACACAACTTGTTATATTTAAATTATTAATTCAAGTTTGATCGCCATTAATGGAAAACCATTTATAACAACAAGAAGGCTTAAATGTAAATTTATTTTTCATTTACTTCACTTACCTTTCGGACAGTACAAAAATTAATCACGGAGACAAATTTATACGAGTTGTATTACTAAATCAATAACTCGAATAAATAATGTTTTTTTTATTTGTTTGGTTTAAGTTTAATAATGCTCACAATTTATTATTTGAATCATTTATCCTCAACAAAAAGCTGTCGAACACTGTTAATATAAAGCTTTTTAAGGCAGCAAACTTCAGTGTGATACTGTTTACATTTATATTTCAGAAGCTCAAAAAATCTCTTTTAAATAAAATTTATTTGAATAAAAAAATTTAAATCTTAAATTATTATCTAATAAAAGTTACCAAACTAGTTTAAAGAAATCCTTTAATAACTTAAACAAGTGCGGACTTGGAACTCCTTTTTCACCAATGTCCGGGGCTTCTGTACATAAACAAAAATTTGTGACCACTTCCGGTCAAACCGGTCTCGAAATTTTACGATCAGGCTGATTTTTGGCGTCTGGACTTGACTTATGGTCCTTAGTTGAATACTGAAAATGTTATGTCTCTATCTATCACAGATCAAAAATTATAAGGCGTAACAGATGTTAGAAATGACAGAAATAGAAGCTGGTCTCCAGCTTGGAAGCTGCCTTGATCAAAAGTTATAAGGAATGACATATTGGAAGTTGGGTCCGCTAAAAACCCTTATTGTATTGTTGTAGGACATTCCACCTATGCCAGCTCGCGAATATGAACCCGGTAAGCCATAGGATTTCGAATGATTTATGTCTTTAGGTTTAATAGTTCTCGAGTTGAAAGTTGCAACGGACAGACAGGTCCGCACCGATTTTATTAGGCTTCCCTTTCAAATACAGAAAAATAAAATTATTGATCTTTTTTTTATTGTTAAGTAAATTGGCAATCAGAATACATAAGATCCTATAAGCTAATATTATAAATGTGGTACTGACGTTGCGACGCCCTGCCCAGTGAGAGGTCCTCTTCAAGGGGAGCATTGCTAACGTGATGAGGGTCCATCCAGGGAGGGATCTTCTTCAATGAACATCGGAAGGCCATCGGCGCTTGAGCCTTCTGATGACTTGGTGATACGGAAGTTTATGCAAAAGAGGATTGTCATGGATGGAGAGTATTACTGTGTTGACAAACGGAATGCCAAGGTCGTCGTGTATCATCTGGTTGATGTACCATGGTGCATCGATGATCGATCGTAGGATTTTAGATCGACAGCGTTGCATAACAGCAAGGTTAGATTTGCTAACACGTCCCGAAATTCAAATTCTATAGGATCAGATGGGTATGATAATGGCTTTATAGATCAGGAGTTTGTTATTTAAGAACAATGGAAAATGGCGGCCTAGTAACCAGTGAAGGGTTTTGATTTGAATCTCAATATGTTTCTTTCTTTTTAATAATGTGTTTCCTCCAGGTGAGCTTGTTGTCGAGGTGAAGACCCAAGCACTTAATTGTTGAGATTGTGGCATATCAATATTGTTCAAGTGAAGTGGAAGACAGCCCTTTGCGTGAATTAAAAGTCACCTGGGTTGATTTAAATTGGTTAACCTTTATTTTCCAGTTCTTGAGCCATTCTCCAAGTTAATTAACGTGTTCGATGCGGTGTTTAAGTCTGTGTGTCTCGTAAAAATGATTGTGTTGTCAACGTATGCGCTACAGTTATAGTTTGGAGGTCGGAGGTGATTAACGTATAGAGGAAATATCCCAGGACTCTTGCTTGTGAAACCCAGATTGAATTGGGTACACTGCTGAGCCTTCATCATTAACTTGTGTTTGAAATTATCTGTCTGTTGTAATTCCTGCTTTTGTGCTGATTAAAGGAAGATTTGTGTTGTTGTTTGTAGTCTTTGCCAAATGTTTGGGACCATGGTCGTCTTCTTTTAATGATGCTTCGAGGGCATTCGAACGCGACAGTTATTTTATAAGGAAGGGTGAGCACCTTGATGAAGGTAGCCTGAATTGATTCTCCTTCATATTTGGGGAGAGTGTAGTGCTTTATGCTTTGTTTTATTAATATAGCGGTCCCTGCATGTCTAGTTTTATCTAGATGGTTAGTGCTGTATAGTTAGTAGTTTGGAATTTTGAGGTATGATTTTTTTCGTGAAACGTGTTTCGCTAATTAGCAGTATTTGGATGAAGTTGTGTTTTAGGAATTGAATTACACCGGCACTAAGGTTTAACAGGCCATTGGCGTTCCGCTGTGCGATGCAGAAAAATTTAACCATTTTTACTTTCCTTATCCTATAATAAGGAAAGTGAATGAAGGAAATTTGACCTACAGTTTTTCACATTTCTGGACGAATTATAGCCTCAGGACACCAAAAGTTGGTTTGAGCCATTGGTTCGGTGTGAATGTGTCGGTCTGTCAGTAAACAGGATATCTCGAGAACATAAGAGCTAGAGACTTGAAATTTGTATGCAAGTTACTTGTAGGTAGGGACGCATGTGAAGCTTTTGGTAAAATCCTTGAACCGTTGTGATTTAGGTCCCAAAATCGTGATAAGCGGTCGCGAATCTAAACGGTTGAAGATACAAAATTTATGAGAATAAAATGATTTGTTATCATGAGATAAATGAATTTAAAATAAAAGTTGGTAAAATAGGAACTTGAAAAAATTGAGCTCAGGATTTTAATATACCAGGTGTTCATAAATGTTTCAAATTTATATTACCGGATAGATCAGACAGACGAACAAAAATTACAATGAAATTTTTGATCCGAGGTCAAATAAATAAGTTATAGCCGATTAAAAATTAATTAAACGGACCAATCACAGCGCGTAGAGCTACCGGGCCGACTTCAGGAGGACGGGTGTGGGGCGCTTGGACAGGAGGTAGCACGCAGGCGATAATGGCGAAGGCTGTGCGACAGAGCTCGCACGGTTACCTTCAGTGACGTAGCAAAATTTTAAGTTCGAGTCAATTATTGTCTTGTTTATTTTAATCAGCTTGCAGTGTTGGACTTGCGCCTCGTCCTTTTTAAAATAACAAGTTCTGGGACGAGAGAGCAGTATATATATAATAGGATAAGGAAAGTCGTGTGATGTACATGATTTTCAACGAACTTAAAAAGTTCGTTACTGAATTCTATGTTTATATTACGATTTTAAATGTGATTCTTTAGGAAATTTTATGGCTGATGATTGAAGTGAAGTTGATTTTGGTTTTCGTATTATTCGATTAATTTTCAGAATTTGAAATTGTCAATATCGATAAGGTTTTGTCAGATGTTCTAGGGATTGGTTAAGCAATTCTGCCGATTCAACCATTTTTTGTTTTCTAATTAGCATTGTCAGCATGTGTAGAATCATGCTGTTTTGTTGGATGAGTTGAGGGAATATGGATTTGAATTTGTCAAAGAATTTGTTAAGAGTAAGGCTAAGAGACTGTTCTGAGGAGTGTTTGGGGAGGGGTTCACGGTGCCATGTAATACTAGCGTAGGTAGGTGAATACAGAAGATTGTCTGTTTACGGGTAGAAAGTGGAGAGCAGATGGTCTAGTGGTGGTGTTTCTGATTTTGTATAAGCTGTGGTAGTGTGTACGTCATCGATAATTGTACGGCTACCTCCACATAGTGCACACGTTGCTGGCGTGTCTTGTCTCTTCTTACAGCTGGCTGTGGTGTGATCGCCGCTGCATTTGACGCAACCGAATGGGCGGAAACAATATGTCTTAGTATGACCATACATTTGGCAGCTCATGCACTGTACTACATTTCTCCTTGTTCTTGAAGGCTCTATTGTTATGCGATTGTGGAGTATGTGTTGAATAACATATATGTCTTTATTGCTATCAGATGGTTCCAGATCTGTGAAGATGAGATTTCTTAACTCCTTTATGGTTCTGCTTTTTGTGTTGATAAAGTTTCTAATTTTTTGTCCGTGTTAGGTGATTTCTGCTGTTATCTCCTTGAGTGGAATCGAATGGTGGAGATTTTTAATGACTACTAAACGCCCGTTAATCTTTTGGTTGATAAGTCTGATGAATAACGTTGTTATCGAGCATAAAACGCGCTTGTTTCTTGTACGTATCTCGAGTATTAGTTGTTATTTTAATGGTGTTGTTTACCAAACTTCTGCTACTTTGGCGAATTTTTCTTCATTTCTGGTAGCTTCTGGACTTTGTAAACAAACGTTGGAGAAAGTTTGGATGATTTATCGGGTTATGGTATTGAAGTTGATCTTGGGAATTATCTAGTACGGTGTATTTTTGGAAAGTGGTAGGGTATCTAAGGATTCATTGTCTTGGGGTTTTCTAATTTTCCTTAGTAACTTACCAGCGGTTCTCTTTAGAAGGGATATTGACTTCCATTTTGTCATCTGTCGTTAAGACCAATCTAATTAGATGCTGGGAGTTGTGAGGCAGATGGATCCCTGAAGACTACATTGCCATGAACTGTTCCTGATTTGGGGGAAAGTAATTTTTTGGTCCTGATAGAGGTTGACTTGCTTGTGTGGTGTAAAATAATAGTATTTGACTATTTATAAAGAGTTGATTTTGTAAGATGTTTGGAAATTGCGTAAGTTGGACATTTGTTTGAGGTTGGTTCTGTATATTATGATACATGGACTGGCTTAAGGAATAGTTAAAGACAGGTCCATTTTCTGATGGAAACATTGTAGTAATTTTAAAGTAAAATTACCTATTGCTAAGAGTGTTTCTTTCTTGTTGTAGATAATTAAATAAACCTTAGTTTGCAATACGAAATAAAACGGCCGCAGCCGCATTAACGAACAATGCACTTGACTTGAACTCGCAGCGCATGTATCGTTGATGTTTACGCTGCGGAATTTAAACGCGCACTCTAAAATTATTGATCAAAAATTATTTAAAAAATAAATAGCATTATCCAGTTGTGTATTGTTGAAAATTCTTTAACTATAAAATAGAACATTTGGCCTCTTATAGTTCTAGGATCCGAAAATTAATATTAATATATCTGGATTTAAGGAATCTTCTGTTCTTGCCAAAATGAATGTCAATAGTTTTAGCGTGCTATAACTCTAATTTATTTAAAACTTTAACTATCGCTAGCGTATTTCCATTTAGTTTAAGAAATGTCTACGTAACATTTGATAAAAATTTACATACGAGAGGTGAGAAACCATACTAATAGAAATATATGTTTAAATATTAATGTCCTCTTCGTTAAATTAAGAGATCTTTACGTAATGTTTCAAAAGTATGTATAAAAGAAGTACAAGTTTGACGAAAAATTCCCCACCAGTAAGTTATGGTTGAAATTGAAAGTATTTAGTCTTCTGATATTCCAACTGACCAATTTTCAAGTTATTATCCAATTGTTACCGAAGTTCCTATTTAATTAAAATATGCTATAATGCTAGGGAGTTCTTGTAGCAGAAGTTTGGGGGTTTTCTGCTTCTTTCTTTGACATGCGTATGGGTATCTAACCCTATTACTATATATTTATTTTCTTATTGGCTACACATTATCATGCAGTAATCATGATTTCTTGTATGAATTAGAACAGTAAATGCAGTTCTAATAATAACATTTATGTTATAATAAATAAGGACTTTTCAACAAGATTTAACCTCTCAATGTCATATCTCTTAACTTATTTTAATTTGGACTTCGTGTTAGTAGTACTGGAAATATACAATTATATATAATTCTATTATTATTCCATTACACTAATCTATTTCTAGTAGAACTGATAAAGTTGTTTAATTATATGTTATTTAATAATTACATTAGTTAATACTACATTATAACCCGATTGCACTTAATATTTACCTGCAATATGATTAGAGCTTGTTACCTTATCAACATTTAATTAAAAATATTAAAAAAATTGTAAGTTGCAAAAAACCAACTTATTTATTTTATTCTTTTCCAAACTATTCGTATATTTGTATTCATCAATACGTAGAACAACTTTACTTGTATCTCTTATAACATAATTTTTTTAAGTTGTCAAATAAACATATTTGTTAGCAAAGTAACATAAGATATTAATTCTAAATTTGGTATAGTGTGTTTTTTTTTAAAAATCTACATACAATATTTTCATTACTTTTAATTTATAGTTTATACAATTACGTGTTATGGCAGTTAGAATTATTTTATTTTTAGCATATTAATTAAATAATTAATATTTCTTTATGGTTTTGATAATGGATCGATTTATTTTAGAAAAATTACCCTAGTCTCCCAAACATTTCTATTTTTAAATATTGAGAGTAAAATTAAGCGTTAACTTTACTTTATACTCAATAAAATGTCTTCTAGAAAATCTATTGATCCTGGTAAAGGTGGTAATATAAAAAAACAAAAAGTGCAAAGGCACCCTTGACTAGATTCAGAATGCCGTTCTTAGTTGCAGCATGTAATTTATTAAAGAATACTTTAGATAAAACGTGACACGATTATCAGAAGAAGAAATAAGGAAACCGCATGACATTACCCTGGCTGTACATGTATTTTTATATAAAAAAAGGAAGAACGAAACATTATGAAAAGCTAAATATTTTGTTAATAAAAAAGAGATAAAAAGCTTCTATATTGTAAATGACAAGAATTGCTTTAGAAAGACAGTTTTACAAGTATATTTAATATCCTCCATCTGCATAGAACGAACATTGAGGGTAAAGTTAGGTATATTAATATTACGAAGTTATTATGTGATTATCATGGAGAAAACGTAAAGACAAAAAAGGTAAATTTGTAACTGAAATTGATACTAACAGAAGAGAAACGCTAGCAAAATTTGCAGAATATATGTGTAATTTAAACCCGAATAAGTTTATTTCCGGTCAAGTTAGAAAAGAAAGACCATGAAGAGTAATAACCTCAGAAAAGGGTTTAGCTAACCCGACTGATAATGCGTTGTAAGAATCCCTACGTAGGGTTACAAGACAAAATAAATTCTAACGACAAAAAAAAGCAAAATAACCTTATATACAGAAAAGATAACTAAAGGGACAACTACCTATCTAAGGAAGAAACACTCTGAAATTAAAGTATCTATCCGCGGTTTGGGGGTTAGGATAAGATTAGCCTACATTCCAATTACGCGTCAAAGCGACTAAGAATGCAAAACATACTTGTATAGGATAACATAACGACCAAAAGTGTAAGGAAAAAAGAATGAATAGAGCAATGTAAAACATATCAGGTATTAGAACAGAAATGAATAATATAGTGCATTAAATACAGAAATTGAATATCGGTATCATAAGTGTAACAGAAAACAAAAAGAAAAGATTTGATGATAACAGAATAGACAACTTTAAGCATCTTTTTAATGAGTAATAAAGAAGAAACATGCAAAAATAAGCTTAGCTTTACTAATAAAAAAGTGTATATCAATTAAATGAGGAGGCGATTAGCAATTTTAGCGTTTTAGTTACCATTGACAAACGAACTAACTTCAATTAAAAACGAATTCTGTGATAACATGAAAGCTGCACTAAAAAAACATTGGAAACAACAGAGAAATAATTATAGTAGATGAATTTAACGCACGAGTAGATTATAAAATATGGTATAAAATAATTAGACGATTTGAAAAAAAACGTCTAAATAATAGTGAAAACTAAAATTTTTTTAACCAAAACGATCTAAAATTACAAACGAATTTTTTAAACATAACCAAAAGCTACAATTTCAAACAAAAAAGTTATCACGGAATTTAGGAAAGCCCTACTTGAGTTTTAAGATACGGATTCAGGATGAAGGTACCAAATTGCTAGACAAAACCACTTGAGAAAATTAGTTATGATAACAAACGTTATAAGCAATGATATCCTACCTCAGCATCTCATGGAAAATATAGAAAACTTTGAAGACTTGCATGTTGTTATATATTCTATAGGTGTAACTGTTATAAGGATTATTTGGAGCAAAGTGGAGCCATAAGATTAGATAGACAACTTACATGGGAATGTCGACTGATAAAAAAAAAACAGAAACCTTTAAAAGGTATAAGTATAAAATATTAGTAAAACGTGTTAAAGGTTTAAAATAATTATTGAAGAAATATGCATAATATAATAGTAATAAACACCCTATAAAACTGCAAAAATGTAACTAACATTGCAAATCCTCTTACAATATCTTATTCGAACCGGTTTGCTGCCAAATCTCGCATAAAAGTTTTAGTTATTTGATTTAGGTCATGGATTATCAGCTACAAGTCGAAACAAATTACCATGAAGTAACTTGAGAATTTGTGCCAACTGTCAATTTTGCAAGTTTGGTTTTTTTTTTACTTAATTAAATTTAAAATTTTTTTAATTGGGCACGAATATTGTGGAGTTCGAATTATTTTTGTGTTAAATGTTGTTTTAAGAACGAATAACTTTATATTGTTTGTATAATATTCTACAACATTTGAGTTTCAATTTAGGACTATTATGTTATTTATAGAGTATAAATTAATTAAAAATCATATTGTGTTAAGGTAAGTATGAATGTTGTAAGATATAGTTTAATTTTATCAAGATTTGGTGTAATCAGTTCTATCAGTAGTTTAATAATTGTTGCAACATCTGATGTTTTGGTTTCGTTTGGTGCCTAATTTGGATTGCTTCTAATTGTGCATGTGTATGTTCTATCGGTTCTTCTGCTAGAGTTCTCTTACAACGCATTGCGTTTAATACACAAGTAACGCATTAGGATGTTCTTCTTTTTGGAATAATAAGTATGTATGTGATTTTCTGTGCATTTAATCCAACGTTTTCAAATTTTCAATAACTTCTTATATGCTCGTATTTTTGCATCTTCTACACTAAGAAATCTTCCTAGACTTTCTTCTTTGCTCTACTTCATTGATGCAGTAGCATGGTGTGGTAAGAATAAACATGTCTGTTTCTTTATCAGTTTTACGAGTAGTAAGGTGTACTGCACAAATAAGTATGAGAATGTTGTCTCTCTTGTATAGCCTTCCCACTTAGTTTACTTGGTGTCTTAATTTGACGAGCTCTTCCTTGATGCCTTCTTCCGGTATAAAAATTTGGATATTACGTATTATAGCTGAAAACTTATTTGTAGCTCGGTTTTTGAAAGTGTAATATATTATTCTTAAAGTAGTATTTAGCTATTATTTATAAAGTTGATTCGTAAAGTTGTTCTTTTAAAGTTTGTAGTAAAATTATTAGTAGCATTAAGGCGAAAATCTTGTAATACCTCTTAATAATTTTGTAGTACTTCGTGTACATATATTGGCGTTATTTTTTATTGTTCTACTTCGATTAGATCATTTCCTGATGTTATTATTTGGTTTGTCTAGGTATTGTACTTAGTAGTAATGCTTCGACAAGTAATGTGAATTTTCCTTGATAGGAAATAGTAAATTAAATAAATCCATTTTGCCATTACATTTAACACTCATGGGTTATTTTTGAACTAAGCCTTTTAAAAGGCCTAATTTAATGTTTGGTTTTTATACCTTTGATAATTAAATTTATTTTCAGAAATACTGAATGAAATCTCATGCTACCACTTTAGGCATATTAACATCTGGACAACGATGTGGTTAATTCTAAAGTTGAAAAAGCTTTTACAAATACACAGTTAATTAAATGTATTGGGATAAATTAAACAGATATATTATTATTTATTTAAGCCAAGTTAATAATTAGAATTTTGTTAATAGGATCAGAAAGTGTATAATTGGTTGCATGTTATATCTTTTACTAGTACTGCTTTCCTTTTATGTATGGAGCATATAAATCTTAACCTTATTAATAATTACATTAGTTAATACTACATTATAACCCGATTGCACTTAATATTTACCTGCAATATGATTAGAGCTTGTTACCTTATCAACATTTAATTAAAAATATAAAAAAAATTGTAAGTTGCAAAAAACCAACTTATTTATTTTATTCTTTTCCAAACTATTCGCATATTTGTATTCATCAATACGTAGAACAACTTTACTTGTATCTCTTATAACATAATTTTTTTAAGTTGTCAAATAAACATATTTGTTAGCAAAGTAACATAAGATATTAATTCTAAATTTGGTATAGTGTGTTTTTTTCTAAAAATCTACATACAAAATTTTCACTACTTTTAATTTAGTTTATACGAATACGTGTTATGGCAGTTAGAATTATTTTATTTTTAGCATATTAATTAAATAATTAATATTTCTTTATGGTTTTGATAATGGATCGATTTATTTTAGAAAAATTACCCTAGTCTCCTAAACACTTCTATTTTTAAATATTGAGAGTAAAATTAAGCGTTAACTTTACTTTATACTCAATAAAATGTCTTCTAGAAAATCTATTGATCCTGGTAAAGGTGGTAATATAAAAACAAAAGTGCAAAGGCACCCTTGACTAGATTCAGAATGCCGTTCTTAGTTGCAGCATGTAATTTATTAAAGAATACTTTAGATAAAACGTGACACGATTATCAGAAGAAGAAATAAGGAAACCGCATGACATTACACTGGCTATACATGTATTTTTATATAAAAAAAGGAAGAACGAAACATTATGAAAAGCTAAATATTTTGTTAATAAAAAAGAGATAAAAAGCTTCTATAATGTAAATGACAAGAATTGCTTTAAAAAGACAGTTTTACAAGTATATTTAATATCCTCCATCTGCATAGAACGAACATTGAGGGTAACGTTAGGTATATTAATATTACGAAGTTATTACGTGATTATCATGGAGAAAACGTAAAGACAAAAAAGGTAAATTTGTAACTGAAATTGATACTAACAGAAGAGAAACGCTAGCAAAATTTTTGAAGCAGAATATTTTTTTTTTTTTATTAATTTAACCAGCGTATTTACAATCTACTCCTAATTTGAGTATTAAGTAAAATTATATAACAATACAATGTCATGCGGGGAGCTCTAGCCAGTGCTAGTCTCCCTAATGATTACATCAGTTTTGATTAGGTTGTGCGAGGTCCAGCGGCCATTGTCGTTTGAGCCTTCTTGCGATGTCCGGTTGATTGGAGAGTTGTTCAATGAGTTGGTTAGGGTGTCCTGCCAAGTTACTGCTATAGTTAGTTGAGAGCCTTTGATTTCACTATCTACGTAGGGAACTCCTAGGTCGTTATGAAGGGTGTCGTTCTTTATGTACCATGGTGCATTGGCCAGCATACGGAGGGTTTTGGACTGGAATCTTTGAAGGATTTTAGTGTGTGTCGCTTTGGCGCATCCCCAGAGTTGAATCCCCTAGGACCATATGGGCTTCAGGATGACTTTATACAGCAAAACCTTGTTTGATAGAGAGAGTTGGGAATGTTTTCCAAGTAACCATGCCATTTGTTTGATTTTGAGATCTAATTGCTTCCTTTTGGCTTTGATATGCGAGCTCCAATTGAGTTGGTCGAGGTGCAAGCCGAGGTATTTTACTTCCCTATGGATTGGAATTGGGGTGTTATTTATGCTGGTTTGAGCGCATTCGATACGTCTTATAGTGAAGGTTATTTGAGCCGATTTATCAGTATTGACTGTAATTCTCCACTTATGGAACCAGGCTTGCAGTGAGTCTAGATGCTGTTGAAGATGTTCCACAGCAAGTTCAGGAGATTGGTTGACTGAAAGGATGGCCGTTTCGTCAGCAAATGTCGCAAGTATAGTGTTGTCTGTGGTTGGTTCATCTGATGTATAAATTAGATATAGCAGTGGTCTCAAGACGCTGCCCTGCGGGACTCCGGACTTGATTGGATGGATATCTGAGACTGCACTGTTGACTTTGACTTGGTAGGTTCGGTCTGTGGGGTATGACTTGAGTAGTGCGTATAGCTGACTGGGGAGGTGTAATTTGAGTTTGTATAACAAGCAAGTATGCCACACTTTGTCGAACGCTTGCTTAATGTCTAGGAACACCGCTGGGAATACATTCTTCTTCTCCATGCTTTCCATTATATGAGTGATGATTCGGTGGCTTTGGTGAATGGTGGAATGGCTTTCACGGAATCCAAACTAGTGCAGTGGGATAAGCTGGTCTAGGTCTACAGATTTCTTAATGCGCTTGAGTAGTAGCCGTTCAAGAAGTTTGGAAAGGAGAGGCAGGAGACTTATTGGTCTGTAGGATTGTGCTTGAGTGGGCGGTTTGCCAGGTTTCGCAATCATTATTATCTGGGCATGTTTCCATAACATAGGGAAGTAGCAGAGTTGTAGTATTCTGTTAAATATTGTGGTAATTAGTACAATCGCTTTTCTGGGGAGGTTTTTAAGTACTTCTCCAACCATTAGGTCATATCCTGGTGCTTTACGCACGTTTGTTAGTTATTTGTTAGAAACTTTGCTGGCGTAAAGGGCTTGATTGGCGGTGACAATTTCAGATTCTGAATAGTTCATTATTTAAATTGTTGCAACATCTGATGTTTTGGTTTCGTTTGGCCATTTGGATTGCTTCTAATTGTGCATTGTTTTCTATCGGTTCTTCTGCTAGAGTTCTCTTACAACGCATTGCGTTTAATACACAAGTAACGCATTAGGATGTTCTTCTTTTGGAATAATAAGTATGTATGTGATTTTCTGTGCATTTAATCCAACGTTTTCAAATTTTCAAACTTCTTATATGCTCGTATTTTGCATCTTCTACACTAAGAAATCTTCCTAGACTTTCTTCTTTGCTCTACTTCATTGATGCAGTAGCATGGTGTGGTAAGAATAAACATGTCTGTTTCTTAAGTTTTACGAGTAGTAGTGTACTGCACAAATAAGTATGAGAATGTTGTCTCTCTTGTATAGCCTTCCCACTTAGTTTACTTGGTGTCTTAATTTGACGAGCTCTTCCTTGATGCCTTCTTCCGGTATAAAATTTGATATTACGTATTATAGCTGAAAACTTATTTGTAGCTCGGTTTTGAAAGTGTAATATATTATTCTTAAAGTAGTATTTAGCTATTATTTATAAAGTTGATTCGTAAAGTTGTTCTTTAAAGTTTGTAGTAAAATTATTATGTAGCATTAAAGGAAAATCTTGTAATACCTCTTAATAATTTTGTAGTACTCGTACAATATTGGCGTTATTTTTATTGTTCTACTCGATTAGATCATTTCCTGATGTTATTATTTGGTTTGTCTAGGTATTGTACTTGTAGTAATGCTTCGACAAGTAATGTGAATTTTCCTTGATAGGAAATAGTAAATTAAATAAATCCATTTTGCCATTACATTTAACACTCATGGGTTATTTTTGAACTAAGCCTTTTAAAAGGCCTAATTTAATGTTTGGTTTTTATACCTTTGATAATTAAATTTATTTTCAGAAATACTGAATGAAATCTCATGCTACCACTTTAGGCATATTAACATCTGGACAACGATGTGGTTAATTCTAAAGTTGAAAAAAGCTTTTACAAATACACAGTTAATTAAATGTATTGGGATAAATTAAACAGATATATTATTATTTATTTAAGCCAAGTTAATAATTAGAATTTTGTTAATAGGATCAGAAAGTGTATAATTGGTTGCAGCTGTTATATCTTTTTACTAGTACTGCTTTCCTTTTTTATGTATGGAGCATATAAATCTTAACCTTATTATCACTTATCGGCAGATAGCCGTGGTCCTTTGATATAGTTGCTAAATATAGTCCACCCAGGCATACAATTTCAACTAAAGAATATGAAGTATTTTTCAGCAGATGGGAAACAGATTTATAATAGGAGGCGATTGAAATGCCAAGCACACAGAGTGGGGGTTAAAACTTATTACCACCAAGGGTAGAAATCTCTTGCCGGCCATCAATAACAAAAATTGCTCGTATCTTTCTATTAGAGAACCAACCTATTGGCCGACAGACCAATACAAGTTCCCGGACTTAATCGACTTTTTCGTGCTTAAAGGTATTTCACCAAATTACCTCAATATAGCATTAAATTTGGTTCTCTTTTCTAATCATACTCCCATAATTGTTGCGCTAAGTACGCACATCATTTGCCTACCCAACGCCCCTAAGCTCGTTTCAGCTAAAACAGATTGAGATGCTTTTAGAGCTTATATCGACGAACATCTCAATACTAATCTCAACCTAAGACACCCTGACGACCTTGATGCTGCAGCAAACCACATCTTGGATATCTACCCCAGTGAGAGATGTGAAGTCGAGATGCGAATACCACAAACAACATACCCGTACATATTCGCGAACTTGTTGCAATAAAGGAGAGCCAGAAGCAAATGGCACAAAAGTAAAAACAAGACAATTAATTCAGCATTGCAAAAAATCCGAAATGCTATATTTGAAAACTGTATTACTGCGTTATCAAAAGAGGGCCATTCTATCTGGAAAGCGACGAAAAAACTTACAAGACTAGAATCCCATATTCCTCCTTCAAGAAAAAGAGAAGGTAGTTAGGGGAAACTAAACAGGAAAAGGCAACCATCATCGCGGAGCATTTATCAACTATATTTACTCCACGTCAGGCAAACAATAACAATAACGATTAAGAAATCAAGAACTTCGTGGGCAGTTTTTGCTCAATGGCATTGCCTACTAAACCTTTTTCCCCGGCAGAAGTAAAACACAAAATATTTAAAGGAAAAAACTACAAAGCTCCTGGGTTTGACTTAATTTTGCCTCTAATACTTAAACAATTACTCAGGAAAGCAATAGTACTACTGACTACCATCTATAATCGTATGACCTCCAAACTCTTCGAAAGGCTAGTGCTACAGCCTCTTGACCTTAAATTTACACTATGAAACTGGATACCAGACTATCAATTTGGTTTTAGTAAAAAACAATCCAACAGTGTCACTGAATTACACAAGTAATAAACACAGCTTTTGAGGAAAAATCCTACTTTATTGCCGTTCTTCTGGACGTCAGATCTCTACCCGATCAATTCCGATCTACCTCATGGTAGTGACTTCGGTCTCTTCCTCTACCTATTATACACCTTAGACCTTCTAGACAACTTCTACTACAACGATAGGTACTTTTGCTGTCAATACCATTATACTTGTGAAACAAAATGATGTAAACACAACCTCACGCCTAGTTTAAAGCCACCTTATTATTCTCAAAGTCTGGCTCAAGAAATGGAAGATAAAAGTCAACGAAATGAAATCAAACCATGTAACATTTACTCTAAAAGAAGAACACTGTCTTATCAATTCATCTAAACAATATTGAGATCCCACAAATTACTTCCATGAAATATTTAGGTTTTCACCTCGATAATAAACTGATCTGGCGGGACTGTATTAACAAAATAAAAAAAAATACTGCTCAAAACCCTTTACTGACACCTTAAAAAAACGCACCCCTATCACTAGATAGTTAAGTTCTAATATATATGAACCATTATCAATCTCATACAGTTCTAGGGTGAGGAGCTGTGAGGTTGTGCTACCAAGTCAAATATCGCCATCATGCAACGATGGCAGTCTCAAATACTACGAGTATACTACATAACCGACCAAATGTTTATAACATAAGTCATATGAGATAGAACAACTAAAGACCTCGACAAAATCGCAGTCCACACCAATCCCCTGCTGTTTAACTTTTCACATCAAAAAGTAATTAGAAAACTCAAACGACGTTGGCCCACTGACTTTCACTAACGAGGGTCCATCTCTAGACGTGCCATTACCAGGCCACTTATCAAGTCAACACATCGGCTTATGGAATACTATTGTATTTTGATTGGTGATTTGATGTTTAATAAAAAAAGTCTTCTATATTAGTAAAATAACAGGAATTTTTTAATACAACTCAAAAGATGTTACCTTGCTTAGTTGTATAGGTGTGACACTCAATGTTTTTGTCTTTTAATATTTTTATAATATTACTTTACGTTTGGCCAATGTTGGATTCTGTCATACTTGATGCTTTATGTTGATATTTACAGTTTGCTGTTTTATTTAATTCTAAGGATAATAAATTTTATATTCTACTCTATCAATCAAAATTAATGGAGGTTTTGCCTCTTGTTTTGGTCTTTATGGTGAGTAACTGTTTTGTAGAATCCTCTTCACCTAGGCTGCTAAATTGGTTATGTAAAATAATAATATTGTTGCTGCAATTTAAGCGACCTTTGTCTTCTATTGTTCTCTGTCACTTAAAATTTTTGACGGCTTGGTAATCATTGAAAGGTGATGTTTGAGCTACTGTTGATTCTCATAATGAGTTGTGTATTATTTTACTGGGTAATTGCACATTTGGTTGTGACCGACTACAGTAAAAAGCGCAATTGTGCTCTGATTGTTGTTGCATTATCGGCTGTACATATGACATTGCCTGCTCGTACATTTGAATGTACGTTATTGGAAATGACTGCATATAAAGTGTGCTTTTCAAATTGGGGCCAGCCATTTAGCTACTGATTATAACTCTTTCTTGTTATTTTAAATTTTCTAGAATTTAATTTAACTTTAGAAATACGACATAGAGATAATCAATGCAACATGCCTGTTTGTTTGAATGCACAAATCAAATTACTCTATAACTTAACTTTTGAAATAGATTT
The DNA here is from genome assembly GCA_036346155.1 of Sinelater perroti. Classification (NCBI taxonomy): domain Eukaryota; kingdom Metazoa; phylum Arthropoda; class Insecta; order Coleoptera; family Elateridae; genus Sinelater; species Sinelater perroti. Next base: position 415,720 of record JARFIY010000060.1, on the reverse strand, counting down.
TGTAATTTTTAACGAATAAGACGTTGAGTCAGTTTGAGTTTTTTCTTAGGCTACTATCATTATTCTATATTAGGTATGTGTAAAAAACTCACGTGAGTGATAGCCGTATATCTTTTGGCTTTAACGGTATTTCATGTTTCGTTAGAAGAGCTGACAGGTTTAATATTGAGCATAATATTTGCTGTCCTTATATTATTTAATATATTATGCTTTGAGCGAGATGATGCTATCACAGAATGAACAGTCGCAAGTTAACCAAGATACTAAATATCACAATAGCTCTTTTTGTACGTTAACTTAAAGGTTAATTTTTTTCAAATGCCTGATGTCGTAGATTACAAATTAAATCATTAGTATCGCAATAAGTGCTAAAGGTACATATATTTATTGGATTTTTACCTTCTAAATTTTTGTATTTAATTGCTGTTCCCACTATTTCTTTAATTTCCCAGAAATAAGATTGATTTCAAGTTAATTACCTATATTTAAAATAAGCATCCATTTTTCTCTGCTCAAGCAAGTACCTTACAAAGCTGTCTATCAACTCTTCGGTTATAACAAAATGGGTATTAAAGCAAGATTAATACATGGATAATTCTTAGTAGTTTATATTTAGGTGTTCCTATTTTATTAGTATACTCCGTTCTCTAATAAATTAATTGTACTTCCGTTGTAGCAGCTGTTTTGTCGAGTTCTATTTGAAAGCAGTTTTTGACAGCTCTCATAGCATACCTCTTTCCCTTAATTTAAATATTAGAGATGTATATGTAGACTGCACTCCTCTTGGAATATCTTGCTCCTTTTATCTGGAGCTTTTTTAATCTATTTAATAGGATGGATTAGTTTCCCATTTATTGCACATATTATCCTTTATCACTATATTCTCCATCTTTTTCTATCAATAACATTTGCTTTCCAATTTTTTATTCCGAATTCTTCCATTATCGCCTTTCCGTACGGCCAGAGAATGCTCATATAATTGACTAGATATTTGCCAATTTGTTTAACTTAACATACATACTTGCCAAACATAATAAAGAAACGGACCACAAAGTTAATTTCTCGAGGTCTAAAACCGTTGCTTCCATTTCCCATATCACCAGCACGTACGTGAGACAATTGAAATATATATATACAGGGTCCATCCCAAAAGAAATGAGCCTTTTTCAAAAAAAAATAGTTTTATTGAGCAGATCGCTACAACACCTCAAAATTCTTCAAAATAGGATCCTCCTGCATCAATGCACTTTTGGAGACGGTCTTCCAAGTCCGGAAGGCTTCCTGGTAGGCCTCCTTAGGGATGTCCTTGAGGGCTGCTGTGACATTCTCTTGATGTCCTCAACCGAGTCCCAGTGCTTGCCCTTTAGCACTCTTTTCAACCGCGGAAACAAAAGAAGTCCGGGAGACAAGTCCGGGCTGTAGGGAGGCTGGGGAACCACGCCGAGTTGAATCCGGGCCAGGTACTTGGTCACGATGAACGCGGTGTGGCTCGGCGCGTTGTCGTGGTGCAAACCCAGTCGTTTTGATCGCGCTCCGCTTACTTGTGACCTTTCTTTTGAGTCTTTGAGGACTTCCAGGTAGAAGGCGGCATTCACTGTGCGTCCGGTTGTACGCTGCACGTTCTCGTCGGTTCGGGAGGTTGACGGTCGTCCAGACCGAGGTTCGTCGGCCACCCTTCCCGGCCCTCCTTAAATGCTTTGTGCCACTTTTAACTTGCGAGTACGATAAACAATCATCCTTGAAGGCCTCCTGAAGCATTCCAAACGTTTCGGTAGCATTCTTGCCGAGTTTGAAGCAGAATTTAATTGCGTAGCGTTGATCGATTTTTGAATCCATCGCGCCGTGTCGAAAATTGAAAATAGACATTCACGGAAACACCTGTCCTGCCGCTCGAGAGCTCAGAGCCGACTTGCACCGACCGCGTATGGAAGCTAAGACCCCCACCACCTGCCCCAAGCGTCAGAGCACGCCGGAATGTACACTCGCGTCCGAAAAAATAAGGCTCATTTCTTTTGGGATGGACCTTGTATATATATATATATATATATATATATATATACATATTTATTTTTAGTTATCGGTACCACCATTCCATTCATCTGTTTGTCAGAAATTTAAAATTTTTGATAGTTCTGAAATAATCTGATACCCCTTTCTTTCTTCGTTTTAGCAACTTTTAAATAGAATTCTTTTATTCCTATTTATACACTGAAATATTCTAGTTTAATAAGGATTCCGTGCTTCACTTATTCTCTCTAACTTTCTATAAAATTTTGCTTTTCTTTAGTTTCTCTTTTATTGACGCACATGTTTTTGTTGTCAAATTTTTCAGTAGTTTGTTATTTAATATAATACTACTTTGTTTACTTGTGCAAACCTCATTACAATATTTTAATTGTTTTATAATTATAGAGATTGTACTAATCCGTTCCGGTTTTTGATCAGCTAAGTACGACATCGAGAAGTCCTGCCGTCGCCACGGCACAATGCGATAAGCGGCGAGATTATTGTGCAGTAAATAAGTTGAAAACTGGTAGAAGTTAACTATTAATTTCGAAAACGAGTGTAACCAGTTGCAAAAAATAAACATCAAGACAAACTGTAGGTACGCATTTAATAACTAACTAAATTATAATATACACAAATTACTAACCTCAAGTAGTAACAATAAGAAATTATTGCTACTGGTAGTTCATGACGACGCGAAGCTGCAAATAGAACAGGGTCGGAGTGAATATAAGTTAGACATTATTAAAGCAGCAGAAAAGGTCAACTCAGGTACGTGTTTGTTGACGAATTAAATAGTTTTTTAGCAATAGTGTTTATGACCAATAATACTGATAGGGTACCCTGTTTAGAAATAGAAGTTATGTAAGAAATAAAAGGTACGTTCTTATTCCTGGAGGAAAAAATACTATCCATTGAAAATAACATTGGTAAAAACACACAAAAAACGCAAACATTGAGAAATAAAAACAACTTACAAAAATTACTGACAGCGGTAAAAGATATAAAATATGGAAGTTGAAAGGAACCAATATATGGGAAAATAAGGATTTTACAAAAAAGATGCTAGAGAACAAAAAGAAACTTAAGCCGCTTATGAAAAAGACAAGAATAGATGGATGGAATACCTTCCTTTAGTGTGATAAGCTAGCAGTGGATCGATACGTTTATAATCACTGCATCTTGGAAGTAGCAAAAGGTAAAACAAAAGAAAATAAAGGAAGAAAAGTGTAAGTAAGAAATTTCTATAGGTACATGACAAACTGGAATAAATAAAGAAAATAATAAGAATGACCAGAAAAAAACTGATAGAAAAAAAAAGATAAAACCGGATTGGAAAACGATAACGAAAATGGAAATGGAAATGCATGGTAAAAGTAACGGCAGTAAGAAGGGCATAAAAACAAAAAAGATAATAAAAAATAATTCAAAACAAATAAAATATTAAAAATAAAGAAGAATAAGGAAATTAAAAAAGTATACTTAAAATCTGCACACGGAATGTGAGAACTTTCAAAGAAATGGAAAAAATAAATGAAGTAAAAATTGTACTAGAGGCATTTAGGATAAATATTGCGGCCCTACAAAGAGTAAGTTGGTAAAAAATGAATAAACAAATTTACCGTCACATATTCAGGAAAATCTAAGAGTAGCCAGCATAAAGTAGCCTTTATAATATTAGGAAAAACAAAAAAAAATAATAAAAACTAATAAATAACTTAAACAATGATTTAGGCTTGAACAGAATCGAAATCCTACAATTCAGCGGTGTTAAAGATTGACTCGTAGACAAAACCGGAAAACAGAAAGATAATTTTTACAAATTAGTGAAGCAAGAGAGAGCAAAAATGTTTAAGAAAGATACGATAGTAGTGCTGGGTGATTTTAACACTCAAATTGTAAAAAAAGATCACAATTTACTATGTAAACAAACAATTCATGATCATACTAACAATGGAGAACGGTTATGTAATTTGGCGGCAATAACAAATTTGTAGCTTGTATATCATCGAATCAGAGAACGCAAACACAAATATACCACGTATTGGTCGATCAGAAAAGATAGATTTTGATAAAGGACGTACGTACATATTGTAGAGCATGCGCAAATTTCGACTATTTTATGGTAATGGGGAAAATTAGATTAAAAGTTAAAATATCAGCTAGGACTAAAAATATTCTAAAGAAATGGGATATTGAAAAATTAAGTCGTGCACACATAAAAGATGAATATGCAGACAAGACAGATAAATTGTCAGAAAATCAAGTGAAAAAAGTAAAGACAGTAGAAATTGAATAAAAATAGAACAATACTCAAAAAACAATTAAACAGGCAGCCGAACAAGTAATAGAAAGCGCATCAGCAAAGACAACGAAGAAATAGTTTAATAAAATATGCTTAAAGCTAGTGAAGGTAAAAAGAACGCATGGCTAGACTGGATAAAATCAAATAGCAGTAAAGGCAAGACAATTAAATACAAAATAAAAGTGTGTAAAAGAACTGTGAGAAAAAAGTATAAGAAACTAGACAGAGGAAATACTGCAGTAAATATAAAACTAAATTAAAAGCAACAACATTAAGAAGTTGTATAAAAATAATAGAGGAGCAAAGCAAAATCCATAACGACAATAAGAAACAAATAAAAACTAAAGAAGGGCGGGTAATAGAGAAAATACAACAATTTAATGCAATATGGAAAAAAAATTATTAACTGAAATTCAAGGACAAGAAGATTCTCCAAATAAATATTAAGAAAACAAAGGTAATGAGGAGCGAAAGAAAATAGGGTATAAGGAAGTAAAAGTGGACAAATTGGTATTCGAAAAAGTGAGCCGGTTTAAATACCTAGAGGATGCAATAACTAAGAAAGGAATAATTAAAGAATAAAAGAATAATCATGACAGGAAACAGAACCGTCTATGTTAATAAAGCGATTTTAAAAATTTAACTGCTTACAATAATGAGAATTTATGACAATAATTAGATTAGTAATGGTGTATGGGTCAATAATAATCTCAATGACAAGGGAAGATGAGGATCAACTAAGAATAGACGAGAGGAAAATACTGAGAAGAATACTGCGACCATCCAAAACAAATGTAAACGAATACAGATTAAGCAATAATTAAAAAATATTGCATGTTTTAAAAAGGGAAGATGTAGTTACGAAAATTAATCAGCAAAGACGTAAATGAAAAAATAATACACAAAATAACGGTATGGGAACCATCGTCAAAAAGAAGAAAGGGAAGACCAAAATGAAAATGGATTACGAAGGTGAAGAACGATTTAGGCAGTGCAGGAATAGCTAATAGAGAGATAATATCAAGAAACAAGAAGAGGTAACGCAAAGTGTGCAAAGAAGTAAGATAATCAAAGATGGGGGGCAGGCGGTTGAGCCTCTCCGGTAAAATGGATATAGAAAGCTTTAGAAAGAAGCGGCGCTACACCTACGAGAAATGCCAAGCCACATGATGATGATGAAGGACGACATTGAAAATTATTTTTTTAATATCTTCGTTGTCTTTCCACTTAATTTCTTGTAGTCTTGATGTTCTTATTTTATTTACAATAATATTTTATTTCTTCTCTTATGTATTTTTTTAAATTTTATGTATTGTTTTCTTGTTTATTTGTGTATGTGCCTTTACATGTTCATGTTTAGCTTTTTAGCTTGACTTTTCATCCGATACTCTTTTACTTTCTTCACTACTTATTTGTTTTATTTTTGTCCGGCAGTATCTGCCCAACTACTTATTTATTCATGTTTTTTTATTTAGCTGAAATTTTTAAATTCTCTTGGATAGGTTGCGTTTTCGTCGTTCCTATTTTTTTGTGTTGCCATTTCTTTTTTCGTTTTTGCTGTTCACTCTTTTATCCTGATTATCTCGTCTACATGTGGTCGATATCCAATTTTTATATCTTGGTTTATTATTTCTACTATTTCTATTATTACATCTACGATGTTTTCCTGTTGTTTGTCTATAATTTATAATAGTAAAGTATCTATTAATTTTTCTTTGATGATCTCACTAACAATTGGCTTTACGTGTTTTCTGTTTTCGTTTTTGTTTTTGTCATATATAGTCCTTTCTATTTGCGTTTGATATGCATGTTGCATATTTATTGTCTCTTATGCCATTTATGCTCGGTCTTCTAGATGCACGAGTTAAAATACTAGCGATACTCGCGGAACATGAGCAGTCTTGTATTGCAGGGCGCACTGCTTTATTCTCTTATTACGTTATTGGTTTGTTTGTTTACAATTATACTAATTATCACAGTTTTTATTATATTGGATACAGGTTTAAACTTTTCGTATTTTATTGGCGTCAATTATTAGTATTATCCCATTGAACGAAACAATCAATGCATGTCTTATTGGATTTATTGAAATTCTAAAATATCGGTATATTTGATTATCTGCGAAAGTACTTTTTCCCTCAAACCATTGTAAATTAAATGTGATTTTAGAGAGCAACACAAATTTTGTGCTTAATATTAAGCTTATCAGCCTGTCTACTAAACATCAAATATATTATTGAAGTCAAGTTTATATAATTAAATAAGCGCTTAGATATTTGTTTAACTAATATTAAGCCAACTAAACATGTTTACATTTTAGACTCCACACTGTTCGTATTAAAAAATTTTAGACGTGTAGCTCTTTTTCGAAGATATTGCTAGTCATTTTGTGTTATATTGTTTAAACAGGCAGTAGCGTTTTATTAAAAGATATTTAAGATGTGCGCCTAGTTGTACTTAATTATATTTAATTTAAAAGAATATCATTTAAAATATCAATTTATGTTGGCATTATATGCAGCACATTTAAAATTACGTTAAAATGACCGACACTTTTCCACATTTGGTACATAAACTTAACTATTTACCTTGCCCAGGAAGCTTACTGAAGCACTCCAAATAAACAGCAACTTTAAACTGGCATTTTTTTAAATTTTAGTTTGTAAATTTCCGGAAACTACCAAACATTGTATAAAACAATGGCTTTTTTAGCTAACAAAATATATCAGTTTTTATATTAAAAAATATTTATATAACTTTATATATTTTCTTGTTTAGATTCCTACCAATACGTCAAATGTAATTTTTATCTTTGACGTAAACCAACATAAGTTGCTAATGACATTAGATTAAATATTAATTACATGAATCAATTATGGTAATTTATGAATGTATCTACGAATTTCTTATACTAATTTTCATAATATTAAAAATATCATATTATAATATAATTAGTGGAAAGCAAGGACAAACAGTTTAGTTATTTTTTTATATAATACGTGGTTACATAAAAAGTAGTAATGGGCTTAAATTTGAAAGTTTTCAATTTCTGGACGAAATCAGCCTCAGGACACCAAAATTGTTTAAGAATTGTATAATATGTAGTGTGTGTGTAAGTGTGTGTGTGTGTGTGTGTGTGACTGTGATCTGTCTGTCTGTCTTTGTCTGTCCGTCAGTAAACAAGATATCTCGAAACCAGAGCTAGAGACTTGAAATCTTTGCAAGTTACTTGTAGGTAGGGAACGCAGTGCAAGCTTTTTAAAATTCGATTAGCCGTTTGGTACTAGGTCGCAAAATCGGTCTCAAAGCGGTCGCGTATTTAAACGGTTGAAGATACAAAAATTTATGATTTATTATCATGAGATAAACATGAATTTAAAATAAAAGTTGGTAAAATAGAACTCGAAAAATTTAAACTCAGTTTTTAACATAGTTGTTCATAAATATTTCAAATTTATATTGCTGGATAGATCAAACCAGAAGACAAAAATTAAAATGAAATTTTGATCCGAGGTCAAATAAATAGTTGTAGCCGATTAAAATTAATTAAACGGACCAATCAGCGCTTTGAACTATACACTTCGGAGGAAGACTACCAGTTACGTCATAACTTAGTAAGTCAATTATTGTCTGTATTGTTTATTTTAATCATTGACTGCGCCTCTTCCTTTAAAATAACAAGTTCTGGGACGAGTATAGGTCCGATATATATATATATATATATATATATATATATATATATCATATATATATATATATATATATATAATAGGATAAGGAAAGTCGATGATGTTCACAGATTTTTTATATAATACGTGGTTACATAAAAAGTAAAGGGCATAAAAAATGTTTGAATTAATTAAATCGCATTTTCACATAATTTTTTTAAATAAACATAATAATAATTATGTTTCATCAAAATTATTTTAGCTATCAATGCGTACTCATAAACATCTTTAAAGACTTCTTATTCTATTTACATAATAAAACTTAAGTCTATTCCAGTTTTTGCTTTGTCAACACTATTTATTGGGAGACTTAAATGATTGCTTATTTTTTATATTTTTATTCGATTACCTGTAGGTAGCTTTATCAAATCTATCTAAGTAATTGATTTAACCTTTAAGTTTTATGTTATCTTTTATTTTTAACTTTTTTATTGTGCATACTGTATATAATTTCTGGTTTTTCCTTTAGTTGTAAAGTAATTTCACTAATTATTTCAAATAGTCAAGGTCAGTATATTAAAAAATGTATTTATATGCATATAGCTTGAATTATGATTTAGTAATACAGTATTCTTTTGTAATTATACATTACTAGATTAAAACACAGTTTCTCTATAACTTTAACTCTTTGTGATGTATTTATCTAAATTATGGTTAAAATCAACTCTTCTCTATAGGTCCAAATTAAACTTTAGGATTTTAATTGAGTGCCGTTTTTGTTTTGTCAACATTGAATGATTGCATTTGCACAATTTGTATCTAAACATACGCGAAAGTCATCATTCTGACGTATACTGTGTAACAACGCATTAATATCACTTACTTTTAGATGCAATAATGTACCCAGTGAGTATGTTACTTTTGAACTAGTGCAAAAGTTTGAATCATATTTCCATATAAATATTTAAAGCATATCACTATATGCTTATCGACAAAGTAAACACTATCAACGCAATTGTAGTTTAAGTGGCAATACTATTTGATAAGAAATAAGTAACAGTTTGCTTGAAGAACAAACACGTTAACGTATTGCCCTTTGTAGCAACTACATCTTTTATACAACACTACAAAACACATTTTAATAAAGAATCTGCATTTACAGCTTATAAAATTAAACTGACGAACTAATTTAAAGAAACATACCACCCGAAATAATGCACATTTTTGAATTGAGTTCTATTTATAAAAAGCAAATGAATTTACAAACATGCACTGTTTGGCGTGAATTGTGGACTGAAGGAATCATTGACCTTTACTTTTTAGGAATGAAGCTGCCACCGGTATTACTGTCAATAGTATATGCTATTGAAACAAAGTTGTTTTTATTGAAACCAACAATTTAAACAGTAATGAGATTTGGTTTCAATAAGATACAGCCGCCACATGTCACACAGTACGTAGAACAGTCATTTTATTTTTAACTGACATGGATTGGTCGTGGTGGTCGTGCACTCAATTTTTTCCTCTGGGACTAATTAAATGAAACGATTTATGTTAAAACATTTGCTACGAAAGAACACCAAACATGAGTCGTGGAGGGCATTTGACTGACATCATGTTTAATACATAACTACTAAGCCTATACTTATACTGATAGTAATTAAATTCGGATTGTTTTGAATTGCCTTGCGTGTTTTATTTAACAAAAGCGTTATAAAATACAATGTGGATTACCTTTTAAATATTGGACAAATTTGATTATTTACAAGATATTGTTTAATTATTAATTTTAATATGGGTTGGTAATACTGCTAAAATATTAACAATACTTTTGAGTTAATTTCATTCTGTTAGATAGAATTAAACTTAAATAATTTAACATAATGTGAAACTGATTATGCCTTATTAGTATAAATTGTATTCTTTAATAATATGAGATTGTTTAGCAAATAAGTAAGGTAAGTGTTTTTAGTGATTATTGCTTGCATCAAACGTTTAAATGTAAGAGATGTATTATAATACACAATGCATAGTGTTAACTTTTTATTTTCTCGTTGCTTACAATTATTCTAAGAGCTAACTAATTACACTTCTCGACGTAATCTCCCTGCAGTCGTACACATCACAACATCGACGATATAACTACATGGCTGCTGCGAACGCTTCTTTGTGAGTCTTTTTGACCACTGGAAAATCACTGATGAAATAGCCGCACGACTAGTGAATTTGCGATCACGGACAGTGCCTTTCGTAGTTGGAAACAGCCAAAAGTCGCTTGGAGCCAGGTCAGGTGAGTAGGGTGCATGAGTAATCACTTTAAAGTTGTCATCATTCGTGACCCTCACCTGGAGGACACTTTTTGCATTTTCAGGTTTTCGTGCAGGATTGTGTGCACAGATCCCACGGAAATGCCAACTTTGGAGGCGATGTATTCCACACTGATTCGGCGATTCTCCGAAACAAATTTCTCCACTCGCTTGATCATGTTGTCAGACCGGCTGGTGTGAGGTCGAGATTGTCTTGGTTTGTTGATACACGGAATTTTGCCTTCTTCAAACTGTCGTACCCACAAACGCACGTTAGACACAAATCTCGCTCTCAACTGGCGATAAATTTCTGTCGGTGTCACATCACGAAAATAGAGAAAACGAATGATTACACACTGTTCTTGTAATAAAAACGTCGCCGCTAGAGTCCTGTGTCCTGCCATCTCTGTCACGCATTCACAAAGAGTGCGCGCGTATTTTAAAACAAACCACATGCTTCTATCTGTTTCCAATCCTGAAAACAAATTCGGAGGTATTATAACTTCAATGCATCTCGTATTCAAATTGCAACCTTTCTATATTTTATTTTAAAATTTTCTTGAATGAACTACTTAATATTAAGTAACACATTCAAAGTATTCTTATGTTTTAAATAGAGTGGACTATCTATAGAAATCAAGAAAATGGCTAAATAAAAAAATGCGCTTCGTCGCTGAACACGATGTTTCAACTAAACTGTGATTCCGCTTCATGAAGCTTTACAAATCAATTTATGAATTGTTGATAGTAAAGTGGTCAGCACGCCTAAATTCTTGTACGATTTGAACTATGTATCTAGAAAGGTGCAAGTTTTTAGTGAAGGGGGCTTCTCGAAATGTCCGGTTGATAAGCACGATGCCGAGTCGGTGTTTTCGGGTTTGCTTTGACTAACCTTGGCGGAATCCTAACCCACGGTTATATTTACAAAATCTTACATCAACAACGATCCAGTTCTTTCAAAATTTGTAACCAATACTTGAACAACCTATTTATTTTTTATAAAGTCTTCACTAAGTTCGTTAATGGGCAAAATCTGTCAAATTGATGGGCGGAACAGACTTCAATACGCTTTTGAATTTTTTGTAATTTCCACAGTTTTTGCTAGATTGATATTAGATTTAGTACATATGTTCCTTAGTTATAGAAGATGCAATCTCAAAGTGAAGAAAATCTAATAATGAGATTGGAAAACATGACTATAAGTATATGTATTATTTTTATGCGTAACACATTAAATTCTGATTAAATTTACGTCTAACTGCTACACTAAGAAACTTACTTACCTCTTGGGGGCTTTGCCAGAAAGGATTTTTTTTTATAAACAAAACCTGCAAATAATTTTTATAGCAAATTTTATTATCCAAAGTGATTTGGATATCGTTATCTTACAGGTGTATTTTTCAGTAATTGTTGTGTAATTTGTTAGCTATCCATTGTTTGAACGACCTTTTATTGATTTATCGTTCTGTATATTTTTCGAAATTTATAATTTATTTCAATTACTATAAGGATTCTTTCTATGTATTGATATTTTTTGCAGTTGCCTTCCATTAACAATTTGCTGCATTTATTGTCAAGATATAAAATATTTGTCATATTTATTTAAAGCATAATATATACAAATATCAGTTGTCGGTTTTCTACTTTTTTATTGAAGTTGGGTATGATAATCTATCTGAAAATGTCGATTATAAAACTTAAAGTCTAGATTGAGAGTTTTGTTTTTGTTTTGAAGTAACTTTAGCATCTTTGTTATAAATAAATTATTAGCATTGTAGCTATTTTCTTATTAAGAAATTATTAAAACCGTATTTAACAAAGCTTTCAGAACAATTTTAAAGTCGCTTTTCCAATCCTCCATGTTTGTTAATTGTTCTGCTCATTTGTAGCCTTTATTAATTATTAAAATGTTGATTTACTTTTTATTATTAAAATTTGGTTATTAATAATTTCACTTGATTTTGAATCTGGTTCGTTTACTTTTTTAATTGTTTTAGTTTACTTATCAAGTTTGTATTATATTTTGCTGTAAAAAGTTCTTTTAACTCTCATTACCTTTCTGTGTCGATTTTCTATAACTTATATAAACCATTATATTATTTATTATAGCGTTTATTTCCGCTTGTAAAAATGTTAAGAAATTTTCAAATGACATTCTAGTAATATATCTCCAATAATATGCACTTTTGTGCTTATAATAATTTATTTAATTTATTGTTACTGAAAATTCACGATATACTCTAAAGGTGCTTTGTATAGAGTATTTAAATATTGTGAAAGTGGGTTGACGTGACTTGTTACCGTAAACTGACGATTCATTAATCTTTATTTAATTTACTAAGTTTGCTGGCCGCATCTTTCTGCTAGAGATTGATTTTAGAGTTTACTTAGAAGCTGATTGTTATAATCAAAATTCCTTTCTCTGAGTTTGTTGACAGAGAAAATACATCTTTTATAAAATAAATTCAAAAGAGTTTTGGATTGAAAGATTGCAAGTATTTTGGTGTTGATCCGTTTGTTGCAGCTCTAAAACGCAATTCAGTAAATTCAAATCAGCTTGAAGATTATTTTATATATTACTAAGATATGATTTTAAGATTATTAAATATATTAACCGGGCAGATGCATCTTGAATTTTAAATAATAACTTTTTATGCCAGACCTTGTTAAATGCCTTCTGCATGTTAAGAATGATTCAGCACAGACTCTCTCTGCTTTAAGCCTTTCTCTGATTTTTTTACGATTGCATGACAATAGTTTGGGTAAACTGAATTCATATGGTAACTTTATATATTTCCTTCTTTGGTTCGTGGCTAGTTAATATCTTGTTTTCTTATCGACTTTTACGTTTTGTAGTAATCGTTCATTTATCGGCATTACCAATTCGAATTAGCACATTATATTGTATGAGCTAATTTTATGTTATTTAAGCAGTCAAACGCTTAATGGAACCATCTCGCTTTCCGCCACCTTAAGGTGAGGGACAATGGGATGTAGTTACTTTACGTTAGTCCGTCAGGACACATGGTCACTTGAGCTTTAGCCTTTTCTATTATTCGTTCTTGTTATATTGGTATAGGTAAGACTTAGATTTGATGAAATTTCGGATAAATGGTTGGTTTTAGGTTACGCGTATGGTATTATTTTTTTAGGCCTAGGAGGCATTACTTATATTTTAGTGTATAGCAAATGCTCTAATTTGCATATTTTCTTATGCCTCTTTATGGTTCAAATTCCACAAAGAGTATAGGAGTTTGCTCACTCTACCCGGACATTTTGAAATGTTTTTGATTTTGTATTTTTTTAGTTAGCTTTTTAGATATTTTTTTAATTAGTATCGAATGATGAAGAGTTCGTATAACCTGTATGCTCTATCTTGCTGTAGCTGGTACCTGTTATGTGCGATGTTTTCTTTACGGGGGTGAAGAATTAGTTTTCTATAGGTCCAAATGATAGAGGATCTGTGAAGATACGAGGATGAAGTAGTGAGTGAGTGCTGTGAGGTGGATAATCAAATTAAACAATAAAGACATATAAATTCAATTATTAAGAGTGGCTAAAAACATAAAAGTAACAACATTCAAGGAATATTAAGTCCTGTTTCGGCTGGTAAAAAAGTAATTAAAAAGAAATATGCAAAACAAATGGAGGTAACTGATTTTTGCCTGCAACAACATCAGATAAAACAAAAGTAAACAACGATTTACAGAAATACCAAGGAAACAAAAATCACCAAAAATTAAAACTGCACATTGGTGAGAATCCAGCTAAATTTACGAAACAAGCTTAGGAGAACATAATTTGTAACAATACTAAAGATAGTGCTTAAAGCGAATAGCTAACAACGAATAACATGGCAGAAAATAATGATATAACACTGGCGGACAGCATAAAGCAACTGATTAAAATGGGAAAGAAAATGGACGAAACAAGCACGAACGTCAAACAACAAGCAGAAAAAATAAAAATACTGGAAGAAGATGCAAAACAACAATAGATGAAAATAGAATTACTGGAGAAAGAGATAAGGAAAAGAAATATAACAATTTTTGGCATCCAAAAAGAGGAAAAAGAAAAACATGAAAATGCTGAAAACTAGATTTCTGAAACAAGTAACAGAAAGATAGGAGTTACTATTAAAGAATATGAGATAGACTTCATAAACAGATTGAGAGAACGAAAAGATGATGGATACAGGCAAATAAAATTCTAAAAAATGAAAATATTAAGAAATGTAAAGGAATTAAAGGACACGAGAATTGGGATACACGATGACATAGATAAGAAGACTAGAGAAACTAGGAAGAGACTGATACCCCATGTAAAAAAATCCAAAAAAGGGGCAAAAAATCATCAATAAAAGGAGACAAACTGATAGAAAATGGAAAGAAATAGACGGAGGAAGAATTTATGGAGTACAAATAAGAAAAACAAAGAAACAAGAAGAACGAAAGGGAAAATGGGGAGGAAAAAAACAAGAGAGACAAATATACGGACGAAGAAAAACCATCCAAAAGAGCGATCGCAAAAAAAGCGGAACTGGGCACAGACGATGTTAACACCTCATAAAAAAGAAAATAGAGAAAAATAAAAGTAAACCCACAAGTGGTGGAGAATTTAAATACATCAGTAAGAAACATTACGAGAACAACACGATCCCAATACAATTTACAAAAACTAGCAGAGGATGAGACGGAAATAACGATAACGACGTGCAATGAAGGAGAACAAAAAAACAAAAGATTGGAAGAAAGCGAAGTAGAACAAAGAATGCATAAAAACAAAAACAAACAGCGAGAGAATAACAGAATAGTAAGCGAAAAAATAAAAACTCATATTGAGAATTGGAACACCAGAACCCTGCTCAAACCCTCACAAGCAACACAAATCGCAAAAGAAATAAAAAGATACAAACCAGACATAGCAAATGAAATAAGAAAAATATTTTGCAACAAGTAAATTTGTCGTCAGGAGTGCAAGAGACCAAAATCCCCCAACCCCCACAACTAACAATACCAACAAGGGAAATAAAAAGATAAAACTGTCGATATGCACTTTAAATGTAAAAACGCTATTACCAGAGGAAGTAATGGTAGAATTAGAGGAGGGTTTGGAAAAAATTGAATGTGATGTACTAGGAATGGCGTAGACTAGAAGAACAGGTACATAAATTATAGAAAGGAAAGTGGCAGATTATTTTATTACTTTGGTGAAACTGAAGGCCAAAAAGGTGTAGGCTTTCTAGTAAGTAAGACTTTTAAAAACAATATTAAAAGTTTCAAAGCCTTCTCAGACAGGTTAGCGGTCCTAGTAATAAATATTAAAATTAGGAAAAAAAATAAAAATATAATCATTTTGCAAATATATGCTCTATCAAGCAATAATGAACAAGAAGAAATAGAGAAGTTCTACGATTTACTCAATGAAGTAACACTATAACATAATAAAAAAATAATTAAATGATAATAATGGGAGATTTTAGTGGAAAGATTGAAAAGCTCGAATCAGGAGAACATATAAGAGAGATATATGTATGTGGAGAAGGGAATAATTCAAGAAAAAAATTATTAGAATTTGCAGTTAGGCAAAAGCTAGTGATTACAAACACCCTATTCAAGCGCAGAGAAGGGCGAAGATGGATATGGCTGGGACTAAATAGTACCAAAAACGAAATAGCCTTTATACTAATAAACGGAAAACAAAAAATTAATAACACAGAAATACTTAACAAATTAGAATTTGACTCAATCACAGAATGGTGAGAATAATAAAAGCAGTAAACAAAAGTAAAGAAAGAGGAAAGCTATTCAGAAACCCAACAAAAATGACTTTGACAGAAGAAAATGCTAAACACTTCAAACAATACCTGAACGCAAATATACCAAGAAAAGAAGAACTGAAAAGCATAGGAATGCAAGAAGCTTATAACAAATTTGAGTCTTACTAGGAGCAGTAAAAAACTTAAAACACGCTATAAACTCAAATGGTAAGCCAATCAAGATTACAAACGAAACTAAAAAAAATGAATAAACGAGAAGAATTAAAAAAAAAACCAGTATAGCAAGAATTGAATACTGTTAGTATAAAAACTGACAAAAAGATCTATAAAAAGATAATGGCTCAACAAAACTATACAAAAAGAACTAGCAAATGGAAAAAGCTAAATTCATAAACTAACATCCAAGAGATGAAGAGAGAATAAAGAAGAGAAAAAATAATAACAATTGCCACTAATTGCTATAAAAATCTTTACAACACCAAGCAAAGCAATGTAAATAAAAAAACAGAATATGGGATTGTAGAAATAAAATGTATTACAAAACAATGGACAAGAGCAATAATAATATTACTACACAAAAATGGAGATACAGAAAAAATAAGTAATTATAGGTCTATTTGCCTTATTTTAAACGTTTACAAAGTATTTACGAACATAATACTCAGTAGAATAAGCGTAATACTACATAAAAACCAATCATATGAACAAGTAGGATTTAGAAAGACATTTCAACTATAGACCACTTGCATACGACCAACCAAGTTTTGGAAAATTACAACGAATTTAATATTCCACTATATATTGTCTTTATAGATTTTGCCAAAGCCTTAGACTCTATAGAGCATCATTACATCTGGCAGGCGTTAAAAGAAGATAGTATAAATGAAAAGTATATTAACATAATAAAAAATATCTACAAAAAAAACCGAAGCGTATAAAAAATAGAAGAATGTGGTCCACTATTCAGAATGCAAAGGCGTCCGACAAGGCGACCCACTATCTCCGGCCCTGTTTAATGCCAC
Source organism: Sinelater perroti (assembly GCA_036346155.1). Lineage (NCBI taxonomy): Eukaryota > Metazoa > Arthropoda > Insecta > Coleoptera > Elateridae > Sinelater > Sinelater perroti. Next base: position 398,633 of record JARFIY010000060.1, on the reverse strand, counting down.
CTTGAAACAAAAATTAAAAATTCTGAAGTGGGAAAACCGTGGCATTAATGTAAATGTCAAATAGCTCTCAAACATGAGTTTTGTTGACGATGTGGCTATTTTTGCACCATCTGCGAAGCAAATGGAAAAAATGCTAAATGAAATATACGAAAAGAGCAGCAAAATAGGATTGGAATCAGCAATAATAGTACACAAAACAAAATCAAACATGGTTTCAGAATCTGTATACCTAGGTCAGATGGCGGTATCTTCAAAAATAAACAAGAGAAGGAAATACAGCTACGTATAACACAAGGATGGAAAGAATTCTGATCACTAAAGCATGTGTTTAAAGGTGATTTATCATTAATTATGAAGCAAAAAGTGTTTAATAAGTGTATCATACCAACACTCACTTATGGTACACAAACATGGGCAACAACTAAGAGCTTAAATAATAGACTTGCATTTACACAAAATAAAATGTGAAGGTCAATTTTAAAAATAAGGTTAAAAGATAGAGTAAGATTAACAGAAATAAAAAAAAAGTTAAAAACATGTGATGTAATCGAGTGCTGTAAATCACTTAAGTAGAAATGGACTGGTCACCTGGCAAGATTGGATGACCGGTGGACAAAGAGAATCATAAAATGAAGCCTACAATGACAAAAAGCAGAAGAGGTAGACCAAAAATAAGATGGGCAAACGAAATCGAAGATATAGCTGAAAAGAAATGGATGGACAGAGCTCAGGACAGAGATTAGTGGATGAAAAGGAGGAGGCCTTTGCCCGACGTACGGGATAATTAATAAATTATTATTATTATAGTTCTATATAGTGAGAATTTATTTTTACAGTATCATTTTTAGGGCTTCGAGAAAATATGTTTCGTTAAAGTTAAATTATCTCTTATTTGTTGTCTTTATTTTAGTTGTCACGTCATAAATGCAGACTAACCGGTATCTCTTGCCTGTTGTTTTGTTTTTCCATTATTTAACCCAATCGAGTTTCCAGTAGATACAGCTATATTTTTGTATTATTCTTATTAGTATGTTTACAAGTTCCTCGTTTACATTTATTTATTGCAAATTCGCGACCCTTTGTACGTTATGTGCAATCTGACTTTTATATCATACAGTTTGACATTTTTAACGATATATGTACTCAGAATGTTTTGTCATAAGGGGGGTACATGTTTTGTTGTCATTAAGTTAAAAATTTTCTTCCAACCAAAAAATGGAATTAATTCTTAAAATTTTTTGAAACGATAACAGTGCGTCAATCCACTCACTTTGACATTTGTTGATAAAGCGCCACACATGTCACTTATCATAAAATTCAGGTATCCTTAAGAATTAGGATGATTAGCATACATTCGATATTGTATAAACATTTAATCATAAAAATACTGTGTGCGTATTGATCCTGCATAAGTTAACGATCGCTGAAGAACAAGCTCATGTCGAGGTATTAACAGCGGTTTGAAACAATATTGTCATTAAATTCCTGAAATTAACCGTTATATTTCAGGTGCGTTAAATTGCGGTTAGATTTATATCGTAACAAACTATATATGAATGCCCTATTAATACACTATCTATATATACATGAGTCAGCTGAAATATTGTTTATTGGATTGGCAAAGGATATAGCTTGGTGACAGGACGTTTGTATGTACCTGACCTGGTTTTTACCGAAGCTACTCGGATTACACCATCCGATCCGGGAAAAGTCTCTGTTATAACGCCTAGTGGCCAAGTTAAAGGCGGTACATTATCTTGACCCAAGAGAACAACAGTACCGATCTCTATTGGGCGATCGGTTGATCCCCACTTCTGCGGAACTTGCAGCGTGTGCAAGTATTCAACTCGCCATTTTTTCCAATAAGACAATACAAGCTGATCTAAAAGCCTTTTGCGGTTTGTTAAGTTCAAGCTTTCTTCTGTCATTTCAGAAGAAGGTAAATACTTGAGGGGGCTGGACATTAAGAAATGCGCCGGAGTGAGCACATCCGGATGCGGATCTGATGATAAAACACTAAGTGGTCGAGAATTTAAAATACCTTCCACTTGGACTAGCACGGTCAAAAGTTCCTCATAAGTGAGCAACTGCTTGCCCATGACTCGATACAAGTGTGTCTTAACGCTTTTAACGTTAGATTCCCAAATGCCTCCGAAATGCGGGGCGCGTGGCGGAATCATTGTCCACTCAATGCGTGTTTTAAGAAGCTCCTTTAATATCAGATTGGACAGTGAGTTTAACAAAAGAATAAATTTCGCCGAGCTGTGCCTTAGCTCCGACAAAATTGGTGCCATTGTCTGAGTATATAACAGACACTGGACAGCGGCGGGAAATAAACCCTTTGAAGGCGGAAAGACCTGTAATAGGTAGACGAGCGGAAAGTTTGTCGCGGACCACGCGAACAAGCTTAGACAACAGCAAAGCGGCGACAAGTTCTAATCGAGCTAGCTTTGTTATTTTAACTGGAGAAACCTTTGACTTGGCACATAAAAGCCGGACAGTGATATTATCTTCAGGATCAGTGATGTGTAAATAAACACAACAACCGTAACCACTGAAGCTCGCGTCACAAAAGACTACGATGTTCACTACTGTTTTTCCCACAATGCCAATATGGCGCGGAATTTTTAGAGAAGAGAGTGCGGAAAAATCGCGTGCAAAACCTGAAAAGCGACTGATGATGGATTCCGGAGGAACCTCATCCCAGTCTATTTTAGCTAGCCATAGTTCCTTAATACGAATTTTGGCGTGCAGCACAACTGGAGCTACAACGCCAAGTACGTCGAATAAGCGGGCAACTAGCGATAGAATCGTGCGCTTTGTACATTTATCTTCTACAGCGACTGTTGTTAAAGAAAAGTAATCGTCATCAGGATCCCAGGTTAAACCAAGGATTTTAAAATTGTAAATATCGTTACCCATGCCAGAAAAATTTACTGGTAAGCGGTGAGACTCGGGAAGAACCTCCAATAAAGCGGGTGAATTAGTGGCCCATTTGACAAGGTCGAAAGAGCCTAATTTAAATAAATCGATTAATTCGCGAGACAATCGCATAGCAGTCTGTTCATCGGGAACCGAATCGACATAATCATCCATGTAAAACTGAGTTTCTACCAGTTTAGAAGCCTCAGGGAAGCGGTCACTATGCTCGCACGCTAAGTTGCGTAACGTACGCATAGCTAGGTAAGGGCTAGGCTTTAGCCCGAAGGGTACGCGGTCAAAATTGTAAGTGCGAATAGGTTCGTTCCTACTGAAACGAAATAAAATTCGTAAGTATTTACGATGGTGCTCGTTTACTCCGATGCGCAAAAACATTTGTTTTATATCAGCGGTCATTGCTATTGGGAATGTACGAAAGTCGAGTAACAACGAGAACAAGTCGGCCTGCAAATTAGGTCCGACATGCAAAATGTCATTAAGTGACAGCCTGAGTGCGTTTTAGCACTAGCGTCTAAAACGATACGGATGCTGTCCTTATCTGGTCTGACAACGGCGTGATGCGGTATGTAGTAACCCTCCTCTGTCAATTCAGAGTCAGGCACCTGGGACAAATACCCTGCGTTATATAATCGGCGATAGTTTTATTATAATTTTCGCGTAGGGTTGGCACGCAATCAATTTACGCTCGAGCGCAAGTAGACGACGGTGAGCCAGACCGCGTGAATTACCCAACTCCGAGGGTTTCGTGAAAAGGGTAAATCAACAAAATATCTGCCGTCTTTAAATAAAAGTCGAAGAGTTAAAGTTATTTTCGCAATCTAATTCATCTGGACTAATAAAACGTTGAGATGGAATTTCCTCTAACTCAAAGAACTTCCGTAAACTTGACTCAATGTCAACGTTAGCAAGCGCGGTAAACGAAGATGTAGTACTATGTAGACAGGTTGCATCATAATGACATGCAATATCTCCCATAAGTACGTAACCAAAGCTGGTTAATATAGCGGGTGGTGCGCGATTACCAGTATCGACCCTATCTCCCAAATAAATATAAGGAAACAGTTGAGCACCAAGAACAACGTCAATTTCTCACAGTACATTCCAGGATACATCGGCAAGCGGTAAATTACTTAAATATGACATATTTTCATTTAATGTAATAAAATTTGCGGGAAGTTTGTCTGTAATACAGTCAACTACTAAAGCACGAATGTAATATTTGTTGTTGGGATTAATTCGCGATTCTATTGCGAAATTAATAAAACCGTGTACAGGTCGCGAGGTCATACCAACACCTTGTAAAGATGAATTGCGTAATTTAATTATGGGAATGTTCAAGCGTTTACAACAATCCATAGTAATTAAGTTATTTTGCGACCCGTTGTCTATTAAACACCTGACGACGAGAGTATTTCCGTTTTTACCATGTACATAGATCTGTGCGGTCGATAACAATATAGCTGAACTCGACGAAGCCGCTGAACTAAGCGATACGGAAGACGTGTCGTGAGATTGTGATACTGAATGCGTTGACTCAGCTATTATGGGCGCACGGTCACCTGCTTGCGGTCCAGCCGCCACAGACGGCTTAATAGGGCGATCATTCTTTAAGTTGTAAAAATGCAGTAAAGAATGATGCTGTTTTTTATAAATTTCACAAACGTTCCGTGATTTACATTTAGTTAACGAGTGAGATAGACTTAAACAGTTTATACAGCGGCGTTTCGCTTTAATTAAATCGAAACGCGCTTGCGGTGATTTCATATTTTTAAGCGAAACAGCTTCTGTTCTCTGTTGCATAGCGGGCAACGCGTATTAAAAATCTGTTCACTCGACACAAAAGACTTGCAGGCACCTTATGCGCCACGGCCAAGGCTGTGATAAGGTAAACTGAAATTTGCGCGCGGCTTGATCTGCGAATTATTAGCATGCGAGCGCTCGAGTACTTTGACATAATCTTGCGTAAATGAAATAAATTCTTTACAGGAGGGTAATTCTATTCCGCTCACCCTATTTTCGAATTGTTGAAGCGTTTGGGGATCAAGTTTTCTTAAACCACAATGTAACAAGACAAAATCTAATAGGTCGGGAATATCTAACTGTTTTATTGCGGCGATGGACGCGGAATATTTTTCTATATATGTATTCAAACTAACAGCATTACCGACGCATCCTTTGATGTCCAGAATGTTATTTAGATAATGACTGCCTAAACTACGTTTATCTTGATACTTTTTAACAAGACTATCCCATATAATATTATAAGTATCCCTGTAGGAATAATACCTGCGGTTAATTTTAAAGCGTCATGAGTTAATTTACTAATCAAATACTGCACACGCTGCGCGTCAGTCAAATTGGTATTTAAATGCACATTGCTACGAAATATTTCGTAAAATATTGGCCAGCTCTCAGACTTGCCATCGAAAGAAGGTAGTTCAATTGGCGGTAATTTTACGATACTTCTTTTTTGATCTAATGTAAATGTTTTGCTGTTTGACAATATAAGGTTGCGTTTATATTTAATACTCGAATATAAATCTTCAATAGAATTTAAACATGAGTAGTCTGGAGGAGTCTGATCAATTTTAAACTGCAAATTGTTAATTTCTTCAATTATTGTTTCAAACCTGCTGTATAATTCACTAATAGCTTCTGTTTGAGATAAAAATAATTCGTTTGAGCGTAACTCATAATTTGAAATATTTGTTGACGTATTGTACAAACGATTAAATCGTTCGAAAATCGCCTCTTTTTTGGCAGTTAACTGAACTAATTTTAATTCCAGCTTATCCATTATAAGGGAACTTTACTTGAATAAAGCGTAATAAATATGTATGTAATTTATGGCGGTCACTTTACCAAAACCTACGTAAGTCTGTGACAACGCCAAGTTATCAAGCGGTCGAATATTTCTACAAGTATTGTAGCTGATACCGATCCGGCTCGAAGGACCAAAAAAGATGTTAAGACATGACCGAATTGGCCGCGCTGCGGAGCGTGTATACTTGTCGGCTGAGCAAAGCCCATATATGCCGTTCTGTGTGTGCGACGGCAAAACCTAGCGGCAGATGTCCAAGCCGCCCCGGCATGTCGCCGCGATATAAAGCGGTTCAAGGGCGAAAAGGCCGCCACACCATAATTGCATGCCCATTCAAACAGTTTTTCTGTCGAAACTATAGTTTTATCTTGTAGACTGGCGCGGTATGCATTTTTTTTACGCAGCCACCAATACCATCGCAAGCTCCTTTTCCATGGGCAGTGGCCACTCTGATTTAATTTTAAAATCCTTCTCGTGATATAGTAAATTCAAAAAATTAAACCTTTTTTTGTATTGCGATCCCGCTCCATCGGAAAAATAAAAAAGCTTTTTCATGTTTTTAACTCCAAATTTTCTTTTTAAAAATCGTATCATTTTAGAGTTGTACAGATGAACTCCAGTGGCATCGTGATTTTCGTACTCCGAAAAAACTACGAAATTTACATGGTGTACGACGTTATTTACTTTGTAATAAATTACGTATACGTGTTACGATGCTGGGTCCTTACTCCAGTGTTGAGATTGAATGGCGTTCTGTACATGAAAAGAATAATTTTCAGAAAAATCAAGCGTAACTAAAAATTCTCCATGACCGAGTGACTCTTTTAGTTCATTGTACTTAGATTGTGCTTCAGCAATAAAATCATGTTTTAATATATTTGGCAATTCTGAAGTAATATTTTTTCTAAAAGTATCAACATTTTCGGTTTTATTAAGTAATTGACATCTGTAAAAAATTATTTCAGAAAAAATTACAAAGATTTTAAGAAATTTTGTACATGAATTAACGTTACCTGTCAGTCGTGAGCCATTGGTTAAAAAAAATATTTTCAACATTATATTTTTGCAAAATTTCTCTCAAATCACGAGAAATTCCGGCTGTACCAGGACACTTTTGGCATTTAGATAAGTAACTATCTGCAGTTGGATCCGAACAAATCATAGCCTTTAAAAAATCTCTATAAGAAATTTGAAAATTAAACTTTTTGCGAGCAAATTCTTCTTTGAGTCCTCTCTGTTTAAATCGAATATTTCCGCGTATTTGACACACGCAGACGTTATGAGTACCTTTTGCACCACCAGGAATACATTGTTGAGTCTCAAAGCTGTAAAAGTTGACAGAGAAATCGTCAAATTTGGGAATTTCATTAAAAAATCCGTATACAAGCTATGAAGATCTCCCAACAGTAAGCGTTTCTATGCGATTGTCGTTATTTATATTGTTACTGGCACAAGTTAATAAAATACAATAGTAGTAAATTTAAAAGTATAGATATTAACTTACTGTTTCATGTGTGCGTTTTCCATCGATTTTTACTGACTTGTAATCTTCGACACCTGACATAACTCGACTAACATCGTCTGAAAGGTAAAATTCTTCGACTTTGTTTATTAGATCTGAACTTAAAGCTCGTTCTTTGTTCTTATCGGGCATTGCACAGCATCCTTTTTCACTGCGCAATTTTTTGGCGGAGCTCATCATACGTCTGCTCACGTCGAATTCTTTCGCTATTTTTCAAGTAGACCATTCTACTGGTATTGTTGTCAATACAGAAATTTTTTGCTTTCGCGTTGATGCGCGTGACATTGCTAATTTAAAATCACTTATCTAACTATTACACTCAACACCCGTAAAAGAATTCGAACTGCTTTTATCAACAAACTTGCGCAGATATTCACTATCAGCATCAGATAAATCTAAATTCTTTTTTTTTTGTGGGAAGAGCAGCAATTATTTCTTCCAAATCAGCAGCAAGTTTCCGTCTTTTGTTTTCATTGTCAACAGATTTACAGACATAGTCTGGATCTTTCCCAGGAACATTTGATTTCACTTCTTCCTCTACATCACCATCTTTTTCTTCTTTTTCGTCTGCTTTTTCTTTTTCTACTTGATTTTCTAAAAGTTTTTTAAACTGAACTGGATTTTCAAAGTTGTACAGCCGCCTTTTACACGAAACACAAACAAGTGATCCAAACAAATCACTAAACTTTTTGTCATACTTGTCTGACAGAAAAAATAAGTTATTTTTCACACTACTATGCCTTTCTTTGTTAAAAGGATTACAACACGTAAGAGGTGGTGCCATGGTGAAAGCAGACTAATGCATGTAAAACAAAAAAACAAGTCAACGCGTGTCATGCGATTTTCATTCGTTTACATGCTTGTCGGCTGCATTCAAGGAAAGTGCTTCCAGTGCTTGAACCCGTGAGGCGGTAAATTTAATTATTCAAAGTAATATGAATTACTTAAAAATTTCTATTGCTTCAAACAAACCATTTTTGTTTTGAACTTTTCAGAATGTAAGAATTTTTTGAATCGTTCTTAATCTACAGTTTTAAAAAAAGTAAATAATAAATAAATAATCAATGTAAATAAGTTAATAATCATGCCTAGTTATTTAAAAAATGGGTAGATCTTTTATGAAATTCTTAAATAAAAACCTAAGCGAATTAGTAGGCAAGAGCGCTCGGATAATCGGCGCTGAGCTACGGCCTCGGCCGCCGTCTAGCGCGCTAGGCGCGTATATACGCCGATGTTCGAAAATTTATATCTTTTTTTGGGATCGAGGGCACAGAAATATTTTTGCACAATCGATTAGTGTACACTTTAAGGAATATTTTCCAAAAGAAATTTTTTTTAACACATGGAGAAGTCAGTTTAATAGTCATTTGTTAATTGCAAAATTAATTTTTTATTAATAAATTAAATTTTTTTCCTGTTTGCTGTTTGCTGAGAAATTGTCATTTAAACAAAAAAGCGCCTTAAAATTAAAATTGTTTATAACTTTTGCAAAAATTAAAATTTTTAAAAATATTTAGGAATATTTCTTATAACATATGGATCTTTAAAAATCGTCAATAAAGAATACGAAATTCGATGGGTCGATTTTTGGTGGCCCAATTCAGAAAGTTTGACTCATGAAATATAGGTAACCTCATATTTCACTTGTTATGCGGCCTTTGCGAATTGATAACAGAACATTAATCAGCAGGTGAAATTCCGTGCGCGTTAGGCACCAATAATGGAGCATGGCACAAGTCTGCTTGCTTCGATAAACTAGGTGAAAGTTGGTAATATTTAAATGTACTTTTTGTCCAAATTTTTAAGTGTATTATCTTACAAATAAATGTAAATTTCTACAATCTTTTCTGAGTAACTAGACTTAGAAAATAATACAAATTGTGGAAATCTGAAAGCACCCTCAAGTTTTCTGGCTAAATTCTGAATAATACAAGTGATTAATTTTTGGCTTTTGAACTATAATTTATACTGAGCGTAATAGGCACTTGTGACGCCCATTTTGGCTCTTGCAGGTAGCATTGACTTCAATACTGACTTATGTTTACGTAGATGTAGTTTACGATGTTTCTAGGGACGTATTTGGTTTTTTTTTAAATTATTTATTAGCAATCAAAATATTAGAATACATTCTATGAGCTAATTTTATGATTTTTTTTTTGTTATTCAATTCTTGGGCGTGAAAGGGATGATACCCAGTGGAGCCACCCCTATATTATTGCAGCAAATCCTTGGGCCATTTTTTCTTTAAGCGTCGGTTGTTGAGATCTTCTTTTAGTGGATCTATGATTGCATTTGGATGAGTTGTGAAGGTTGACGTGATATTTAGTTGCTTTTTGTTTTACACCATCTTGCAGCGTTTGGTTGGTATTTGCGATGTTCCTCAGGATCTTGGATTGACAGCGCTAGATTATATTTACTGTGGATGTGCTGGCGCAGCCCCAAAGTTCTGATCTATATAATCAGATGTGACGAATGATAGCATTATAAAAGTAGCAATTTGTTGATTAAAGTAAGCTGAGACCGCCGTCTAATGAGCCAGTTTAGGTTTTTTATTTTTAAGTCAATCTGATTTTTTTTGATAATGACATGTGCCTTCTACGTCAATCGTCTATTGAGATATAATCCTAAGTATTTTACCACGTCTGTTTAAGGGGCCGCTTTGTTAATTGGCGGACATGTTGAGCGTCTTCTCCTGAACTTAACATGTACCGACTTGTTCTCATTAATTTTGATTCTTCATTTCATAAGCCACTATTATATTATTATCTATCTATTAAATATATATGTTCTTGGATTTTTATAAATGCTATTATTGGAACTTTATTACAAGCAATAATTGCCGTGTCATCAGCAAAGGTTTCTATATCACTATGGTTTGTAGTGGGTATGTCATATGTGTATAAGTACAGGAGCGGACCCAGAACGCTTCCTTGTGGCACCCTTGCTTGGATTGGTCTTATATCGGAAGTCTCTTGCCTAATTCTTGTTTGAAAGAAGCGATTTTCTAGATAGGATTAGAACAGCAAGAAATATTGATAAGAAAACTGCTTTTTAACCTTGCATAACAATCCTCTGTGCCAGACCCTATCGAAGGCCTGGCTGACGTCCAAAAATATCGCTGAACAGTATTTTTTGTTTTCGATCGCTGTTTGTATTGTATTTATTATGCGGTGACACTGTTGTACCGTAGAATGTTGATGACGGAAACCAAATTGATGATTTGGGATCTAATCGACTTCTAGTTCATCTTTCCGGATTCTTTTGTAAATAAGCTTCTCCAGCAACTTTGATATTAAAGGGAGGCTCACCAGGTTTAGGTATAAGAATAATCTGGACAAACTTTAATAGCATTGGCCAGTATGTAAGACGTAAAATTCCATTGAATAACATTCGTAGAAACTGGAGGACGTTATCTGGTAATTGTTTTAGTAATATTGCTGTGATTAGGTCGTATCCTGAAGATATATTATTTCTTTTCGAATTTCATTAATGGTAAATTTACGAATAGGGAGTGACATTTGCAATGGAGTATTAAGGTATTCTTCAACTTTATCGTCAGCTTCTTCTGAATTTGGAGTGAAGACGGTCTCTAAGTGTTGTGCAATAACATACGCTTTTTCCCTGTCAGTCCTCTTTCATATTCCCGTGGGATTTTGTAGTGAAGAAATATGCGCTGTAGGTCGCTTGAGACTCTTAGCAGCTTTCCATATTGTATTGTCTTGTGCGGGTAACGAGTTCATATACATCTGAAAAGTTTCATTTCTAATTTTTGCTAACGTTCTTAATTTGTTATTTAGCTGATTAAATATTCTTCGATCATTTATGTTTTGGCTACGATGCCACTTAGCCCTTGCCTTTCGCTTTTCTTTAACCAACTCCATTATTTCACTCGGAATATTAGGTGATCTTATTTTTAAGTTTTGTGGTACTGGTGTAGCGTTCCATCCTGCTTCTTAAATGACAAGTGATAAAATCTTGTATGGCATTTTCTAGGCCCTCGTTAGTTTGCAGTCGTACATTTAAATTAATGTTTGCATTCAAGTATTTTTTAAATTCCTCCCAATCGGTTCTGCTATTACAGAGCGAAGGTTTGGGTATTCTATATATTATTGTAGCACTGGACATGATGTCATAATTAGGTGTGACATCCAAGTAATTTGAGGATAGGCCTTTTATGACATAGAAATCAAGCAGATCGCGGATTTTGTCAGGATCTGTCGGCCAGTAGGTGGGAGTACCGGTGGAAAGATAATTACAGTTCATATTATTTATGAGCTTAAGTAGTTCCCTTCCTCTGGTTGTCATTAATCGTGAATCCCAGTACGTATGTTTAGCGTTGTAGTCGCCACTACAACAAATCTTTGTCCCATAGATTCAAAGAAGGTTGCAGCATTTATTTAGTCATGTTGTGTCTTGGAGGATAATAAACAGCTGATACATTTAACGGCATAACCAATTTATCTACTTGAATGTATGCAGCTTGAAAAAAATTAGTTTTATACTGTGGAAGTTTATGATGAGCAATATTTGATCTAATTATCACCGCTGCACCACCATGGGCTGTTTCGTCGGGATGTTCCGTGTGGTATATAGAGTAATAAGGTATTTTGAAATGGGTTTCGGAAAGTGACATTATATCTATGTTGTATAGATTTAAGAATGTTTCTAGTTCTAGCTTTTTTTGTTGTAATCCGTTGGCATTCCATAAGGCAATTCGCAGAAACTGAGCCATTATTGTAATACTTTATTAATGACGGTGGTTAGCATATTCATAATCCTGGTATTGTGTTGTAATAATTAATTGAAGACATTCTTAAACTCATATAGAAATTGGTAGAGATTTATGTCTTAAGGATTTGAAAGGTCATTTTTAAGTGCCTGTGAGTAAGACTTGTAAGTTGGTGCTGTGTTGTTTAGATGAGTTTGAACTTTCTGTTGCGTTGGGAGGAAAGGGAATTTTCAGTATGGGAGTTTTATTAGGGAAGGTTTGTTTGGGTGATATTTTCTCTGGAGGTCTTGATATGCACTACATCCTTTATAGTTTGCCGGATTCGCACCACCACATAGTATGCAAGTAGCGGCGGTGTCTCTAGTCTTCTTGCAAATTTTAGTGTCATGTTGCCCTCCGCATTTAACACAGGCATATGGCCTGTTGCAGTATTTTTGGGTGTGGTTATAATTTTGACACCTAGTGCACTGGACAATGTCATGGGTTGTTCTTAGAATATTTTTATTTTGTAAATACCGCACATTATAGATTTCTTTATTTTATCGGCGGGCTCAAGATCTATAAAGAATGTTGTAAGAGGTTCTTTTGTTGTTTTATGTCGTAAATTTATTATATTACGCACCCGGTGTCTCTTTTCTGTTAGAGCTTGTTTGATTTCTTCAATAGGTGTAGAATGATGTATATGTTTCAGTACTACTCGGTAAGGCCGGTCTCGCTTCATTTGGTATGTATGATGTATGATATTTTTATCCACCATGTGTCTAATAAATTTTCGATATACATCGGGATCTTTTGTGTTAACCTTAACAACATTATCTAATAAACATTTTGTTGTATACTGCTCTTCTTCGGCGATTTCTAGAAATTCCTCATTTTTTGATAGTTGATAACTCCGTGAACAAAATAGGAGGCGGTTTGGGTATTACTGTAGGCTCAGGTCGCATGTTTGTCTGCATGGTTTCGTCATCACCTTGTGATAACGTTGAGAAGCGATTGGATAGTACCGGGGTTGATTTATTATTGCTAATTGGTTTCTCTACTCGTCTTCTTTTGTTGCTTTTAACAAGTTGCCAGCTGCTGGTAGGATTATTTCCTCATTGCTTCCCAAATCGTCTACCGATAGTTGTTCTGTTGGTTTCTGTTGTTGAAGCATGTAAAGTTGTGGTTGGCTAGTTAATTGATTAGGGGGAAAATATTGAGGATTGAATGTTTGGTGCGGGATGGACTCAGTGGGGGCTTGTTGATACTGGGAGTGTGTTAAGAAGGAATTTGTTGCTGGAAGGCATGTGTTCCATTTGTTTGGAATTGATTATTATACTAATATATTTGTTGGACATTGTTAGAGCCGCTGCCGGTTGGCAGCATGATTTTGTTTAAGCTGCTTACGCAGCGTAGATATTGTGATTACAGAAGAGTATAAATTAATTTTTGTTCACTTACGATATTAAATTATTAAATAATTAAATAAATAAATACGTCTGACCTTAAGACTGCGGCTCGTCGCGGCTCGGCGCGGCGATATCGCAGGTAAAATAGGCCCGCACACATCCACTCTGCTTCAATGTACGGACCGGAATATACGTATTTAGTGAGTAGATAGGCTTCATGTGACTATTTTAATAGATAACATTATTGCAAATATATATACATCTTAGAAGCGATTTTAGAGTTCAATAATTAATATGAACTAATTGAAAATGAGTACAATATTTAAAATACAGTTAAATTAAACAATTTGTAAAATATTAAAAACGGACACAATATTTCACTATTTTTTGTATTTTGCAAAAATATAGTCAAAATTATAAAAAAATAGGGTTTCTGTTCAACTGATGTATACGTATTGCAATACAAATTTAGGTAAATAATTTTACCGAAAGCATTATTATACCATGAAAAAGTATACACTTCGTATACGCAACAACTTTCAAAGCAAGAACAAAAGAAAGATTTAAATATTTAGTCTTAAAATACTTATATCACTCTAATTACACATTTTAGAAAAAAGAGAAAACTTTAAAAAAATTATTGCCATTTATGTGGTTTACTTATTCATATAATTGGTTTAATGCTAATATAGTTCCTGATTAAATGCTAGGAAGGCTATTTTTTTTACCATCGAACACCTAATTATGCAAAATACTTTATTTTTCAAATTTAAAAGCAACTCTATTAAGGTGAATGGCAACACTCGGCTGTAACTAGTTAATGGATTCTACCCTAATAGGTTATTTTTTTCTAATAAAATTAAGACGGTCTTTATATAAGTATTGGAAGGTGGGCGATTTTACAAGATTTTACGCTGTTAAATAAGCAAGATGTTCTCCACGCTGAAACTACACCATGTTTTTCTGCTACTGATAGCTGTAGAGAATCAGTCCAACAAAAGGTTAGTCTAAACATATGTGATAATTAAACAGAAATTGTAAATTTAAAGTTATATAGGTGGTAGAACAATTCTTAACACATGCAAAAATATTTACTAAATAATAAAATAGCCGTTTCAAAAATGTAACAACAGTTTCCAAAGAACTATAAAACAATATTTTAACATTTACTCTAGAGGAACGTTTTTAATTTTAACAATTTTGCATTTTGTAATTACTAATGTTTAAATTAATTTATAAATAATATTATGATGTTATCAACATATTTAGAGGATTGTGTGGCCGAAACCAACGTGGACCGTAATTTAATAGAACGCCTCATAGTACACCGTGAATACCCAGACAACAAACCATTAGCCTGCTTTGTAAAATGCATTGCGCAAAACTTAAAAGGCATAGATGCAGAGGGTAATTTGTCCCTACAAAATACCATCGAAATCTTAAAAGTACCAGAAACAATAGCGAAATCATGCATACATATTGAAGATGATGATATATGCTTAAAAACTTACGCACTTTCTAAATGTGTTTATCTTCAGCTGTAACAAAAAGCATTATTTGTGTTATTTAAGTTTTACCTAGTTTTTATAACACAATACGAAGTATAAATCTTACTTTATCTGAGTGTAATTCATAGATCTTTGTTACATAATGTAAAATTAATTTTGTGAAACAGCAACCATTTTTTCAAAATAAACAGATGTACTAAGAATTAGTGATATATTTGAAGAAGTAAACTTACAAAGTAATTAACGGTTCAAAACTTAAAATTATGCCAAATTGCAAAATAAAAATTAAATGCAATTATTAAAATACTCTGTTTTATTTTGATAAAGCTTGTTACAAAAAACACTAAGAGATTACGTGGGCAGTATAGAATTAAAATAACAATTGATTCGGAAGAAAACGAAATTGCCTTTGAGGGAACAGTTTGTTCGGAAGCAATTTATTACTTGATAAGAATACAAAATTTAAAATCTTCTATCAATGTATGTTAATTATAGAACCATTTAGATTAAATAGTATTACGATAATTATTTGAAGGCTTTATCTTCTAAATAATAAATTAACATTTCTTTTAATACAAATTTTTGTCCAAACTTAACCTAATTCAATTTGCAATTTATTTTATTTATTTGAGTTTGTACTTTATAGTAATAACATTAATTTGCATGTTTGAGAACGTTATCAATTTATATAATAGTAAAAACCTATATGTATAAATACAAGGTGTCCCAAAAGTATATAAGCGATAAAAAGAATTTTTTAAAATTAATCAAGTAATCAATAGGTATCACATTTACTTTTTTTATTAAATACATTTTGTCAATTAATATAATAAATTTTTGAAGTGCTCTCTTCACTGGCTATCAAATGCTGGAGGCGTGTTTTAAAAGGCAATATTGAGTAGTGACAAGTGTCTTCTGGAATTGGTTTAATCTCGATTTTGATTTTAATTTTCAACTTTTGATGTGTTTTTTGTTCAGTTGCGTACATCCGATCTTTGAGATAACCCCAAAGAAAGAAATGAAAAATATTTAAGTTTGATGAACAGCTCGGTAAATCGACGCCATTTCCGGTCTTTGCCTTCAACTTCAAAGTGACCAAAGATGAGTTCTAAGTTCTGTTGAGTGCGATGAGCAAGAGCTGATGAAACCAAGAGTGGCGAAAGTTCTTTTGTTACCTTGCAATAGACAGAATTTTCTCCAAAACCTTTTTGCGGTCGACATCGCCATTGACTATCTTGCTCAGGAGAATCGAACCAATTATTTCAAACGCTGGCGTTTTTGCAGTATAACATACTATCCATATATCCATTTCTTTATTTTTGATTTTCTTGAAAACTTAATTGCAAAATCTAAACTTTAGTCGTGATTTCTTTAAGTCAGTGGCTGTTGTAATTGGATTTTATATGGAAGTTTATCTAGTTTTTCGTGAAGTATCTTCTGAGCAGTCAATTTCGATATTCTGGTGACGGTGTTTCCACGTCTCACCGCAGTTGTAGGGATCTGACAGTAAACATTTCTAACCGTCTCAATATTCTCTGGAGTGATTACAGTGGCCGGACTACCACTCCTTAGGTCGTTCTCATTCTCTTTTAGTTCTTACAAATTTTGTAATCAATCTGGTCAAAATCAATTAAAAATAATTTTTGCTTAACATGTTTTGATGAAAGTTGTGTTCACCTCTTAATTGTGTAATCATTTAATTTAAAAAGCGATCCGAATCTTTTCAAAACCACCCTCTTTTTCAAATAATAGACCTTTACTATAGCGTTTCAGTGGTGTAACGAATCTTAGCAGTGACCCCTTATTTTCGTTGATTATTATCACAAAAATTGTCAATTTTTGCATTCTTGTAAAGCACAAACAAAAGGTTTGTTTTTAAAAAACCTTGAGATGGCACCAAAAAAATACTTTACTTATATACCTTTAAGATAGTTTGTATATATCTGTATATAATTTTTAAGTAGATTTTGAGGGTTTGAAGCAAAAATGTAACGATATATAGAATCAAACCAAAAAATATAATAATTTGTCATTTATTTGAAAACTTTTTTATATTCAGATACTAAGAGTCCAAAAATAAACAGGGTTACTTAAAATGGCCTATACGAGAAACAATACCATTTTAATTCAACGAATGCTACCTACCCATAAAGTTTGTCCTTAGGATTTGTTTAGCTTTATGGTAAAGCAAACTTTTAGAGAAAAATTAAAGCGTTTTGAATTTAAATGCATACGCTCATGGTATAAGTGGTGTCAGTAGTATCAGTGCACAGAGTGGGCCAGAATCCGCAAAAAGTGGACAAAAATCATTTCCGCAAATGGTTTCTATATTTTCTGAATAGTTAAAAAGGAAGGTCACTGTATCTTTTCCTGGAATATCAAGCTCATTAGGTGAAGTCTCTACCTGCTAGAGTATCGCAAACACGACCTTTCCGCCTAGCAGCGATCGGCCGGATTTACAGCTCATTTTGTCACTAACTTTTGAAGAGAGGCTGTGAATTGAAAACGTGTTAATTGTTTCTAGAAGATTATTTGAGGTATGTACTTTATTTTAATATATGTTATGAAAAAGAATTTAGATTGAAACGTCGAAATAAAGTATTATATTTATGGGGTGTTTTTACAAGTCAATCTAGTTTTCTGTAGAGAAACAAAAAAGTCTTGCTTAGTCACGCCTTGAAAAAATATTTAAAAAATACCTTAAGCCTTCCTTTATAAGATACTAAAAAAACTGTACCCGCTTTCAACCGCATTTTCGATATTTATTTATTTCTTTAAAATGCGACACTCATTTTCATGGTTAGAATCGGCAGACCGCACGCGGAGCGCACAAGCGCTCGGTTGCCGCATGCAGAATCAATTGTTAAATACTGCTTGCTTATTAATTTTTTACAATACGCTTAAGAGCTTATGATTATTATTTGTTATCAATTGTTTATCAAATATGTGTTTATTGTTTACTTGGGAAGTTTTTACTCATGATTATAATTTATAACAAAATTATTTATTAGTTCAGGTAATTAACTGCTTATTTTGTTTTAGTTATCATTCAAATTGCAACTATACGTACAATGTTGACAAGAAAACAGGCCTTCGAAATGTTATACGTGAGAAAGGGGGTAGGGCGTTCTGTTCGAACGAAAAGTCTTTATAACCACCTGATCAAACACTTCGGGATACAAAATGATGAAAATATGATGGTACGACTGAAGACGTTTAATTACAAATTCTGCCATGCAGTTTATTCAAAGACTAATACGTGCAACCAAAAAATTCAACGCTTTTTGGAACAAAATGAAAGTTGGCTCAAGCACCCTTTTAATTTTTAGGTCGAAGGCGAAAAGAAAGTAGTGATCATGAACAACCAAGTACATCGTCGGGTAATGGCGGCGCAGGTACACGTGGTCGCCCTGAAGTAAGCTTCTCTGAGGGTAGTTCGAGAACTAAGAGGAGAAGAGCTAATAAGCTTTTGGACAAATTCGCAGTTGAGGAAATTACCTTAGCCGCTAAGGAAGGTCTGAAACAAGAGGGAAAGAGTCTCACCTTCAAAGTTGATTTCGGAGGCGGTTTTTACTACCCCCACTAGAGCTTCCAGAATACAACAAGTTTGACGCTCAAGTCAGAAAGTACAAAGTTATGCCACTTACACCTGACCATGCTTTGTCAATGATAGTGGAGGCGAAAGACAGCAAACATTCTTATTTAATTCATAGACTGACAGCAAAAAAGCAATTCGCAGATATTTATCCCTCTTATCACAAGATTAGGGCAGCCAAATGGCGTTACTATCCAAGGAAGGAAGCTCAAATTATTACTGAAACTTCAGCGGAAATTCGGCTGCAGGATCTTCTTGATCACACTACACACCGAATACTAGAACTGCAAGAGCCAGTTATACAAAACCTAACGCACGATGAATTAAGCAATCTAACTTTGTTGGTAAAATGGGGTTGTGATGGAAGTACAGACCATTCCAAATATAAACAAGCATTTTGGGAATTTGGACTTTATGATGGCGATATATTCTTAACTTCGCTAGTTCCCTTACAGTTATATGCTGAAAAGCCGGGTAGAGATAAAACAATAATTTGGCAAAATCCAAGACAGTCTTCTACTAGATTTTGTAGACAGATAAGGTTCCAGTTTAAGAAAAAAACGACGGAATTAACAATGCAAGAATCGAATTTTGTGGAAGAGCACATCAACAACCTTATTCAAACAAAATACAATACAGAGCAGGATCAGAACCTGTCGGTACAACATATTTGCATGATGACAATGGTAGATGACAAGATATGCAATGCACTTTCGGAGACTTCCTCTGCACAGACGTGTTATACTTGTAAGGCGACCCCAAAGCAGATGAATGTCATCAGTAAATTTATCGAGCTACCGATCAATGAAGAAGTACTACGGTTCGGACTATCTTCTCTTCATGCCTGGATCAGGTTTTTCGAGTACTTGCTACATATTTTTTACAGATTAGACATAAAGACGTGCCAAGTACGAGGGAAACAAAACGAGGTGATTTTTGAGGAATGAAAAAGAAAAATTCAGGAGGATTTTCAACAGAAAATCAAACAGTGGCGGCAGCGGAACCACAAACTATGGAAACACAGCAAGAATGTTTTTTACTGCTAGCACCCAATCAGCTTCAACTACCGGGGTAGATGAAGGCATTATTAAAAGATTTGGAATAGTACTACGTACATTGTCTTGTGGATACGCAATTGATGTACAGGCTTTCAACGAATATGCCTTACAAACTGCAAGACTCTATGTTAAAAAATACCCATGGTATTGTATGCCAGCCTCAGTCCATAAAATATTGGTTCATGGGGCAATCATAATTAAAGAAGAAATGTTGCCCATTGGACAATTGTCAGAGGAAGCCCAAGAATCGAGAAATAAAGACATGCAGCACTTTATAGAATTTCATTCCCGTAAAAAGTCTAGAATATGCACCGATCAGGATTTATTAAACAGGCTACTTATTACATCAGATCCGCGTATTTCTTCATTCCGGCAACTACCCACCAGAAAAAGTTCTACAATTTGTAATGAAGTTTTATCTTTATTGGAAAAGCCTTCAATAGAAACCTCATCCGAGAAGACACCTAGCTTCTTTACTCGGGCAAATTTAGAATCTACATTTGAGGAAAGTGACGATGATTTCTTATCAGAAACCAAAAGCGATGTTGCGCTTAATGAGTAAAGTATTATCAATAGTATAAATTAGAGTATAAATATAAATTTATAGTTTACATATAGTGCTATAAATAATATAGTAGTATAAATATATTTCAATGAATATATCTATATATGTACATGATAAACTTTAGATTGTTCCCGACAATAACTTGAAAATAAATGTATCCGCAATTGAAGACAGCGAATATGAACAATATTGCTCAAAAACTAATCTCTCTAATTCACGTTTATATGGTTATCAGGAGCCAGAGATACAAAAGTGCCCCTTTCGCGCGGAACTGTCCGTATACTTTCTCCAAAATTGAACGCATTTTAGATTTTTATTAATTTCTTTTTGATTCACCCTTGAACTCGCCCTCTTCAAACATGATATTTTTAAATATTTATCCAAAGTATGTTTATCCAATTGAATACATTCCCAATTATAGATTTTGTAGTAATTTATTTAAGTTTGACTCCCTTAATTTCACCCCATTCAAAGATTGTATTTATTTAAATATTTTTCCAATGAATGTCCATCTCGTGTAAGTATCATTATGATCCAAATGTACGTCCATTCCTCAGTACTTCGCCTACGTACGTAAAGGGGCTTTTGACATTTTTGAATCTGAAAAAAGAGGCAAAGCACTTAGGAATGGACGTACATTTGGATCACCGATATATTTCCAAAGTTTCAGATTTTTTTCCCACATTTGCGGATTCTGGCCCACTGTGAAGTGGTACGAATTTCGACTTCCCTTTAGGTCAATAGATTAGCAATGTAGCTTTAATCTGTAGAGAGCTTTTACTTAAAAACTCGTTCTGCTACAAAACTTTGAGCGTGTTGAGGAGAAGTGTATGCTACCGAAAAGAAAATGTAAAATGTTTAACAACTCTATAGGCTAGTAGAGCAGATTATCATCATTACACTACTAAATTTACAAACCTATATTCTATAGTCAGGAAATATTTTATTAATTAAAGCGGCTTTAAAATAAAAGTTTGTCGAAATACTAACGTTTTCCATAACCCAAGCATTAAGTTTTGGCTATGCTGGTTATTTTTAAAGTATTGCACAAAAGAATTTTTTACAAATTAGATTAAGAATGAGCTTGAAATTAGCATGGGCTGCCTCACTACTCTTTAATAAAGTAGCAAGTACATTAGATAACATAACATTTCTTATTTTTTCTAATAGCTAATAACTTAATGAAATATGTTTATCTAGTACCACCAAAAGCATATAAGGAAAATATTTTATTAGATTTTATCTTAACTCTGTTAAAACCTACTTATAAGCACTTACCTATTTATTTGTCAAAGAGTCTTTGTTATTCAAGACTACTTATGCTAGAGAATACGTATCATAACTGATTTTTTTATAGATTGTTATTGTTGTACAAATCCATTTTGGGTCTTATTGGATAAGAAAAACGATACTGCAGTAAGCTTTGGTTCCCCAAATTTTCCCATTTGTTGTATGCCACATCTATTACCTACAGCGCATACCTTTCATTTCATGCCTTTAGTAAGATTATCTTTATACTTTTTTAAAGAATTGCTAAATTGAAAAGATGATATAATAATGTTCTTGCAATTTATTAGAAGAATCTTATAAACGAGCTTCTTCTAAAGTATTGTCTCAGTGTTTATTATCCTCCAGCAAGCCTAGTGTTTGGCATACATGTGGGAAGAAAAACGCCGTTTATAATTTTCAAATTAGATAATGACGTTGGGCGGTGTATTTCATTTAGCTAAAGCCTAAGGTAATAATACTACGATGTTATGGTGCATTATGTACGTACAACTCTTTTTCATTCCAAATCAAGCTTCAATACCATTCCTTTGCTTTTCCCTCTCAAATCTGTTATCCTTCTATACAAAATTTGATTGAACTTTAGGATATCAAAAACAAATTTTTCAAAAGCTATTTATTTTGCAAAGTTCGAAAAAGCTAGGAATGTTGTTAAAGGTATTGAACGTTTTCAACTAAGTTACCTAGGTAGCAATATTGTTTCAATTTTCTAAATGGACAACGAGATGGAATGCAGGACGCCTATTATAAATGTGGAAGCGCAAGATGCTTTACATTTTCTCAGAACCATTAGTACACCTCTCGTAGCGCTTTACTTTTTTATTCTCAAGATCAAACACGCATGGTCGCTACGTATTTAACTGAAAATAGATTACTTACCATTAGTATGTGCGTTAAATGTAGATTTTTATTGCTACTGAAGGATTAATGTATAATATCATGATAAAATTAACGCTAACATAGAAAAAGTCTTTTTAGGGTTAGAAATTTCAGTATAGTTTACATTATCAATTTTTTCGTAAACATTTCTTTATCATAATAAAATGTGTAGGTAGGGATTTTTGTCATTTTACAGAAAATACATAATCTTGAAATTTTACATAGAGAATTGACTGCCATGTCAAAGTCATTTTGAGACTTGTGACTAGATTTTTGTGATTTCATGTCACTGAGAGTTACATATTTAAATACCATAAAAGATTAGGACGACCATAATAGCAAAAATATGTCACAGTTTTCTAGATTGTTTCTTGCGTATTGGCGTATCCTGCTAAATAAAGATGAAAGTACCATCACCAGACCTAACTGATCAGCATCAGTGTCCTACTTACTCTCATAATATCTAAGGTAATTGTAACTATCGGTTCTGAATTGTGCTTAGATATTTTTAATAAAGTTTAATCTATTGCTTTTCATTTTGATTTTACATTGAGATATATTAACTGACTAGCCACGACAAAACATATGAGAATACGGCATACTGCTACAGTGCGCATAATAAACTTCACTTGTGATATAATACATTCTGCCGCGGTGTCAAATATATATCAAAATGCCCATTAAAGAAATGATTCGTAGAGCAAAACTTTTTTGCGGGATTAGCTTTAATGCCAAATACTCAAGTATTATACCACTACATGTATATGTTTGTAAAAGAACTCAACAAAACAGATGCTTTCAGCAGTGCTGTAAGATGAGAATTTGCTTTGACATTATCAGCTTTCTATATACTTTCTCAAAGTTATAAGTGTAATTTTTGAAATGCATTTTTAATCGACTCAATATTAAAGAGTTATGGTCTATCAACTGATCACGAATTTCAAATGATAAACAAAATTGCCTAGACAAGGCACTGAATAATTATACATCAATCTAGAAGTTTTTTTTCTTATTTTCTCTTAACATATTAAAAAATCGCTATATTGTACTTAGAACAATCAATCGTTAGTTCAATTTAAAATCTTAAAAACTTCGAAACTACATTTGCCTATATAAAAATTTAAAATTCGGAATTTGTCATAATTCTAATTTATATTTATCATACCTGTAGGCACAGAGATATAAAAATTTCTAATGAATAATGAATACCTTTGTAATATAAAATAGAATCTGCACTAGTCCGATAAAGAGAATGGTGAAAAATGAATGTAACAAAGTAAATAAGTAAAGTATTTACACCTTGGAAGTATTAATCTCCAAAATTTTTTTTTCTAAACGCGATTCTCAACATGTAAATGTGAACGAACCAGAACAAGCAAAAACAACATGCCCTATTTTTTTAGCAAATGACAATAGTTTGTCGGCTGTTTCTAGAGACAGGTGGTGGTCGAGGTCTTAGATACAAAAAAAACAGCAAAAATAAAGACAATTAAACAAAAGGCAACGAAGAATAGACAAGTAACTAAATAGAAAAGTAAGAACAAAACAAAATAATTTATCCTCTATGGTAACGTCCAAATACCGAAAACGTAGTCATAAGAAAAAAATTTTAGCTAGATATTTTTAACTTTACATTTGTTTACCCTTATTATAGTAGAGTTATAATAAGTAGGTATCAAGGTCATATCTTTTGTCTTCATGTTCATAGCTTAGTCCGAAAGTGAGCCGCGTTCAACGTTATTCTAAGACGACATCGAGAGTGAAAACGGTGCGTTACTAATATCACTATAAAAGATTATAATGTCACAGATCTTATCTGTTTAAAATGGATTTATTTTATAAATGTAAAAGGTAAGAAAGTAAAAAATTTTTATAATAATAAATACTAAATATTTGTTAATAAGCAAACTGAAAAAATGATATTTAAAATAATGGAAATTCTATATAATCATATGAAGAAAGTACATAATTCTAAGATCAAATTAGCTGCAACTAGCTACAACTGCATTGCTGACACGTGTTTGAATACAAAAGTGTTTAATGACGCTGTCAGTATATGTAACGTTAAGTTTAAATATATTAGTTGAATTAAATAAGAACAATGATAATATAAAAACAAATAATACTACAATAATTGTATTCTAATTGATTTGGTTTCTAGACTTTGGCGAAACAACTAAAATGGAGCTGTCCAGAAAGGATAATTTTTAATAATGAAAGGTTTTTGGAAATTGAATGGAAATTTGAATGTCGTATACAAAAAAATTAAGGAAGTATTTTCAAAAAGGTGAAATGCTCTTTTACGATTTCAGAAACTGACAAAGTGTTTAGAAATTAATGAACGATTTGAGAATAAGGTGGCGAACAGTTTCCAGAATGAAATATACAAAAATTGGCTTGAAGTGTTTGTTAATTTGAATATACCTGAGAAGTTTGCAACTTCAGAGCAGCCAAGCTAACCCTTATAATTATCTCTTTTATACTACAAGAGAAGTGAATTCCACTTAACACTAATAATAATGGCATAGGAAACCTCGGAAACTGTGCAGCAATTAAGACCTACTAATCTCTTATTGCAAAATATTTTTATTTGCGCTATTAGTAACATGTTATATATTAAACCTATGAGTGTGTGTACACAAACAGTGTTTTTCAAGTGAAATAGGGATCGGTAAGATAGAAAAATCTATAGAATCGATTATTGCAACATAAAGGAATATATTGAAGCGTTATGAAAAAATTAATAATTATAAAGATAAAAAAGTTGCGATTTCGGAATTTAAACTTTATTTTAACTCTATAAGGAGAGTTTTAGTTATTTCACATAGGTGTCAAATTTACATTTATTGCTTATTGCGGAAAGTATCTCCTTCAGATATACTTACTACTCCTATATTAACATTTTTAATTTACTAAATATGTAAAATATATTAATAAAAAGAATGAAAATGTTGTTGTAATCGTTTCTAAGATGGAAAAAAAAGAAGCAGACAAGCTTTCGAATATATATCCATCTATAGACTTTTGGTTTTGTCATTGAATGCAGCAATATATATTCTTAATATTTAAAAAGCTGTTTATCAATTAATAAACGCCGTTTTAAATATTTATAGAGTATTCACACAATATCAAGCAATTCGAAAACCGACAGAAATTAGTGCTAAGCAATAGAAATCATTTGTGTTCTAAACAAAACAGCCAATTTAACTTTGCTTATCATTGTTTGTATGCATACACGTGCAATTGGTTCCGTCTCATTGTGCAATTGTTAGTTTTTCTAAAACAAAAAGCTGAAAAGTCATTACGTTATTGTACAGTATGGATCACAGAGAAAAATTAATTTTTATTTTCTTATCATCACTGGCGCAAATAGTATAAATCATGTAAGTTAAAACCATAGGGAGTATAATTAGTCATTTGCAAAGTTAAAATTCTTATAGTTACTAATATGCAAATACACTAAATTAAAATAATGTGTTTAGACCGCTACAGAAGTTCTTTATCAATGGAAGACAAAAGATGATTCTCGCGTAAGAGAATGCGTAAACAGATCACATGTAGAATCTAAATTAGTAGATTACTTCTATAAGTATGGATATGTGGCAGATAACTACAATATGAAGCAGTACATCATTTGTATGTGTACTAAGTACACCTCTGTAGACTCAAAGGGGACTATTAATTATGGGAGATGGACTTTGTTTCTTGGTGTAACGCCTGAGATTTTAAAGAAATGCTCCAATACTACCGAGGCAGATTTTGAGGAAGTAATATATAAAGTATGTATTTGTACAATAACAAACGTTCTTGCTAATGCTTGAAGTTAGTAAATTGAAACTTGTAATCCGGCGTAGCAATTACAGATTGAACACTGTTTTCCCTCTTTTATGGTTGTCCACTTTTTATAGTTTGTTATTTTGTGTAAGTGCAAAAGATTTTTAAAATGTTTAATACTTATAGTGGTAGAATTTAATAATAAATGTAATATGTTATAACATTAAAAAGTATTAATTAATAAACAATAAAGCTTTCTATCTTAGTGTATTTATTATCATCGTGGTACTAACATTTGAATTGACAAATGTATTTTCTAATTGCCTAAATTATGTGGAAGAAATTTTTTTTATTAACAGATATTCAGATTTGCTATGGTACTGTATGGAGGGTAAAAAAAGAAGACCTAAATTGTAGGAATAAACACGATTCTTTACAACGAGGTTCAATCTCCGAGTGTGTCATATGGCTATTTACCTTTTTATCTAAAATCAATGATTTTATTTCTTTCGCACTCGTATAACGTACCAACTTGGTAGTGATTCCAGTATATTTGTGGCATGCAAAAAGATGATTTTAAATAACTATTCTGTTTCATCTATCGTACAATGCCTTTTAGACAAATTGACATAAGTGACTACTCTTCCAATTCGTTAAATTCTCAATTTCAGTGGTTTTAGGGTGATTATAGTAAGCGGGTGGATCAAATAAGTTTAGTTCTCTGAACTTGTCACAGAAATTGCTATAGCCGTTAGCCTGTATCACTCGTTTCCATCTTCCCAAAAAGTAAAATAAATTTATCAGCATAGAAACACCATTGTGTGAAGGACAATTACGTTTTTGTTTGAGATGCTGTAAAGACTAACAGACTATATTGTGGAAAAGGTTTTTTCTTACTTTAAATAATAGCACCTTTAGCCACAAAAAGTGAAGGTCCGTATCTATCATTTCCATGTATTAAAGCCTTAGTTTAATTATGCAGACACAAAGCAGTAGCAATGAGATGATATTTTTGCTCTCTTGTCTTAAATATTTTTTTTTATTTTTGTTTAAAACATTTGGTTCAGCCGGAATAAGTGGACTGTATAGGTAATTTTGAATTTTGAATAGAGAACTTCAAACAACTCCAAAATTGAAAACACTAACCTGTGGAAACAGCAGATCCTTGGACACTTCCATTTGTATTTGCTACTGTACGAGTTACTAATGATGAAAGTGCGCGGTGGATCTGCTTCTATAGCGGCTGATATTCCTACTACCGACCGGTTTTTAAACCACGTAATACACTAATTGCGTACCTAGTATCCCTTCATTCAATTGCAAAGCAAAATCGACAAGAACTTTATTGGCTACCTTGTACAAAGATTTATTTGTCTGAGAATAATAGGCGCCATGAAAACAAGACTAATAACAACAAAAACACTGCAAGAAAACCCTCCTCTTTATTTTAAAATCAGGAGACAATCAGGACAGAGTCTTTATAGACTACAAAAATTATGTGAAACTAGGGCATCTACAAATTGGACATAGGGGTAGGGAAATAAAGGGTATGAGAACAAACCATACGACAAAAGGATTCGTATTTGACATATATTTTGATTTTAATATTATTGATTTAAATCTATCTATACATTTGAACAGAAAGTAAAGTTTTACACGATAAAGTCCGTGCGTTTGTGCACCGTGGTCCACGACGGGGAGGCTCTTACTCTTTGCGGAATGGCCGAGCGTCCGCGACTGTCATCGGGCCGCAGCATTGCCGAATGCCAAAAGCACATCTACCAAGGCAATTTGGTTTGCTTCCGCTAAGCTAAGCTTTGATTGTAAGTTAAATTGTTCCACATTCCTGATCCAGGAAAAAAGCCGATCCAAGGAGAAAGCCGATCCAGTTAAAAATTTACACGTTTCCATTTTGCAAAAATTTCAGAAAAAGTGGGTGAAAAATTGTCACCTTTAGATGCTAAAGATACCTTTTGTCGGACAACCGCTAGTAAATTTTAAACAAAATAAGCAAAAGGAGCAGAAACCGGGTCTGAAATGTCAGCAGGCATACCTTGTGTAAAGGAAAACTTACAGTTAAGCTTTTCACTAAGATAATATGCATTCGTTTTTTAAGTAAAGGTTTTTGCTGCATTGCGCTAGGAAAAATAGTTTGAAGGATTATCAAAATAGGCAAATCAACATATTTACGGACGGCAGCAAAACATACAACAATCCATATCTTGTGCGAGTGTCAAGCTTTAACTCACAGAGAGCAAGTTATTTATGAAAAAACAATAATAGGTCCAGAAAAATATGACAGCTATCCAACAAGAGGCTTGTACAAAAATGGGGATACTGTAGAAAGTTTTGTAAAAAATGAGAGAAGCGCAATAGATCTACGAGGTGGTAGTGTTACCGAAAATATAGATCAAACGGTTCTCAACAAACAAAAAAGTGATTTATCAACAAAAGTTTGTTAAGTGGATAAAATGTTATATAATGATATGAAAAATGCAACAGCCATGTATATGATATGTTTGTAGTACTTCAGAGAATGAAAGCGGTCCACCTTGGTATTGTAAGCAAAGGCCAGTTTTTCTTTTATAATACAATCGTTATCACCAATGCAAATAAAATAAATAAATAAAAGGTCATCAAGATCATCATTGTACAGAGTTCAGCAGAACAAACTTCTATTTTCAAATAGCAATAAAAGAAAAGTAGACTTTGTTTAATATTTTATTGTACTATTACATAAAACAATGCCGGTCAATTAGTCATCAAACAGTTTTGAAGTTTGGCCCCAATAGTCATACACTCTTGCAACCTCACTTTGAAATTCCGTGTTGTTTGTCGAATTGTTTGCACTGGTACTGTTTAATTTCTCAATAGCCCACTGCCTGCGTTGAAAGTCTTTAGCTTTCAGCTGTCCGCACGAAAAAAATAGGTCTGGTGATTTAACCATCTATGGGATATCACTATGTAATGAGAACAAGCGGCCTAAAAACATTTGTTTTTAGCCTATTAAATTTATTTTATTATTTGTTAAAAAGTAAACATAGCAGTGTTTTGTTAAGGTAACCATTGGTTCACTAATAGAGTGAGGCATATGTGGCCTACAAAACTGTGAAGTGGGATAATTATCTTTGTTATTGTAGTACCATTATATAACCGTGTATGATCTTGCTGAAACTGATAAAATCAAAGTTCTAAAATATTGATATAAAAATAAATTAAAATGTGTGAACTTTTGCCAAAGTGGTCCAAGCGCTTGAGGCACGGATTGCGATGCGGACGAACCCAGGTTCCATTCTCGGAGCTTTCTGATGGCTGGTGGGTGGCCTGCTCAGTAACTAGAAATAATTTAGTACTTGCGTTCACTCGAACAAGGAGCAACCCAATTAGGGTATTGGAGCGCAGCCACCAAAACGCGACCTTTAGAGCGCGGAACTTTAGAGTGCGAGGACAGACTGCAAGGACATTAGAGCGCAAAATATAAAATTACATGAAAAAGCATTAAGCATGATAAAAACAAAATTTAAAGATCATTATGAATGTCAGGATGGTATCGTCATTGCCTTTTGTACGCATCACTTTTGTACTTTCGGAGGCGCTCGCAATCAATTACAAGAACTCCTGCAATAGTTCGAGGATAATTATATCGGATGTCCCAATCGCAGAGGGAATAGACGGCGGTCTCCTTTCCTTCATCCCGAAATATGATCAGTCTATAACAGAGTCATATCCGAAATTAATCGTACAAATAATCATGCGGAACCGCGCACCAGAAACTGCATTGTGAATTATAGATGGACGATTTAATAATATGAAAATTTATCAATACATTAAAAAACTCAATGTTTCGCCACATATTTTATGAAAACTTAAGGGCAGGATTTGAATCTCCTCATAAACTAAAAAATTATGGTCAAGCAGATATTAGGATTAAAAAAATTGTAACTGAAT
Source organism: Sinelater perroti (assembly GCA_036346155.1). Taxonomy (NCBI): domain Eukaryota; kingdom Metazoa; phylum Arthropoda; class Insecta; order Coleoptera; family Elateridae; genus Sinelater; species Sinelater perroti. The sequence continues at coordinate 368,619 of JARFIY010000060.1, read as the reverse complement.
TTATCACTACCCGTACTTTTGTAGAATATTTGAAGGCAATTACTCACAATTACGTAAATATGTGTAAAAAAATTATTTTATTTTTTTATTTCTTATAATTTGATGTTCACCGGAAATACGTGTATTTTTTCACCTATTTTAGTAAAGCAACTTAAAATTTATTAAACAATGGAAAATAAATAGGTTAACTAGAGGCATTTTATTTTCGATCGTACGTTATTAATGGTAAAAAGCTTTAAATTTTGCCTTATCACGCTTAATATTGCTCCTTCATGTAATTTTATATTTTGCGTTTCAATGTCCCCGCGTTCTAATGCCCTCGCGCTTCAATGTCTTTGCACTCTAACGGCAGCGCTTTATGGCCGCGTTTGAATTTCCCATCTCAAGGGGCAACAATGGCTGTTGTTTAAGGCGCAATGCTTGCCATTTCACCACGCAGAGATGGTGCGCGACGATTAAGCAGATAAGGCGAACGAACATATGAGAGACCTAACCTCTCATTTTGCAGGCCGTGCTCCCACGCAAAGAGTTAAAGCCGTAGATAAAATCGAACTCTATATATCTATCTAACACTTTAAACAAATTAAATAATAATAAGAAAGTGTAGCAATAATATCTAACTATAAAGGCAATATTACACAAAAATTTTCAACGTTGTTCAAGAGCAAAGTCCTATAATTGAAATATTTTTTGTTTCTTACCACAGTTAACCTAATTTTTTTAGGTATAAATGTGACTGACATAGCACTACTTTTTTTAACTAGGCGGTATCGTTTTTTTTTGCAAATTAGAATAACAGTTTCTATAACAAATTAAACATAATGGAATTTACATGTTGATGGATTTTTTGCATTCTTCCCTTATGGCTTCACAAAGGAAGAAGAAGAAAGATGTAAGTTAACAGTTCTAAAAAGTGCTTTGACATAAGTCGAGAAATCCGCCCATTTGCTGTAATCGTTCTAAAATTAGTGATATTGAAATTTATCGATTCCAAAGAATCGGCAGCGATATGGACGTGTTTGGAAGATATTATATTTTGTTGTGACAGGACGAATATTTGGAATCATCTTGCCACAAATAGGTACATTGATAACACTACCCAGTTTGAACGTTACACGAATACGAAATTGTTACTGAAGAGCATGTCGTTGATTTTAGATTCATAAGATTAGAGGATCAAAGATATTGTTTGTTTCTTAGCGTTTCTGATAGATACATAAAAAATTCGTTTTATATTAGTTAAATTTTTTATCTTTAAAGTTAACAAAGTTAGTTCTACGCCGTCCATATAGCGCAAAACTAAAAAATCTGCTTCCACATTATTGGGGTAACGTAAAATGAGTTTAGTCAATTGAAATGCTTATATTGTGGCAAAGTATTTCAATTTTTAGTTAGTTACATAAATTAAACATTATATATAAGCTTATTTTGTTGTTTACAGTAAATTTGTTTGAATGTTAGTGTTGTGCAATTTGTAAAACAAAACATTTATTTTAATTACAATTTTATATTAAATGCACCATTATAAATATGTACATATTACTGCCAAATCTAAGCAGTACTATAATACATAAAAAATTATTATTGTATGTCAATTTATATTTTATTATACGTAAAACTGCATTTTATCAGTGTAAGTATTTAATAATTAGAAAATGCTCCACACTTGCACTGAAGAACCATTAAAAAAATAACAAACTGTAGCGGAGTGAAATTAACAACGCACATTAGAAAGAACATTTGCTATTGTACAAAGACCTACTTTATACATTACTTCCTCAAAGTCTGTCTCCGTGGTATTAGAGCATTTTTTTAAAATCTCAGGCGTTACACCAAGAAACGCAGTCCACCTCTCATAATTAACTGTTCCTTTTGAGTCTACAGACGTATACTTAGTACTCATACAAATGATGTACTGTTTCATGTTGTAGTTATCTGCCACATCTCCATGTGTATAAAAGCAATCTACATATTTTGGATCTACATGCGATTTGTATATGCACTCTCCCACGCGAGAATTATTATTTGTGCTCCATTGGTAAAGAACTTCTCTAGCGCTCTAAACAGATATTTTACAATTAGTGTATGTGCGTACCAATTATCATAAGTAAAATTAATTTCCCAAATGTCTACGTATACTCCCTTCTTTTTAAAATACGCAACAACAACGATTTAGCTGAAAATGTTATTCAAAAATAGGCACCGATACAAAGCTTCCTTTAAAAAATTCTTTTATTTGTTATGTTACAGTTAACAAATATTAACTTACATGCCCTTCACTAATCGTGCCCGTGATAATAAAGAAAATAATAATTATTTTCTGTTTATGGCCCATACTGTTCAGTAATGTAATGACTGTTTTTGAAAACGCTAACAATTACACAATAAGGAAAATCTAAAAAAAAACAAATTGCACGTGCGCTATTACATACAGTGATAACCAAAGTAAATTAACGGTTTGTTTAGAAAACATAATCAATATTTATTGTTTAACAGTGATTTATGTCGACTCCTTAATTACTCGATATTCTGTGAACAATTTTTAGACATTTAGAAAATAACTTACTTGCTGATAAAGTATTCAAAGAATATTTCCGGAACTATTGACAAAATAAAAGTCTATACATGAATATAACTCCGAAAGTTTGTCTGTCTGCCCCTTCAGCATTTTAATTCTCTTTTTATCAATATGTTCTTTACATTTAGTAAAAGCAAAATTTAATTATCCTTAAATGTTAAGTTAGTTTTTACTGGTGTTCTCAATATGTCTATTTTATGAGTCATAGAAGCAGCTTAGCCTTTTAAGTGCTCTACTTCATTATTAAATCAGAAGATTGAGGGGGATATGTTTTTGAGGAAAATGTACTGCTTGGGGAAAGTTTGCTTGTTGATTCGAGTTAGGTTTCCAAATAACAGTTGCAGTATAGTTATCAAACCTTTTCTAGAATTCAATATTCCAGACTTGTGCTTATTATGGTTAATAAACCTTTATATCTTTTAAATGGCCAACGGCAATAAGACAATTCCAGAAAAATTCTATCGAGTTTATTTGATACTACTGTCTACGAAAATTTACCCAAAATACAATTTATATGATATATATAGTTAAATTTACTGTCTACATAATTTTAACATATTGATCTACATCTTATGCAATACAATAAATAAAATAGTTACCTTTTACTTCCTCTAAAAAGTCAACATTTTCTTCTTTCAATTTCGTTTTTTACTAAGAAGATATTTTTCCTGTGGTTTGTATTAAATATGTATTTTTGATTAATATTGAGGTATTTGTTTCAGTAATGAAGTAAAAATAATACAGAAAAAGCCTACTCTTCTAAAACTTTATATCGCTAAACTAGAGCACATCTTAAAATCTCTTTAAATTAATTATATTGGTTTTTGATGTCATTATTGCTATAAAAATAAATGCAACCTTGTTGTTTTTGAGAAGCAAAAAGCTTATAGGATTTATTGTTTATAAAGTATCCAAGTTACAATATAAACTATTTTTAATTATTCCGACTATATTTCCAGCAACATAGTCAAGTTAAGGCACTTGCCCTGAATATCTGTATCTCTAGCAGAACTTCCAATAAAATCACTATTGTTTTTTTAATTTTTAATTTTATTTGCTAATGTACTTGTTAACGTTAGCATTTTCTTTTATCTTATAGATTTTTGCTTATGACGTGAAAATAAGTTTTAGATAGTTCGCCTGGCAAACTTAAAATTTGCATGGTTTTCGATCAAAAAATTCTAAACAAAAGTCTTGAATCCTACTTGTGCTTTGAGAAACACGTATTGGTCCGCCGGCTTTAGCACTGGTTTTGATTACTATCACGTATGAATGTAGAAAGTATTTATTTCTAAACAAGTTCATACCATCTGTCTTTTGGAAAATACTTATTCTGCTTTCTACAGCAAATACTTTTTCAAAAACTTTTAACACATCATAAATTGTTAACGATCCATTTAAAGAATACTACATATTAAAGATATCGCAGATATCGGATGCTTAAAATTGTGTTCTTGGCTGGTCCAAGCAAATCCCGTATTTTAGTGGTAGTAGTATAAATGGTTTCCACCTTGTATTTAATGAGAATTTTTGTTATCAGATTCGTAACCCTATTGATATAAAGTAAAAAACCTTTGCCTACTGTGTCCGATCTTGGTTGTGTTTTGTGTCCATTTGTTAGATTCCGTTGCTCTATTTATCTTTGTTCTCGAGTAGCTACTTTCTTGTAATGTTTGCTCCAAATGTTTGACTCCTTACCCAAACACTGTGGTTGACATTCATTGTACTCGATCTACCAAGGTTTTCACAGCCGTACTTTTGTGACTTGGTGATTCGACTGCTTATGAAGGTATCGGACCGTATGAATAGGTTTTTCGTACACGGTGTATTGTAAATGTCCATTCTCCGATCTCAACACCTGTATACCTAAGACAGCAATACCATTCCATAAAAACTGTATTTTCGAGTACACAGAACTAAGGGTTGCCCGCCGAAAAGTATTTTTGGCGTCCTAGGCTGACAATTTTTCACTCGCCTTCCCTCAAAATTTGTAAGGTGGGAACATAAATTTTTAACTGGATCGGCTTTTCCTTGGGTCGAGAACGTAGAACAATTTAACTTATAATCGAAGCTCCGCTTGGTAGAAGCAAACCAAATGATCGTGGCAGACGCGCTTTTTGCGTTTGGCAACACAGCAGCTAGATAGTTGTGGCCGCCCGGTCATTCGGCATGGAGCGAAGACGATCCCGACGTGAGTGCACAAAAGCACGGATCTTCTCGGGTAAATTAAGCGCTCAAAACGCTGCACGACAAATTTCATATCAGCCGTCTTTCTTTATTTTCCGTTCAAATGTATGGGCTGTCTTCGTTTACTACGCACAGTCCTCCTTGTGTAAATTAAAGACCGAAAACACTCCACATTTTTTGTTTACTTTCTATTCATATGTATAGATAGATTTAAGTGTTTAAGATATTCTGGTAGTGTCCTATTACCGTGTTTCCATATCGCAAACGTGCCATCGATATATATTAGTCATATCGTGGGTTTTAATAGTGCTGGATTGATGGCGACCTTTTCTAATTTCTCCAGTTGACGATTTCAAGGCTAAGAGGGCTCTCTATTGCTACTTTGCATTTTTGTTTGTAATGTGCGCCATGCTAAACAAATTAACTGGACAAAATAGCTATAAGATATAGTTAGAGAAAATTTGTTTTGAGTGATTTACGACATCTTAAATCGGTACTTTGGTGAACAGCGATGTTCCATCGAAATTGACTATAGGTCTTCTTTCTGTAGCTAAATGTCTTGAATGTAGTTGGAAAAGTGTGTAGAGTCCTTGATGTAACTGCTGGTATGTCCAATGTACGTTTCTAACAGACTGGATAAGTATTTGGCCAGCTTGCAGATGAGCCCATCGTTGGCACTGACAATGGGTCGCAGTAGTATATCGTCCTTGCGTATTTTAGGGAGTCCGTATATTCTTGGAGACAGCGCCTCTGATGTTATTGGTCTGTTATTGATGGTGTTATTTAGAAGAAATATTTTTATCAGTTTTCTCGTGTCGTCTAGCATCCTATTTGAAAGTTCGCGTTTAAAAACGGTGTAAATGTTTGTATTGAACAGTTTGGTCCTCTTCTTTCAAGTGGGGCATGCTGTTTCGCCCTGCCGTAAATTTTTCCAGGAAAAAATCTTCAAAAAATTAAGTTACTGTACCGTATTTTTCCTTTTTTATACTGGTGTGAGTGTGATAAGGATGGTATTGGAAAGCCGTTGTTGACATTACCGTTTTTTTTTGCGCACTTGCAGGCACTGCAGCCACAGGGCTTATTGTGCAACTAACATGCACTTATTCTAAGACATTCACACACACCCATGAGTTGAGCGAAACTCGTACACGCGCGCGCCGGCAAGAGGACGGAGGCAACTGCTTGAGCCACCGCATCCCCACATCACAGGGTTAGTTTACCGTATTGCGGTCTGTTATTTGTCCTTTAAAAGCGATACACCAAGATTTGGGTAGATAGAATCCGTCGTTTTTGTTAAAATTATTGTTATATTTATAAATATTGCGTGCGTGCGTTTCGGAGCAAGCGGACGTGTACTGTGCTGCAATATAGAAGTGCCCAAAACGGTCAAAATTTCATCCGCTGTTTAATGTCAGGCCTGTATTTTTAACATTATTTTTTAATTTGTAAATGGTAGCAAACTCGAGGTCGCCGTACTCTTTTAATCGCATATCTACACTTTCTTCTGCAAATATGTTTACGTGATCAACATATGTTAACTACGCAGGGCAGTGCGTAGATATAAACTCACAACAATATTTATATCAACAAGAACCCTGAAATTTCAACGCTAAACACCCGTGGTAGGGATCCAGAAGAAAAGAAAAAGAAGACAACCCTACCTAGCGTTGCTACAAAACAATCTAACGCCGTTATCTACAAGTAAACCAGCGTACTGGCGTGCGATATAACACGTTCGTCAGACCTCTTAAACTTCTGTATGACAAAAGACCTACTGCAAACTCACCTAAACATACAATCAAGCTTCGTTTCACGTCAACTCTCCTAGCTTGGCGACAAAACACTTACTTTTAAGCTTACGATTGCGGCACTTGAACAAAATAATGAAAACATGAGATCGATGTATTTTTTCCTCAGCTTTCCGATAGTGATATTAAACGACTAAGTGGATGCCGTGCGGCTGCGCTGTCGGGACGCTCGGCCCGACCCGATTTTGATAGAAAGATTTTCACTTTTAAACAATTGATAAATTGCAATTAAATTGGCAAGAATCAATCGTTTTTGAACATGTTCTCTTGTGCCATCATCTTGCTTCACGGATACATAATCTTTTATGCTAGGCATAAGTCGGCATACTATATTTTTTCATTAACATTTTTCACCAGGATTTCAGTTTCAGAGGGAATCACTTTACCTTTTCTCTTCTTGAGAACTAAAAGTATTTCTTTTCTAACGACTCGTTCTTTTGCTGAACAATCTCCCACTAGGTGCAAGAAAACTCGCTTTTCAAATCATTTCGTGACCAGAAGTCGAGGTCAAAAGTGAGAGTACGACAAGTTGACTAAAACCAGAAATGGTGCACTGGTTGTACACCAGAGGGGTTAGACCCTTTCTTATATATTCAGCTTTAGTCTGGTGGCCTAAAGTCACACAAGAAACCAAACTAAAACTAGGCGAGGGACAAAGATTTGCCTGTTTGGGCATTACAGGGGTGATGAGAACCACGATCACTGCAACAATGGAGACTCTTCTAAACCTCCCATCTCTGCACATAGTAATTCAGGGGGAGGCTGCATCATTTACTGTACAAGACACACACGGGTACATGTCATACAAGAATAATTGATAGTCTGGGGGACCCTCTGCTTGAAATGAGGACGGACCATATGACTTCAAAAATATGTGACGACTTTTTATTAGAGGTAATCATGCAGGATCGAAGTAGAAGCGAGACTTTTAGACAGACAATTGCGATCTGGTAGCCTAATCTGGTACACAGATGGTTCTAAAGCCGAGCTGGGTACCGGAGCTGGAACATATGCTAAAGCTCCCAGGGTAGAGCTAAGCTTTCCCCTGGGTCAGCACGCTTCTGTCTTTCATACAGAAATATACGCGATACTACAATGTGCGCACGAAAATGGTAAGGAGGCTTACAGGAGCCAGCGAATCTATATTATATCAGACAGCCAGGCAGCTTTAAATGCTTTATCAAGCAAAAATATGAGTGAAGCTGGGACCCAACTTCTATCTTCTATCACAAATCTAGTTAATTTGATGTTATCTGGAAAAATAAATAAGAATATCGTACCAATAATATGTGGAGCCTCCCTTTGTGCTTTAAACAAGAAAGATGGCGGAATCCGTCCCGTTGTAATTGGCTGCACTCTACGAATATTAGCTGCCATTCATAAGTGAAAAAAAAAGTTGGAAAATTATTACGTCCAATGCAACTTGACTTTGGAACACAAGGAGGATGCGAAATCATTAACCATTCCACAAGATCTTTCATCGAACTAAATCGCAACACGAACAAAGTAATTCTAAAAATTGATTTTCAAAATGCTTTCAATTCGGTGGAACGAGATGTAATGTTGGAGAAAACTCTACAACATGCTCTTGAAATATATAAGTTCTTTACGCAATGATACGAGAATCCAAGCTTTCTGTTCTTTGGAAAGTACCGTATTTTATCGTCCATTGGTGCACAACAAGATGACCCTTGTGGACCCCTTCTATTCTGCTTAACAATTCAATCAATAATTAGTAATTTTTCTTCTGAGCTTAATTCATATTACTTGGACGATGGAACGAATGGTGGAAAACCTGAAGTTGTTTTGAATGACCTTGAATTTCTTATCAAAGAATACCTTAAAATTGGTTTTGAGGTAAATCCATCGAAGTGTGAGTTATACTTCTGTTCAGACCCTGACAGTACAGTGATCTCTAACTTTCAAAAACTGCCGGTACTTAAAATTATTATTGACAATCTGACTTTACTTAGTGCTCCACTACTCCCTTCAGCCATTTCATTTTGTTTTTCAAAAAAAGAAGAAGAAATCAATCTCCTACACTCACAACTTCTCAACCTAAGCTCCCACACAGCACATTTTCTTCTGAAACATTCAGTCGGGGTAACCAGACTAACGTTCTTGCTCAGAACAACCCCCCTCCACAAGTCTACTACACTACTGAATGGAATTGATGAAAACATCTCAAAATCTCTTAAAGAAATAATCAATATTAAGCTTGACGCTCAGACATCAAGAGTTCCTTCACTTCCCGTATCCCAAGAGGCATCGGAAGTAGAAAATTATCTGATATCTACATCCTAGCCTTTTTGTCGTCTGTCAATTCTGTATCAGAGCTGATTTATTCCATGTTGTTATTACCCGAGAATAACTTAGCCCATGTTTCAGGATACTTAGACTACATCAGAATCTGGAACAGTTTATTAGATGAAACACCTCCCATTCCTTCATGTCAAAAAAGTTGGGATATCCTGAATATGAACAGAATCATTCTAATCTTCAATTTCAGTTCTGAAAGAGATCAGGCGAGATATCTTGCCTCCATTAAACCTGAATCCGGTGCCTGGCTGAATGCAATTCCATGCACGAAACTTGAAACTTTACTGAATGAGAACACTTTCATAATATCAGTTGCTCTCATATTGAGATGTAACATTTGCGAGCCCCACAACTACATCTCTGGAGATAAAGTGGACAAGTCAAGAACTCATGGTCTCTCATGTAAAAAAAGCATTAGTCGTCACTCTCGCCACCAGGAACTAAATAAGATTATTCAACACGCCTTATCATCCATTAACATCTTATCTAAACTAGAACCATGTGGACTCTTCCGTAATGATGGCCAAAGAGTGGACGGTTTAACTTTAACTCCGTGGTCCTATGATATGAACCTTATTTGGGATGCTACCTGTACTGATACCCTAGCCCCATCGTACATCAAACGATATAGTGTAACTACTGGCCTTATCGCAAAAAATGCTACAAATAACAAGGAGAGAAAATACAAAGCGCTAATCGAGCAAGTATACATCTTCATTTCTTTTGCAGTAGAGACTTTGGGACCTTGGTGTGATGAAGCAACGGATTTTATCGCAAAGCTTGGAAACTACCTTCACCTACTAACTGGAGGGTCCAGATCGAAATCATACCTAAGACAAAAAATTAGTTTAGCTATCCAACGTGCAAATGCAACTAGCATTATTGGAACATTTTCTAAAACTAGTGATCTAGACGAAATTTTTATTTTATAAATTTGTTTTTATTAACATGTTGTTATTAGTAAAGATAGTTCAATAAAATTTAAGATAAAAAAATTACTAAAATGTCAAAATAGGCCATCTTTTTATCTGACGCAAATGCACTTTTATAAGGTTTATAAGGTAAAAGATAATACAAAAACAAAATAGACTTGACTGCTACTATTGGTATATCTTAAGATAGAATTAATTAAGTAATTAATAAAAGCGATTTTTATGTATATTTTATAGGTATCTATAATTTTCGTGAAAGTTGTACTGTAGCTATTAGATTTCGTTTTCATTTATCATATCGGTACTGATATTAATTAGTTACCATGCTTATATAAACGTGCTTATGAGAAGAACGTGTTTCATGTAATATAAATACCAAACGTTTTGAAGATTTTGATAAATATGCACACTTGTGACTATTTACGTAAATAAACCTTCATATCTTTCAAATGGTAAACGGCACTAAAAAAAATCTAGAAAAATTCGATTACATTCAAACGAATGTGTGGCGTGCGTGCGTGCGTGTGTGTGTGTGTGTTGGGTTGGGGAAAGTTTGTAAGATTAAGGGTGTTGCGTAATTGGCGGTGCGGAGCAATAAGGGACTTCCACATGACAGGCAAACGCTGGCTGTCATCTCTTGTGTTGAGGCACTGTGGGGATTTTTCTATTTCAATTGCCTCATGTACTATTCTGCTGGTAAAATGGGAAATGGGAGCAATGATTTTAGCCCCAGAGAAATTAATTTTGTGGCCTGATTCTTTGCTGTGTTTGGCAAGTGCCGAACCATTATCTCCTTTCCGTACTGCCAGAGAATGCTCGTATATTCGGCTAGATATTTGCCGATTTGTTTGATTTATGTCGGTCCTTTGGCAGTCTTCACATACTCACACACTTTCATACACTCCTTGGGATTCATTGGGACAGTAATCCTTTGCTGAGCGAATAAGGCCAGATATTTGGTGGTTGGTCGTAAAGACCGTGCGGATATTTTGCCGCATTAATATGCGACTTATGCTATCGGTGATGCCTCTGATGTAAGGTAGGAATGCTTTTTGTTGGTCAGGAGGGTTTTGGGATTCAGAGTTAGTGTTTCTATTTATATTTTTGATTATATTAGTTAAGGATTTGTTGGAATATCCGTTTTGCAATAGGGTGGTGGTAATGGATTTAATTTCTGTTTGGCGATTTTTCGTATCGGAAAGTCTGATGGATCTGGTTATGAGGGATATTGCAACCGAATGGATTTGGGCAGTGTGGTGATGGGATTTGGCATTTAGGTAACGGTTAGTGTAAGTGGGTTTTCTGTAGACAGTGTAATAAAAGCTGTTATTAGAAGGATTTCTTGTTATGAGAGTATCTAGGAAGGGAAGGTAATTGTTATGTTCAGTTTCCATTTTGATATTGGTGTGGATTTGATTGAGGTGGGAAAGCAATTCTGGAAGGGTATCATGTCCATGAGGCCAGATAACAAAAGTGTCATCGACACATCGTATCCAGCAGATACGTTTAAGGTGAAAGGAGACATGGGTTTTTGTTTCAACATCGGTCATAAAAAGGTTAGCAATAACAGGTAAAAGTGGGGAACCCATGTGAGCACCATTAGTTTGGCGGTAAAATTTATTTTGGAAGGTAAAGTAAGTATTGAATAGGCAATGTTTTATTAGGGAGAGGATATTGTTATTTATATTATACGTTGACTTTAATAACTGTAGGGTATCAGGAATTGGGATGTTTGTAAACAAAGGAACGACATCAAAGCTGACCATGATGTCACCTTTGCGTATAGGGAAGGTTTTCAGTATTTCTAGGAAATGATAGGAGTTTCGGACGTAGGATGGTGCCTGCTCTGTGAGAGGTTGGAGAGTCTTGGCGTTCCACGTCAACCCTCCTAGTACGACGCGCGAGCACCAAAACACTCACTCTGCAGCTCACAATTGCGGTATTGTAATGCACTTGAAAAAATAGTGAAAACATAGGATCCACATATTTTTTCCTCAGCTTTCCGATAGTGTATTCGGTTTTTCAAAAAAATGTCAACTTAATTTCTAAAAATCACGAAACGTGTTTTTTCTCAAAGAAGGGCATTTTTAATATTTTAAAGAGATGACTAATTAAAAAAAGAGACAGCCAAGCTGGTTCGGTCGCGTGACTAGATGAACCCAATCAAATCATCCAAAACAATTAAAGGAGCAAAAAGAAAGAAGTAAAATGTCAAGAAAAAGAGGGTTATAATAAATGATAGATGTGGAAAAGAAAAGAGACACAGCAATAAGGGAGATGTTAAAATTAGCATTAAACAGAAAGCTCTGGAAAAAATGGGTGTATGGATAAAAATAGTCTAATCCAAATTCGACACCCGAAGGTGTACAAAGAAGTAGTAAAATAAAAGATTTATTTATAGTTGTTATTGTTAATATCAAAGTTCTGCAACTATAACGGACTATTACAGCACCGTGAAATTGTTATACGAACACTCGTAGAAATGTTTCTATATAAAGCTGTTTTTCAGTTTACAAAGAACTATGCGTAAAACATTAATATTTGTTGATCTAAACTTCATTCATCACTACCAACATATTAATTTTTTATTTCTGGATTATTCAGTGGTAGGTGCGTATCTACATTTATCTTTCTAACAATCGCTCATTTTGTTTTTAAGTTATTTATTATTTCCTTCACGATTTATCATATCTCTTATGTCAAGGATTTTCTTTGTAAAGTTGTTTTCTACAGTGCAATAAAAGTTTGGGTTACAATCAATTTTTCTAGATAACTGAATGTCACAGTTATTTAAGCCAATGACTACTAGACGTTTAAACAGTGATGTTGATTACATTTCTTTTTAAAACCTATGACACAGGTGAAGACATTCTTTCAACGTGTGTAGCTGAGTTGTAGAAAAATTTGCATAAAAACTACAAAATCAAAATTGCTCGCTTTCTAATTTTTTTTAATAGGAAATTTAGGTTCGTTATATTTATTATAGTCTAAATTTGATGTACTTGTTGACTTTGTTTTTCTTTGCCAAGGTAACAAACTATGACTTCAGTCATTCTGTTGAGATACTGATAGATACATATTTTATTAAACAATCATGTTAATAAGTTTGTACACTTTTAACCTAAAAATCTTAGCAATTTATTTGGTATTTTATCTGTTATCAGAACTTTTCTAGTTTGGGTTTGTTTTATAGCTTTTTTGACTTCTCATTTTAGAAAAACCTTTTCTGTCTTCTGATCAACATAAGTTAACACTTGAGTGGCATATATATCTTATTTAGTTACTTATGAATTTACTCATTAAGCCAGTGTTGCATGCCTGAATTTTTTTCGGGCATGGTTTGGAAGAACAACTTTCAAGTTGCCATCTACGAAGCTAAAGATTTAGCTTATTATCTAGTGTTTAAAAGATAATAAATTTAATCAAGTTCATACATTTTTGTAAATAAAGCGGGATTTATTTCAATGTTAATAAAAGATTTTATTTATTGGTGAAACCGCATTTTGCGTTTAAGGTGTACCAAAAACAATTAAAAAGGGTCTTTGGTGTTTCCATCCACGAGAATTATGCTGTGATCGTAATATTGCAAAAAGCTTAGACTCGATTTGTTGGGGTCCCTTGTATCTTTACCTGAGACTAACAAAGAAGACAACAGCAACATAAACTTTAGCATTCAGATGATTTATTTTCTCGTGTCCTTATTTACAGTACAGATCGGATAAGCATATAAAACATCTATTATAAAAATAAAATAATATTGATTACTATCTTACAAAGCTATTCGCATTAACATAAGTGTATATATAATTAAAATACACATAACTTTTGTTGGTATTGAAAGCTAATGTAACGTTTAGAGTTGCCATAAAAACACATTTTTCATATACAGTTTATTTCTGTAAATTATGTCAGGTAATAATACCAACTGTTATAACTACATACATTTCAAATATAAATTAATAAATTTTTTGAAATATAACTTTAATACTTTTAAAAATTATAATAAAATAGTTAGGAAGTATTTTTATTAGTAACGTTCTGTTATTGTAAATATTGCTAGAAAATATAAAAACATAACAGGAGAAAAGTTACATTTAAAAGCTAAAATGCTAAAAAAACTTTTATAGCTACATTAATAATAAAACACTAATTTCCTTTACTAACATATAACATTAGAAAGTACATTAGTTATTGAACAAGCAACTGCTTTATACCTCTTTTCATCAAAATTGCTTTCCGTAATGTTAGTGCATTTATGTAAAATTTCAGGTGTTACACCACGAAACCACAACCATTTTTGAAAATTAACAACGCCATTTGAGTCTATGGAAGTATACTTATGAGTTATGCAAATGAAGTACTGCTTCAATTTGGGATTTTCTACCAGATGCCCATAGCCGTAAAGATATTTCAGATATTTATATTCTACTTGTGATTTTTCAATGCATTCTCTTGAATGAGGCTTAATAATGGCGAGCCATTGGCTCAAAACTTCTCTAGCAGTCTAAAACAAATATTTCATAATCAATTTGCTTGCGTGACATATCAAATATCGCATAAGCGTCTTAATTTCTTAAACATACATTTGCAAATTTTTTATTTTTTGAATAAGTAAACGGAAAACTCCATAAACTTTTTTTAGTTAAAAGTTACAGCTATTCATAATTTTATTTAAAAATATTCTTATTGTGGCAAGTCGAGGTCTTTACCTCGTGGCTGTCGTGCTCCCAATTATTTATTGTAGCATATATTTTACTTACCCACTGTTTGCCAAACGATACGGCGACAATAAAGAAAATAACAAATATATATTTGCAATCCATAGTATTTAGTAATAAAAAATCTTTAACTGCCTGTTGTATGTACACAGTTAGAGGCACAATATGGTGTAGTTAAGGCTAGCAACTTTCAAGTACATATTTGTACATAATGATAAGAAACTGAAGCAGTTGTTTATACATAAACAAAAATATCTATTAGTAATGCTCGACACCGTTGTTTGTTAAACGACTAGATTATTTAAATGCAAAGTATTCTACTGTTTATTTATAAACATTTTATGGATTGTGCAACAGTTAATAGCGTGTTATTTAGTTGTTTTTACACCTATTAATAATAACGTTGATAGAGCTGTTAATTAATTGAAATCTTTACTACAAAAAATTACCTATATTTGATAAGCAAGCCCTCCACGTTATAAACTAAATGCTACATTATCAAATAGTTAAAATAGATAAAACTTACTTTTCATGTTGCATTCAAAATAAAGGTTAAAACTTGTGATAAAATCAGTTGAATCCTCTGTTTTTAATCATCTTTAATTTCTTCAACAGCTGCAATGTTTTGAATTAGAAATATGAACTGCTATATTAATTATGGAGTTACTAAGAACTGCGGAAACTACAGAGGCATCACACTACTGTGTACAATGCTCAAGATTTATGAAGGAATCCTCGAAAGCAGATTGAGAGAAGTGTAGAAAAGAGGTTAGGGGATATAAAGTGTAGATTTCGCCGAAAGCGCAGTGTACAAAACCATATTTGCACGGTGTAACTAGTTATAGAAAAGAAACTAATAAAGCACAAAGATATATACTGGGTTTCATAGATATAAAGGAGGTTTTCGATACAATAAGCAGAAAGATAGTGTAGAATAGCAAAAAAAAAACGTAAATGAATACAAGCTATTAAAGTTTGTATGATAGGACTTAAGACATAGTAAGAACAAGTAATAGATACATAACTGAGGAAGTGAGACAAGCCAGTGTGCTACGCTAATTATTATTTATATGTGCAAAGGATAAAGCTGCTAAAGAAAACTTACAAAACATGAAGTAGCCAGTAGTAAGGTACGGAAACCTACAGCGTGTCCATATAGTGGCGAGTGCTTTGCAGATGATATCCTTATAGTAGCCAATACTAAAAAAAATCTAGAGAAAAACTTAGCGGTTTAAAAACATCTCCAGAATAGTTAAACCTTAAATGGAACGTATATAATTTCGTTACTATCTTCTTCTTGTCGCCTTTGCAAAATAGAGTACGATACATTGGCAAATGTTTCTTGCAGCTGCTCAATATTTGTTGAACATTCATGCCTGTCCACTGCCTTATATTCTTAAGCAACAAGTTTCCTTCTATGTTTGTAACTATAGTATGATAAGTTGGGGTAGGTTATATTTTTTATTTCTTAGTAGGTGTCCCAAGTAGGCGGTTTTTCTTCTTTTTATGGTAGTTATAATTTCTATATTACAGTTTCTCTATTACAGTTCATTACTATAAGCAACTAATAAACAAAAATATGAGTAACAAGAGAAGGAAAAAAATTTAGAATAAGTTAACAAATACAAATATTTAAGATATACAATCAACAGTAGAAAACTATAGACGATAAGTTACATGAAAGAATCCGGGCCGCTAACGAAATTTCCTATGCTCTCCAAAAGAAATTTCTCGGGCATAAATAGATATCTAGAAAAACAAAAATGGCGGACTATAAAACAATCAACCTACCAGTACTCTTACACGGAGGGGAAAACTGGGTATTAACTGAGAAACAAGAGAGAAGATTGCATGCAATAGAAATTAAATACCCTAGAAGGGTATTAAAAGTGAGAACAATTGATAAAAAAGGATTAAAGACATAAGAAAAGAATTAGCAGTAACATCGACAAAGCAAGTACTGGAAGAAAAGAAACTAGGATAGTAAGGATGAAAGAAGGAAAACAAGTAAAGGAAAGAATAACAAAAAAAGAGAGACCAAAGCATAAATGGAAAAGCGACATTGAGAAGATACTGGAGAAGAAAGATCATTGGAACACAGCAAAAAAATGGCAAGAGACAGGACCTCGACAGCCTAGAGTGTTAGGAGGATGGGATTACGTATGTATGTATGGTATGTATTTATATTTCTCTTTTACGTTTCTATTTTTAACAAAACAGCTTTTATATAAAGTTAAAAATGTAATACTAACCTTTTCTGTATTAATAACTTTTGTTAATATAATACAAATATATTTTAAATGTTGTATCATGCTTTTTTAAGTGACATTTTTTAATTCTTCACGTACAGCTGTTTGTAAGAAGAGGGAGGAGCAATCTGCGGCTTACTGTTTAAAGTTACAAATTTTTTAAATTTCTTTTCCACGACATGTAACAAGTTTGGTCTAGAGCAACAGCAAACTGTTTTACATATATTACTATAACATAAAAACTATAAAATATTGTAGAGGGTTGCGTGCAGTTCATGGGCCACAGGTTAGGCAATTTAAACTAGTATACATACTATACATATGTTCTAGTAGATAATACAACTGCCGCATGTTTGCATTTTAATCTTTTAAATAAAATAAAAATAGTAGTAAAACATTAATAATTTTGCAAAGAAATAATAAATGGTAAGCCATAGGTCATTTTTAAACTTCCATTTTATTAACCAATGATTTTAATCCAGTTTTCGCACGACGTTGTCAATAATAAAAAAGCAATAAATAAAGAAAAGCCTTTTCTTACATCTAAAATTCCAATTTTATACCTTCTTCAAACTGACCACTGCTGCGGGTAAGCATTTTAGTGTCCGCAAATTAACTGACAAATGTATAAAATAAATAAGGAAACTATTAAAAAAGCGATATGTTCAGGTACAAATTCAAGTGCAAAATTATTATCATACACAGGAAATGTTGTTCTGAAAAAGACCAAAAGAATGTTAGTGATGTGAATAAAAGACGATGTACAAAAAGGAGACCTATTGGCGGATATTATACCAAACAATCGGCATTGAAATTTTCTTAACTGACTAAAAACCTGCATCCTGATACTTTATCTCAATGAAAAAAATAATATGAATTTTATCCAGAGAATAGTCAACTAACTCTGACAGGCTCTTAATAATATAAAAATTAAAGGTGAAATAAACATTTGCTAAAATAATTGTAGATGAAAGTTATACTCGTGGACTAGTTTGAAATATATATGAAACTACATAAATTACATATCAAAAATGCAAAATACTGTAGATGGGTTTAGAGCATAACATTGCTTGTACTATAAATCGACTAGAAAATCCAGCCAGCCACGCTTTGCTGCTATAGAGAATGCAAGTGTTACGAACTTTCTGTAGCAATCGTTACTACTCTGCAGCTATTTCTTCCGATGTTCTTTGAGAAAGTCCTTGTCTTGCTTGGTTTTCTACTTTAACTTCCTCCGGAGTTCTTTCGGCAAATATACGTTGTTTCTATTTATTTATTCATCCGCAGTCCGCACACTTCTTCGTTTTCTCAAATCAAAACCATAAGATAAATAATTTGATTTTAATTTTAATCTTTAAAAAGATACGACGATCGTTCGTGTATTTCCGAGTGGCCCCGAATGCGTTATTCTGGCAACCAATGCTTTTCACCCGGCCGCGGCCGGGCGACTGTAGACCGAGAACCTCCGCATCGCGCTTTAAAGATATTAATGACCACTGAAAGGTACATATTTTCTAAAATTGTCAGTTTATTGGATGGTTAAAAAAAAACAGGTGACCATTAATATCTTCATTGACTTTTAATACATATTATTTCAGTCGAATATATAAGTATGTTTGAATAAGTTAAATTATGAAACGCTGTTAATTATGGATGTGTAGAAAAATTCAATTTTTCTTCTTAGGAAAAATTACCATCATGATCACAAACGGACAATACTCTCGTACCACACCACATACTGAAGATGAAAGTTTACGAAACCCAACGATGAAATCCGTATACTAAGAAATTCCAACAAACGACTTTTCTTTCTTTATTTTTTTTAGGTTGTCACCAACGTCATGCCAGGACTGGATTAAAATCTTCTGTTAATGAAATGGAAGTTTAAAAATTTCATATTGCTTACCACTAATTATTTCTCGGCAAAATTTATAATTTTATATTGCTATTTTATTTTTACTTTATTTAAAAAATGTAAAATGTGCGACAGCTATATTCTCTATTGAAACACCAAACTTAATCTGCAAACAATTGCCGTTTTTTTTTGTTCATGCATAATCAGTTACGTGATTCGGGGAATTTAGGATTGTCATAATTGAAACGAGAATGCAATTCTACAGAATTCTGATAATTTTATTTGATTGCAGATTTTCCCTAGTCACGTAAGTATTAATAAAAATTGCCTAGAAATTATTTTTGATATCTCATTTTGCGTAACTTTGAAATCGCGTAAAAAATTCTCATGATGAAATGTTAAATGTGCGTATAGAATGTATACTAGCAATCCTCTACAACTGGTAGACCCACAATAATGTTATAGTTGATTATGTTATTAGTAAAGTACGTAAAATGTTTGCTGTTGCTCTAGATTAAATTTGTAACTGCTTCAATAGTAAGCCACAGATTGCGCCTCTCACAAACAGCTGTACATAAAAAATTAAAAATGTTACTTAAAAAATTATATTTTAGTAACAAAAGAGATTAATACAGAAAATGTTAGTATTACATTTCTAACTTTACATAAAAATCGTTTTGTTACAATTAAAAATGTAAAAAAGAAATATGAATTTCAATCATCTCCAGTATCTTATCAATGTCGCTATTCTATTTCTGCTTTCGTCTCCCTTTCTTCCTTTTCCTTATCGACTCTGTTTTCCAGATTTTCTTTACTTTTCTTTCTTCTTTCATCCTTACTAGATGCTCGAACTATTCTAGTTTACTTTCTTCCAGTATTTGCTTTGTCGATGTTACTGCTAATTTCTTATGTCTTCAATCTTCCTCTTTTCGATTGTTTTCACTCCTAGCACCCTTCTTTGGTATTTCATTATTATTGACTGCAATCTTCTCTCTTGTTTCTCTGTTAATACCCAGTTTTCCTCTCCGAATAAAAGTATTGGTAGGTAGATTGTTTTATAGACCGCTGTTTTTAATTTTCTAGATATTTGGGTACGCCCGAGAAATTTCCTTTGGAAAGCACTGTAAACCCCGTTAGCGGCCTGGATTTGTTCATGTAACTTATCGTCTATACTTCGCTTACCGTTGATTGTACACCTTAAATATTTGTATTTGTTAACTTGTTCTATATTTTTTTCTTTTTTTTTCGTTACTCTTATTTTTGTTTATTGGTTGCTTATGATCATGAGTTTGGTGTTTTATCTATGTTTAATTTAAGGTTTAACTGTTCTAGGGATGTTTTTGAACCGCTAAGTTTTTTTCTAGATTTCTTTCAGTATTGTTTACTTTAAGAATTGGTTGCTAAATGGACAGGCTGTAGGTTTTCGTAACCTACTACTAGCTGCTTCATGTTTTGTTAGTTTTAGCTTTAGCAGCATCATCCATTGCACATATAAATAGTACTGGGTTTAGTACACTGCTTTTTTCACTCTCTCAGTCGTGTAAAAACTTTTCGATAATCTATTACTTGTTCTTACTCTGTTTAAGTCCTACCATAGAAATTTTAATAGCTTATATTAGCAGTTCATCTACGTTTTTTTTTTTTTTGCTATTCTCTACTATCGGCTTATTGTATCGAAAGCCTCTTTATATCTATGAAACCCACGTATATATATTTGTCCTTTATTAGTTTCTTTTCTATAACTAGTTACACTGTGCAAATATGGTTTTGTATACTTCGCTTTAGGCGAAATCCACATTGTATATCTATTAACCTCTTTTCTACACTTTCTCTCAATCTATTTTCAAGGATTCCTACATAAATCTTAAGCAATATATACAGTCATGTGATTCCTCTGAAGATTCCGCAGTCCTTTGTATCTCCCTTTTGTGTATTGGTAATACTACACCTATTTCTTATTCATTCGGAATTTTTTTCCTCTTCCAACATTGGTCTATTACTTTCTTTAGTTTTTCTATTTATTTTTTTCTTATATACTTTATTATCTCAGGTGCCACTTTATCTATTTGTGCCACTTTTGCGTTCTTCATATATACATAGTAATGTATAAACTCCAAAATAAATATATCGACTTAACTTTCTATTATAAAGCATCGTTAAAGAAATTAAAAATAAAGAAAAAGTAAGAATAGAAGATTTATCGCTTTTATTACAAGTGTTAATCTTTATTTTAAATGCGTCATGAAAAGTAAGCCTTAACCGTTTTAACTGTTTGATAATGTACCATTTAGTTTTTAACTTCAAGAGTTTGCATATCAAATATAGATAATTATTTTTATAGCAAAGACTCCAATTAATTAACAACTCTACCAAAGTGTCTGAAAGCAATAACAACACGTCTAATACTTCAATTCCTCCAAACAGAGAACCGAAACGTCCAGCAATCTTTATATACGGGGTCTCAAATTACAAAGACATGATCGATAACTTAGCACAAGTAGTTGAAGAAGAAACTTACACTACCAAAACGTTAGCAAACAATACTGTTAAAATAAACCCCAACACTCCTGAAACCTATTGAAAACTCACCCGTCACGTTCGTGAAGAAGAAATTGTGCACCATTCATATCAGTTAAAACAAGATAGAGCATACCGTGTAGTCATAAGAGGCATCCACCCTTCTATTCCCCTACCAGAAATTACACAAGAACTCGAGAAAGAAGAACACAAAGTTCGTAATATTACAAATGTCAGTCATCGGGTTACTAAAGAGCTCTTACCTCTATTCTTTGTAGATCTCGAGCCACAAAACAATTATAAAGACATCTTTAAATTAGAATTTCTGTATAATTATAAAATTCGAGTAGAAGCGCTAAAAAATAAAGGTGGGATCGTACAATGCACAAGATGCCAAGACTATGGACACACGAAAACCTATTGTAGAAAACCGTTTAAGTGTGTTAAATGCGGAGGACCACATAACACCTCTACTTGCAGTAAATCTAAAAATACACCAGCAACATGTGATCTATGTCAGAAAAATCATCCAGCGAACTACAAAGGCTGTAAAGTTTATCAAGTCTTAATAAACAGAAACCATCACCTAAGACCAACCAGGCCCAGTCCTTTGTCACAAAATATTACAACTAATACTCCACTACATCCAACAACTCCAACCCCTACTTATGCCCAAATGACCGCAGTACAACCTAACATCCCATCTAACAACACCGAAACAGACCTAACTAGCAAATTTACTATATTTCTTAATGATTTTAAAAATATGTTCAATCAATTACTCAACCAGAACAGTACGATTCTAACCATGCTGACAACAGCTATCAATAAATTAACTCAATAATGGCCCCTGCACTTATAATTGCAGAATGGAACGCAAATGACTTATCAAACCATATTCAGGAACTTACGCTATTTCTTAACATAAATAAAATTGATATCCTCCTAATTGCTGAAAGTCATTCAACACAAAGGACAATTCTTAAAATACCATACTATTTCATTTACTATGCTAACCATCCTGATGATGTGGTTCACGCAGGGTCTGCAATCATAATCAAATCTTCAATAAAACATCACGTACTTCAACCATACATAACACACAAAATTCAAAGTGCCATCATAAAAGTAGATACTTTCCCCCGACCTATTACAATTGCTTCAATATATTGTCCACCACGTTATTCTATAACATGCGATGTATACCTCTAGTTCTTTCAACGACTCGGCTCACACTTTTAGTTGCCGGAGACTGGTATGCTAAAAATACAGCCTGGGGATCTAGGCTGATTACTTCTAAAGGCAGAATATTATTGAGAGTTTTAGAACTAAATAATTTCAACTATCTGTCGACTGGAGAGCCAACTTATTGGCCGACCGATCGAAATAAAATCACCGGCCTGTTAGACTTTGCCATAACTAAGGGAATCTCAGACCTACATAGTGATATTGAATCCAATTTACACTCTGACCACAGTCCTGTAATAACAACTCTAATCACTAGTATTATATGGAAAAAGCCACAACAGAGGCTGTCTTCCAAAAAAACTGATTGAAACCTATTCCGTCAACATATCAACGATAATATATCATTAAATATCTGCTTAAAAGATAAGGAGGACATAGATGAAGCTGTGCAGTACCTAACTACGTTAATACAAAGCGCTTCCTGGACCTCTACTCCAGAACCCCATGGTCTCACCCGCAACAATCAGAACATTTCGTTTCATATTAGAGAATTTGTCATCGCAAAGCGCAGAGCTCGGCGCAGGTGGCAGACTACCAGGAATCCACTTGACAAACTTATTTAAATCGAATAACGCACAATCTCCACAATGCCATCCAAGAAGCAAAAAACGAATCCTTCGAACACTACATCGTCAATCTATCTACTGATGATCACTCCCTGTGGAACGCGACAAAGAAATTCAAAAGACCCATAGTATCTATTCTACCTGTACGAAAAGTTGATGGGAGCTGGGCGCGGACGAATATTGAAAAATCCAACAGATTCGCAGAACACCTTGCTAGTGTATTTTCCGCTCCTGATATCCTCAACGATGATGAAGATGATGTCGAAATACAAACATTCTTAAACGCCCCTTGTCAGATGTCTCTTCCACCCAAGCCCATTTTACCTGTAGAAATCAAAAAAGAAATAAGTCTCTTAAATCCTCACAAAGCTCCTGAATATGATCTCATTACAGGTGAAGTACTGAAAAACTGCCCTAGAAAAGCTATTGTATTACTCACAACCATATATAACAGCATACTACGCCTGTGCTACTATCCGATGCTATCTTCTTCTTGATGTTCCGTCTCCTAACGGAGGTTGGAGATCATCATGGCTATCTTCACTTTGTTTACAGCAATTCTGAAAAGTTTTGCCGATGTTATCCCGAACCATTCTCTAAGACTTCGAAGCCAGGACATTTTCCGTCTCCCTATGTTTCTCTTCCCTTGTATTTTGCCCTCCATTATCAGTCTTAGCACCTCGTACCTTTCGCCCCTCATTATGTGCCCCAAGTATTCTAGCTTCCTCCGTTTTATTGTTTTTATTACTTCTTCTTCTTTGCCCATTCTTTGTAGGACTATGGCATTTGTGATATGGTCCACCCATGAAATGCGAAGCATTCTTCTATAACACCATCTCTCGAAGGCTTCTATTTTCTTGACTTCGTTCTGTCTTACGGTCCAAGCCTCGGCTCCATATAATAGGGTTGAGAAGACGTAGCAGCGTAATATTCTTGTTCTAAGATTTAAGTTGAGGTCTCTATTACAAAGGAAACCTTTGAGCTTTACAAAAGTATTTCTGGCTATTTCTATCCTTGTCTTTATTTCTTTTGAGTGATTTGCATCGTTAGTTACCCATGTTCCTAAGTATTTATATGTGTCTACCTTTTCTATTATTGTGTTATTTATGGTAATATTTGCATTAGCATTTGCTGTACTAGTTAGTACCATAAATTTAGTCTTGCTCAGATTCATATTTAACCCGTACTCCTTGCTTGTGTTGTTCAATTTTTGTATTAGATCTTGTAAATCATCTATGTTGTTTGTTATTATAACGGTATCGTCTGCGAATCTTATATTATTGACGATTTCGCCATTGATTATTACCCCTTCCTTGCGTTCTTCTAGGGTTTCCTGAAAGATGGCCTCACTATATACGTTAAATAATAAAGGCGTCATCACACAGCCTTGTCTTACTCCCCGGAGAATTTCAATCTCCTCTGATGTTTCATTGTCAATTCTAATCCTTGCTGTTTGGCCCCAGTATAGATTACATATGATCTTGATGTCATTTTCATCCACATCTTTTGATTTTAAAATCTCTATTAGTTTTTCATGTTGGACTTTGTCAAATGGCTTTTCGAAGTCCACGAAACAGGCATAGATCTCATAGTTCATGTCCAAGCATCGCTGCATCAACACATTTATACCGAACAGCGCCTCTCTAGTTCCCATAGCGTTTCTGAAGCCAAACTGTGTGTTACTGATATCGTAATCAAGTTTTTTGGATATTCTGTTGTGTATTACTCTCAGAAATATTTTTAAGGTGTGGCTCATTAATGCTATAGTCCTATGGAAGTAGCAATAATAATCATGATACTGAAGCCAGGAAAACCTCCAACTGATGCCACTTCCTATAGGCGAATAAGCCTCCTTCCTGTAATGTCCAATATTTTGGAAAAACTTATCCTCACCAAAATTGCAAACGTAACACATATAGATTCCATACTCTCTAACCACCAATTCGGCTTCAGACTCAATCACTCCACTATCCAACAGTGCCATAGAATCGTTAATAAAATCAAAGAAAGCTTAGAAACAAAACAAATGTGTACATCAGCATTTTTAGACGTAAAACAGGCTTTTGACAGGGTGTGACATGCAGGCTTACTTTTCAAATTTAAACAACACTTACCAAATCAATTGTTCCTCATCCTTAAGTCATACATGTCCAACCGTTATTTCAGTTAAGTAAATTCGAAGACTCATTATCTGACTACCAGATTATCAACTCTGGTGTGCCCCAAGGAAGTGTTCTGGGACTTTTCTTGTACTTACTATTTACCGCTGATATACCAGCCAACGAGGATACACCACTAGCAACGTTCGCTGATGATACAGCCATCCTTTCTACAAATCTCGATCCGATACGAGCTTCTGCAAAATTGCAAGCTTATCTTGATCAACTCCAAATTTGGCTTACGCACTGGAAAATTAATCTAAACGTTGATAAGTCGTGTCAAGTCACGTTCACAATACGAAGAGCCGAATGTCCTCCTCTTACCTTCAATAACACTCCCATTCCTGTCAAAGGAGAAGTTAAATACCTCGGCCTTCATCTTGACGCAAAACTAACTTGGAGAACACACATTAAGACAAAAAGACGTCAATTAGATTTAAAAGTGAGGAACATGTCTTGGTTACTAACTCGTAGATCTCAGCTCCTCATATACAAAACCATTCTTAGGTCTATTTGGACATATGGTGTCGAATTATGGGGCTGCAGCAAACCGTCTAATACAAAAATTTTACAAACCTTTCAATCTAAAACCCTCAGAATGTTACTAAATGCCCCTTGGAATGTCTCCAACAACAGCATACAAAACGACCTCAAAATACCGTTTATACACGACGTCATCAGTGCTTACGCTGTTAAACATAAAAATGGAAGCATAACCCACAGCAACGACCTAATCAGTGAGCTGTTCAGACAACCAATGGAAAATAGAAGACCTAATAGAACATGACCAGAAGACCTAGCTAGGTGAATCCAGAGAGCCGTCAATGGATGGCCTCTGACTCAAGTGAACTTATTTCAACCCATTTACTTATTACTTTATTAAGTAGATTGTAAATTTGCATTAATCCAATAAAAAAAAATTTTTACTATTTAAATGTTTAGCAGTCATTGGTCTAAATAAATGTAACATTAAATTGTAGAAAACATTAATTGTAAACCAAACTTTTTTTTGCCAGTGTACAGAACAGCTTTACAAAGAAAATTCTTATTAGAAGAGATTTGGTAAATCATATCGTAGAGGTAATAATAAATATCTGAAAACAAACTGGGTGATCGCTGGGAAGATAAATGTTGATGATACGAACTATCACTAAATAATCCAGTCATACAAAAGTAATATGTTGGTAGTGATGAATTGAATTATATGAACAAATAAAAATGAAAAAATTCATGTTTTACACACTGAAAAAAGGCTTTGTATAGAAGCATTTCTAGGAGTGTACGTATAATAATTTCACGATGTTGTAATGGTCAATTTCAGCTTATAATTGTGGAATTTAGATATTAACAATAACAATCATGAATAAAAATATTGAGTAACTCGCATATTTTTACGTCTACGTCACCATCATTCATTATAATGCTTCCTAAGTGTCCACAGGTTATTACTTCCTTAAGTGTTGTGTTATATATATATATATATATATATATTTCCATTTTCAATTTTACAATTTTATTTCTTTCACCCACAATGTCGTCTGCGTACATTAGTGTGTATATTTTTATCGGTTCTAGTCTTAGCTATCCTATTGTTGTCTAAAAATCTTACATTCTTTTGCTAGTGTTTTGTTTATTACTGTTATAGATAGGAGGGGGCTAAGGCTAGACCTCTTTTGATCTAGCTTCTGCTACTTAAACCTTTCCTTTCACTTTACTGTTAGTGCTCCATACTATTTGTATGAGCGTTTCTGGGACATTCGTTTTTTAGGCTCTTTTACACTACCTCTTTTTCTATTGGGTTGAATACCGCTTTGATGTAGCTATTCTCTAAGTTTTCTCTATTAGCTTACTTATTACAAAAGTATTATCGTTCGTCTGTCTTTCAAGCTCGAATCGACTCCTTTATAGCTTGTCTTACTCTTTTTTCTATTATTTTTGTATAGATATTAATGTGTATCAGCTTTGTAGTTATCGCATTTTCATGAACAACTCATATCTTAAATAAACAGTTGTTAAACCTCATTATAAGTAACAAACCGAATATTTATCTAGACAAATGTTGATTAACTTAGTTGGAATTTATATAATAAAAGGTGTTGTTCTAATTTATCTTTCTGTTTTTAAGATATTTAAAATTAAATTAAATTTTAATGTTTTTAAATTGGATACTTAATATTTTTAAAACAGTTGATTGTAAATGATAAATACAGAATTTTAAGACATATATTAATTAAGTAGATTATATAGAAATACTACTTTTTGAAAGCCGTCCACGTGGCTCACATCGAATTTTGATTGTCTTTTTAACAGGCCACCATATTACGAAATCTATCTACCACTTGGTGACTTTGTGACAAGGAATTTGTAAAATAACTGAATCGTTTTTGAAAACAAATAATAACTTTCAATAAAAGTTAATAACTTTTGATTTACTTAATTATTAGATATTTTATTCCAAAATAAGTAAAAACATATTTGTTCATATATTTGAAATATTATGGATTAAGGTCTACTATGTGGCTTTGTCAAATAGTCAAATAAAAGTGTGTAATGTTGAAGAATAAATACAAATATGGATTTTTTTTATAAATGATCAGTAATAGATGGAGAAATTTATAAAAACTATTCTTATAAGAATATCAAATCATATCAAAAACGGATGTAAGCACGAAATTCGGCAGATTATTTGGTTTAAAGGAAGTTTTCCGAATTTGAATTAATAATTTGTGACTGAAAATTAATTGGATTTGCTATTGCACACCAAAAACTAAAACTTGGCCAACTCGTTGAAACGGGTGCGACAAATAAATTCCTATAAACGAAACTTCTATTTGATTGCCTGGAGAAGTGTTAATTAATGTTTAAAGCATACTATTTCTGATAGATTAGATTAGAGTGAAAAATAAGTATTGAAAAATATGCAAAATAATCCACTACTTTAATGCAGCGGCTCATTTCTATGCCATCGTTGGTTTGTTACGTCTTTGTTTCCCCAATCTTTTCTTTACTATATCACTGAAAAAGATTTGATTTTAAATTAAAATATTTTTAGTGGTAATTATATAGCTTTCTCTAGTAGCTTTTTGGAGTTTTATATCTACGTTTAGATTTTATTTAAAACAATTTCAAATTTGTCTTTGTCTCTTTTCTTCTTCTTTCTATATATCTAAACCAATTGTCAGTAAGTTTTCTTTCCATTTTTTTATATATACACTCAAAGTTATCAGGCATCTTGTTAAGTCGTTTTAGTAGTTTGTTCACTTTTTTAGTTTTAGTTTTAGCTCAATATTTTAATGCACTCGTGGTATGACTCTTATTTATTTATTAAGTCTACTATCACATCCCAGTTCGCATTGCACAATCGCTAAATAAAGATGTTTGCGAGCGGTCTGCGAGATTACAAGTGCTGAGCGATAAAGCGACTTGAGGTCAACTTGTAATATCAACTTTAAAAATTCATAAAACTATATGTGATTTTTAAATTAATTATTTGAAGGCTTCAAATACAATATAATTTATATTACATAAATTAAAATCTTCAAACTACTAAAAATAAACCGATATAGGGTGTTTATGGAGGAATAGTAAATATTTTAGAGGGTGGGGTAGTACAGACGAATTGCAGTAAAAAATTTCATACAACATGTGTCGGATTTTTAATGAGTCTAGAGATACAACTGTTACATGAGGACGTTCAAAGTAGATTTTCAAAAATTCCACCACCAACTTCAATGCACTTTTTACTTCTCTTAATAACACCACGTGTAGCTCTTCGGAGGTCGCCTTAGCGTTCTTTGATGAGGGCACCATGCATAATTCGAACGATCAAATCGTCCCTTGTGTTGATTTGTGATTTGTAGACTTCGACTTTCAACCATCCTCGCAGGCAAAAATCCAAAGGGGTAAGGTCCGGCGACCTCGGTGGCCAAGAAACGTGACCATATCTACCGATCCATCTTTCGGGGAATGTTAGGTTTAGATGTTGTGTCACCAGACCACTAGAATGTGCAGGAACCTCGACATGCTGGTAGAACATACGCATTCTTGTAACCAAAGGAATCTCTTCCAATAATGCTGGAAGTTCATTTTCAAGAAAGTGTAGATAACTGATTGTCTATCAAACCACACCACACATTTACAGAGAAACGTTCTTGAAAATGTGTCTCCACAATGGCATGTGGATTTTCTTCAGACCAGTGATGTACATTACGAGTGTTATTGATGCCGTCACGAGTAAAAATGGCTTAATCAGTAAAGATTACAAATGGGATTACTTGGCGATTTTCAAGTATCCAACAACAAAATTCCAATCGTTTATCTTTATCTCCTGCTCAAAGGTGTTGAATGGGCTGTAAATGATACGATGGATCCCGTGCCTACGTAATGTCCGCCATACACTTGCATGTAGAACACCGATACGTGTGCTTGTTGAAGGACTACGTAAATTTTCGATCAAATTTTAGCATTTGATAATTTTAAAATTTAAACCTTTATTAAATTACTAGTGTAAACTTGCAGCTTTTTTTACGAAAAATAGCATGGGATAACTAATACTGTCCTTAGACGATTTATGGTTAGAGATACAACAAAAATGTCAAAGAAAGGATTATAGAGCACGTGACATAGGTTGGATTTAATATAATTCTGATAAGTATATTCCTCACTGTTTTTGAGATATAATGAATTAAAGATTGAAAAAGTCTACTGGAGTTTTGTTTGTTTTTTGCTCATAACTTTTAAACGGATTGAGTTAGCGAGTGAGATTCGGGATTCTATAGGTGTTGTATAAAATGCCCGACATTTCCTTTAGGTAACCATCCGTATCCCATCATTGGTATCGTTGCTATATATTTCGTAATGTCAACATAAAGTCAACGGCCATTACGGCGATGCACCAGAGTGAGACAGAATTCGTGACTGCACAATCGTTGGAGGGCAGCAATAGTAGCAATTGCTACAGGAAGTTCGTAACACTTGCATTCTTAATAGTAGCCAAGCGTAGCTGGCTGGATTTTCTAGTAAATAATACATTTGAAATATCATTGAAAGTAACAGCTTTGCCAATTTCCCCTCAAACAATGACGTGATAATGACACCTACAGCTCATAATATACAATAAACAGTGGATTTTTGTAAATGCCTTGATAGCACGTGGATTTTCACTACCTCAAATGAACAATTTTGACGATATACAAGCTATTTGGGTTTTCTATGACCCAATTAATAAATATATGATACTTCTGATAGTTTTTGTTAGAGTTTGTTTTGTGTTTAAATACCAACTCTATAAATACAAACTTTCAGAGTTTTCAGAATTAAGTTCAATTTGGATCACCTGTGGTTCTTCTTCTTCATAATCCTTATGCCTTTTACAAAGTGTCGAAAAGAACTGTTGTTTAATTATCCGTTCACTTTTTCCATGCTTTACGCTCCTGAATCATTTGCTTTGTTTCTGTCAAAGTCTTCCCCTTTTTTTCGATTTCTACTATCTGCTGGATTCATGCCTTCCTTTGTCTCCTTTTTTCTTTTTCCATTACTTTCATTTGTCTTCTGGGAAATCGCTCTTCTTTTATTATCCAGACATGGCCAAACCATTTCAATAGTTTCTTGTCTATCAGTTGATTAGTGCTTCAATGTGTAAAGTTCCACTTAATTCCGTATTTTCTGCCCTATCTAATTTTGTCGCTACCGGTATTTTCCTAAGTATTTTCATTGCTGTGATTATAATGTTATGCTTTTTGATTTTGACAGAATATGTTAAAATCGGAACTACTGCTTTATAGACGTGTATTTTTGTTTTCCTACTTATTTCTTTTTTTTTTCAATATTATTTTTAGCAGCGCATAGTATATCTTATTTTCTTTTTTGTCTTATTAGCAAGGCTACAAGCTTTTTATAGACTCAAATATTCCGTAAGTTTGCTGGACAATATAATTAATAATACATTCTAATTTATATTATTAACAGGCTATTTTTTTCAAAAAATGCATAATTATATTAGTTACATTTTTAATTCGATGTTTCCACTTTTATGTGTGCTCTGTTCTATTTTAGACTGTACCTAGGTATATGCTTAAGGAGGGTATGCGCCCCACTTCATATATAATTTGACGAGAACATTAAGAGCTACGAACAATTAAAAACAATTAGAAATTGGTTTTCCTTTACCAATTTTGCCCATAATGTGTTTAACCGAGACATGTGTGTGCAAATATTTATTTAAATTCAATAAGAATTACGGTAATTCTACCCACAAGACGTTTTTACATTTGTCTATCAAAATACAGATATATATAGCACTGGAAAACGTTTTAATATGCCCCAGTTATATAAAACGCACGGTTTGTGTATAGGATGTTTCAGATTCGTTATGATTTTAGGGGTTACACCTTTCTTCGCAGAAATTAGGAAAAAAATTAGTTACACTTTAATAGGGTCGATTTTAAAATAAAATCAATTGGATCAAAACCCATCCCCATCTTTCCAATCGTTTTGGGGATGGACAAGCCAAAAGTCATTTTTACTCTAATTTTATAATGTGCCGGTTTTTATGAGTATTTTTTTAAAATTACAGGAACATTTTTAGCGCATCTTTATGATAATTTTGATGTAGTTAAAATTACTATTTGCCTCCTAAGAGGGTTAAGATATAAGAAAATGAAGTAAATTTTAGACACTTGATGCATTTCTCTAGTAATTAAAAGGTAAAAATACCACACAAACAAAAAAAAAATATGCGCTGTTACAAGAAAATTTCTAATTAAAGGAACTGTTCAAAAGTGATTTGCTAAGTTTGGATTTGATGATTTCGACTTTAAAGGCTAACAACGCTCGGATATACACTTCCACTTCTGACCATGAACAAATCAAGACACCGATAGAGAACAATCTGCAACACACGACACGAGATTTAGCAGAAATACTAGAAATAACAAAAATCGCCGTCCAAAAGCATTTAGTGAGGCTTGGTTACATAAATCTCTACTACCTTAATTGACTAGAAAGTCATCTGGTGGAATTAGAAATTAATTCTGTATTACGACCTTTTGCCACACGGTCAATCAATAAATTTGAATAAGTACTGTTCGCAACAGGATAAATTAATTATAGCGATTCAAGAAAAACGTCAGGGATTAGCTAATACGATGGGTGTTGTGTTTCACGGGAATAATTCTTAAATTTATGCCTCTTTGGCTACCCGACAGAAATTTTTGGAGCTTGGCTGGATTTTTATTTATTTAATATAGGTCTTTGGAAAATTCTTTCAATCACAAGTTTTTGGAAACCATGAAAATTACCTAAAAGCCCGAGGAGTTTCAAAAATATAGAATTTTTAAGTTGCAAGAAAGATTGAAAAATGTTGTTAAACGAAATGGTAAATACATATTTAAATAAACATTGATATAAAAATGATGCCTTTAAATTTTGCTTGATGTATAGGCTACACAATATCTATTGAAAAAACTAACAAAAACAAATGTTTAGTGTTGAAGACTTCTTTAATGTTTTTCAAAATATTCTCCTCGACGTTTAATACATTGCTGAATTCGCTGGAACCAAAACTTGACACAAAATTTCGACAAATGCAACGGCTCATTGGCAGAAAATCAAAACTATCACTAAAGCAAAACTAATTAGAATATTTTTAGAGCATAAGATAGTTAACACACGCCAATGTAATAATAAATAACGTAAATTTGAAAGAAAAACTATAAAGAAATTTAAAATAAGATCTTAGTAAAAAGAATTAGAAAAAATCTTCTATGCAAAATATTTATCATTTGTTAAGCTGTTTATATTAAGGTGATTATATTAATCTTCGTTTGTTGTTCTCTTTGTTCAGCTGGTATTACTGCGTTCCATTTTTAAAGCGTAATTTATAAATCCATAAATATAAGCAAGGACGCAACGCATTTAAAAAAATAAAATTTTCCTATTGAGAATAAAGCGCACTTTCTTGTTAGAGTTTACATTTTTAAATTTTTAAATTCATTGAAGAATCATGATAACAATCTAGCGCTTTTTAACTTTTGCCTTTTACTACCTAAAACAAGGTAGAAGAATTAGTACATAAATTGAATACTACTTTTTTACTATTTTATAAAATAGCCGTTGTTGTAAATTTTATTTTCTCTTTAAGTCCTTTCTTGTGATTACAGTACATTCTAGCATTTATTCAATAGTGTCTATATCTACTGTATATGCTAGATTTGTTTTTATACAACTCCCTCAAGACAACGATATTACAGTTGATACGTTAACTGCCGCACAAAACTATTTATGCATTATTGTCTATTCAGAAAATTAGCATTAAACACAGCAAAGTTTGACAGTAATGATGGAAAGGACAATACTATTTTCTTGTAAAACTGACTATAAGCACTTCAGTAGATTTTAAAGTTTATCCCAAATATAGTAACTTTATCTATTTAAGTTTACTGCTAAAATGAAAAGTCACTCAATAATCCCTGTTCGTGCACCCTAACGCTAAATTATACTTATTACAAAATGAGGTATATTTGTCAATGTTGGCAAAAATTCGTTGCACATTTTAAATATTTCTCTGTTTATTATTATACTTACTTATAATAATTATAGTATTAAACATAATAAAAAAGAAAAGAATATAGTCAAATAAAATTAAAAGCTTTATAATTATTAAACATTACAAACAAGGGATAAAAATGTCTTTATAAATAATATCGATCAAAAAGGGATATAAAGGAAGAATTAATTGAAAAAGTATAGAACTACGATTAGAATAAAAGCAGCAAAGGTGACGAGAACAATAAAATAAATAAACAAAATAAAATGTAATATAAGACAGACACCTAGAAAGAACCGAGCTAGAGCAAGAACGAAGAAATCGCAAAAACAAAAAGAAGCGAAGACAAAGTAAAAAAATGAGTGCATGAAAAATCTAGGAAGGATTAAATAAGTACGTGGGCAATCTGAAAAGTTGTGAATCCAACAAAAACAAGTATTTTTTTGTCAAATTTCATTTTATTTCTTAACTTAGTCTCCTTTTAAGTCAATATATATTTTCCAGCGATGCTCCAACCTCTTAGCCCGTCCAAATGGTAGTTGTCATTTTGCTCCGCAAAATGTGCGAGTGCGGTTGCGACGACCTATTCATTTGATAAGAAATTCCTGCATTTGAGCTTAGGCAACGGGAAATAGGCTGACACCAAATTTGATAAATATGTTGGCTAGTAAATCAATTCAAACTGCAATTCTAATGAATTTTTGGTTCAAAGTGAACAAACGTGGGACCCAACGGGCGGACAGCTTTCTCATGCCCGATTCCTCAGTCAATACATGACAAGCGCATTCTTTAAATATATCTCTACTGTCTTTTTAATCTTAATTCGACGGTTTTTCGGTACCATGTGGCTAGCTTTTTTGATATTACTGGTGGGAATTGCAGTTGTTGGCCGTCTTGAACGCTTACCATCAGCCAAGCTGATACGACCACGTTCAAATTCAAATACTCATCTTCTCACGGTGAAAAACGATGAGGCAGAGTGTCCGTAAGCGGCATCTCTGCTCCTGGAATTTCTGATAAGTAATAATTTACAAGTCATCAATCTAGGTAACGAGTCTAGTTTTGTAATTGGACACGGCAAATAAGTCATTGATATAACCCTGTCTACGATAAATTTACAACGAAAGATTAAGCAATGACATGTATCTAACAAGGCACATTGAATACTTGCTGACAAATTACGACAAGGAAATAGTAACCTATTGTAATTCCAGTAAAACTGATGGGGCAAAATATAAGGAGGAGCTTACATATAGGCTAGCTCTTGTTAAAACCCATCTGCAAACTCCAACTGACATGGAGCTAATATCTGACCAAGTAAATGAGACCATTCTGACCTCTTACAAAAATTGCTGCCCCATAACTAGAGGCAGTGCAACAGAAAAGTAGTATGATGGAACGAATACCTGGCTAACAGCCAATAGACCAAAACGTACGGGAGAGTAGGACCAATATGCCCATGCTTTAACCGAATACAATAAAGCTCTAAGGAAAGCTAAAACGGACTCACGGAGGAAGTTCTGCAGGGATATTGAAAACACAACTCAAGCAGTTCGCCTCTATATAGTATTGTTAAAAGATCCCGTTACACTTGCTGGGAATATGATGAAATCAAGAGATGACTATACTAATAGTGAAAGGAAAACACTGGAAATGCTTCTTGAAACGCATTTCTGGGCTCAGTAATAGTAGTTCAGACCGAGCCTACTGAGTTGGTGCCTGACAACTTTCCAAGGAAATCTACAAGGAATGATTGAAAAATTGCCAGAAAAGTAATAACTTACAATAAGATAGTTTGGGCTATCAAAACCTTCCACCTTATAAATCTCCCGGACTAGATAAAATATTCCCAGCACTCTTGCAGCAGTAGATCAGAAATCTTAACTCCGCATTTAATCAAAATTTTTCGGCTAAGTTTAGCGGGTCATTACCTATCACTGACATAAAGACTTATCAATGTAATCTTTATTCCCAAACCAAAACGCCAAATGTACAACCAACCCAAGGCCTTTAGACCGATTAACCTAATGTCTTTTTGCTTGAAGATTATGGAAAAACTGGTAGAGAGATATCTAAACATCAAACCCCTACATCAAAATCAAAATGCTTACCAACAGAGTAAATCATGTGACTTTGCGTTACACAACCTAGTTAGCAGGGTAAAAGTAACACTCAATAACAAATAAACAGCCTTAGCAGCATTCTTGAACATAGAATGAGCCTTTGACAATACCTCCTCTAACTCAATAACCAATGCAATTCTCAGACATGGACTTGACCACGTCTTAAGTAGTTGTGTAAACTCCACGTTGAAAAACCGTCAAGTGAAAGCAAAATTGGGAGAAAAATCTCTCAAGATTCATACCACAAGAGGCTGTCCTCAAGGGAAAGTTTTGCCCCCCCTTATGTGGAATCTAGTGTAAAGAGTACAAGTGGCAAGAGTACAAATATCATTGTAGAGCTAATGCAAAAAGCATTAGATATAACATAAAGATGGTGTAAAAGGGAAGACCTTAAGGTGAACTCTAGAAAAACCTCATTTATACATTTCACGAGGAAAAAAGTAGTAAGGCAATTTTATAACCTTACAATTTTCGGTGAATGTATATGGATGGTTCAGCAAGTCAAACATCTGGGCACTACCCTAGATGTAAAACTAAACTGGAATGCGCAATTGGAAAAAGTAACCAGTAAAGCAAAACTAGCACTTGTTGCGGGCAGACGAATGTTTGGGAGACTAAAACCTAAAATGGTAATGTGGCTGTTCACTACAATTGTAAGACCCGTGTTATTGTTTGGCACATTAGTATGGTGGCCAAAACTTAAACAAAAAAACGGCAGTCATTAAGCTAACTAGGATACAAAGACTGGCATGCCTGCGGAGTCATGAGCAGTACTCTTACAGCATCTATGGGAGCACACCTAAATCTCATTCCCTTGGATATTTATCTAAAAGGAAAAGCTTGGATTGCAGCACATAAAATGAAATCTACCAGTACCTGGCCAAAAAGCAACCCATTACAACTCAGAAGTGAGCTGGTTTAGTATACAGACAGATCCCGCACTGCCCAAGAGACAGGGGTGAATATCCATGGGATAAAATCAAAGGTAAACCTTAGCTTACCCTTCGGCCGGTAAGCCATAGTGTTTCAAGCTAAAATATTTGCGATAATGCAATGCAAAATAGAGAATACTAGACTCATTAGTAACCTAAGTGACAGCCAAGCGGCTCTAAAACCGCTGGAGACACCTCATATCATCACCAAGCTAGTAAAAGACTGCCTAGCTAAAGGTCATCCTCACCTGGGTACCAAGCTACTCTTGAGTAGAAGAGAACGAAAGGGCAGACGCACACACAAGAGCAAAGACCAGGAAAGGAACTAATTGGGAAACCTTCCAGTAGACTAAGTGATGACCTAGTCAACTTAGGACATGCTTAGATAAGACGGGTAGTAGGACTTATAACAGGACACTGCCACCTGAAAAAGCACCTCCATAGAATAGGAGTAAACAGAGGTGATACACTGTCAGAACATGTGAAGAAGAGGAAGAAACATCCTAACACATAATCTTTGACTACCCAGCACTATACCGCAAAATGAAGGAACTCCGCAGGGTAAATCTCCGTGGCAATTTACCCAATCACGAGAACCTCATAAAGAACATCCTAAAATTAGTTGAAGGCACAGATCTTCCTTAATTTAGAAAAAGGCGTGCACAAAAGACCGCAGAGTCGAAGTGCTAAGGTG
The DNA here is from genome assembly GCA_036346155.1 of Sinelater perroti. Taxonomy (NCBI): domain Eukaryota; kingdom Metazoa; phylum Arthropoda; class Insecta; order Coleoptera; family Elateridae; genus Sinelater; species Sinelater perroti. Next base: position 331,189 of record JARFIY010000060.1, on the reverse strand, counting down.
GGATCGTAACCTACGATTAACTCCCAGTAACAATCAATCAATCAATTAATATGCGTCAATGCCTTAACTATATTCTTTTATTTTTTCATTTTGACTGCGACTTCGTCTTTTTGGTTTGGTTTAATTTTATCACCAATAAAATTGTCGAAGTCTCCGTCCCTAAATTATCCAGAAATTGGAAAAAACTGCTGAAGTGCTATGAGGCTTTGCACCGTCTTAAATAAACTAGTAACCGTTGAGCATTTTGGCTTTATTTTCTTCCAGTAAAAGCTCCTCTTCGAACATCAGGCGGTAAAATTGGGAGTTCAAATTACAATAAAAAACATGGGGCCGGCGAAGAGATTGCTCTGTAAGCAATCCCAGAACGAACTTAAAAAAATTTCGATTTAGAATTTCGGGAAAATTCGAAATCGAATATCTGAAAAATTATTCGACATAGAATTTTTTCCATTTCATTATTGAAATCAGCGTAAAATTTTCTTTAAGAATTACTCATAAAATCGCAATGTCGAAATTTTCCCGAAATTCGAAGTCGAATATCTCGAAAACTATTCGAGATAGAAACTTTTTGATTTCGATTTTGAAATTAGCGTAAAATTTCCAATAAGAATCCATTTTACAATTTTAAAAATCCATAATTTTGTGACAGGGACAGGCAGACCGACAGACCGACAGACATACAGAATTCAGTAACGAACTTTTTAAGTTCGTTGAAAATATGGCTTGATAATTGTTTTCTTTTAAATTGGATACCAGGCGGTTACTGAATTTAGAGGCTTTACAACTGCAAGGTAAGGATTTTCGGTACCCCAGTGGCTCATGTTTTGCTTGTTAACAAAACTTTGCAAATAAAAATGAGCCTCGTCACTAAAGAAAATTTTGAATCATCAAACAAACCTTTTTCCAATTAATTTTTTAATCATAAATTGACCAAATTGAAATCCTCTCTAGATATTGTGCTGCTTCAGCCGCTGGTAGATTTAAATCTTGTACGCGAACATTTTAAAATGTTTTGTCAGGCTATTTTAGACGTTCCCATAGCTGATCCTCATTTGTAAAGCTGCTCTCCGAATCGATAAACCTGGCTGATCTTCAAAAAGATCTACAACCTTTTCGATATTTTGAGATGTCGCGGCGGTAGACGACCGGCAAACACTGCAAGTTATCTCAGATTTTTGAATCAGCCTAAAAGCAACAAATTTTTTTTACAAATTATACGTTTTTAATCCAAAATTTCAGTTACTATTTCTCACCTGCTTATTGTCTTTTCAACATTTTTGTCTTTACCTAAGGGAGACTTTAAAATACCGTCGGACAACGAGACAACTTCGTTCACATTCGTAAAGTTTCTGTACAATAAACAGCCTTTCTGTGATAGTTAAGGATCCCGTGTTTACAATTAGATAGTCACGTGATAAATTGTTTGCTACAAAACTTCAATTAACTAACTATCATGTACAGTAGGTGCTAGTCTACCTTCTCTCATTATGTTTTAATAGGCAAATAATCACCGACACATTTTATCGACTGATGTTATATAAAAATGTTAAAGACACCTCATGATAAATTAAAAAACCAATAAAATTTCTATAATGAAACGAACAGTACTACAATGCTAAAAACAAAATTTAAAGTAAATTATACAAAATTTAATATAAAATGATTATTTTAAATTAAATATGTTTATTCGTACAAACTAAATAAAAAGGAGCGCCAGTGTAGTTATGCGGTTGAGCCACTTGGCTTCATACCTGGGGTTCACAAGCCTGATGGATGGCCTAGTCGGTCACTAGAAATACGAGTACCTACTTTCACTTCGAACACGGGATGATAATACGACTAAGCTGCTACATTGTCCTTTATTACAGCTAGTAACGGGATGACCGAGCAGTGAAACACAACTTTTCAGTTCCATAGATTCAGATCTAATGCGGGGCGTTAAAACGTCGCCACTGCTATATAAATAAACAGATTATCTCAATCATATATATATATATATATATATATATATATATATATATTATATATATATATATATATATATATATATATATATATATATATATATATATATCAAAACATTAGTTGCTATGCTTTCAACTACCATAACAACATAGAGCCTATATTGCTATTAGTCCAAGCCATTTTAACGATTGTAGTTTACCCCACATTAATTTCAAATTTATTTAGATTAATTAGAATAAGTGCACATTTAAAACGACTATATTATGTATAGTAAAACTAATTAGATGTAAATTTCTATTACAAAAAATTTGGCATCGAATAGTTATATAGAAACAATTTATCTATTTTCTAAAGCTTTGTATCACAACAATATAAAATAAAACAAAAAAATTTGCATTCAAATTAAATTTTATTGATACTACTTTCTGTCCCTATTCACGAAGTTTTACATAAACAAAATTAAATATACATTTTACGTCTATACAATTTACCCAAAACTGAGTTATTATAGTAACATTTTATTACTGAAAACAACCAGGTGCTTAAGAAAGTTATGATTTGTGCTAACTGTCTCTTTAGCTTAATGTCTTAAACAAAAATTTGTAAGCACCACAGTTGTCTTACGCAAAGACCAGTTTCCACTAACGGTTTGTTGTGCTAGTTACTATTTTATACCTTTTTACAATTCTTTATTTACTGTAAATTGTGTACGGATTTAACAAAGGCTGCATTATTAAGATTTATTTATACATGAACAATACACTTTATTTAAAATGATCATTTGAACAAAACTTCATCCACAGTACAAGCAAAGTTTTCATAAATTTCTAGACATTCGTTTGTTGCTTTATATTTAAAACATTTTTTACCAATTTCAGGTGTCATGCCAAGAAACAGCTCAGACCATCTTTCGAAGTCTATATCGCCATTAGGTGTTATTATACCAAGCTTTACACCAGTACAAGTGAAGAAGCATTTGAAATCGTCGAAACCTGTCAGATGTCCAGTTTTAAAAAATTCATCCACAGCTGCTGGATTCGCCTGTGATTCTTTTGTACATTCAACTTTAATGGGCCGGACCGTTTCCTCCCATTGCTCAAGAATTTCGGAGTTTGTCTAAAAATATAATTATTTGTATTGTTTGGCCTTTTATAACGAAATAATTTAATTGCATGTTTTCAGATTTTAGTACAAGTGCAAACAATTGTGTAATAGCTAATAACTGGAAAATAAAACAAAATAAAAGTATTGTACGTCTAAAGATATTTAAAACAAAAGTAACAAAATTAGTTGGAAAACTATAACTATTTTAATAAATTTATATTTGCCATACTCAATATATACTTACTAGTAAACTTAAGTGTTAACTTTATCACATTTATGTAATTGCTTCTTAATGCAAAAATTAGAACAAGTATTCAAATAAATATATTTTCTATAAACCAACTTACCCAACATTCTACAAACGCTACAGAAAATACGGTTAATAATAGAATTACAATTTTCATTGTGTTGGTTGAAAAGAAGTGACCATACTAACTCTTCCGTTAGGAAATTATATTTATATACTAAAATTATCAAAATATATCAAACTCTTGTTATAGATAAATAAGATATATTTACAAAAGCTGTTGATAACATTATATAAAGTGCCCAGTAAACACGTACCTTTGCTCACTTAAAAAGCGAATATGTGTATAACTGTGCTTAGCAACAACATATTTAAAAATTATGCTTTAATTGATGCTTAAAACGTACAGTACTTTCCAATAGTATGTCAAATAAAGATCCTATTATTGCTGTTCTAGTGATAGTTGGTAATCACTATTATAATATAATCAAAAAAATTTTAGTTTTGTGACAATTATAGAATGGTTAGGGTTAGTGCATATTTAAGGAAGGTAATAATTTTTGAATTGGTTTTCATTACATATAAATTAATATTGCATAGTATGTGGTTTGAAATTTTTATGCAAGTGTTTTAAAATTTACTTTCCTACAGTATTACAATTTTAGTAGACTTTTTTTGTTAATGTTAAAGTATTTTAAACTTAAAAAAGTGTAGTGTAATATACACAAAGAAATATTGTACACTGGAACAGTCACTTCTATTAAAATATTAGTCTCTAGTTACTACCTTTCTGTAAGCATTAAAATAAATGTATAAAATAGTATGCGGTCTATTGACATTAGCTTAAGAAGAAACTAATATTTTCCATTGAGAATTATTGTAAACTACTAGACATCGCTAGAGAATGTCGATCTGCAGCAACGAAATGGCTAAAAAGAACAATCTTGACATTTGTCATTTTAAATGGACATTTTAATTAGGTCTACATAATTTAATAGACAAAATATGAAAGTGATTTTTAGAAAACATAAAAAAGTACGTACTTAAATCTGAAAACATAACAAGAACTTCAGATAGCTTATTCCTAATAGAAACCTTTCGCGTTGATATCAAAATATTTATAGATGTAAATGTTCTCCTTTCAGTCAATTGGCAGAAATAAAAATATAGAAGGAAAGTTTAGAAAAAAAAAACCGTTATAAATAAGAATAACCTATTTAAAGACGTAGTCTAATAAAAATAATTATTTTAAGAGAGTTTGTTGAACTTTATTACTTATCAACTACATCTACACAGACCATTTGCCATGGGAGCCGAAGGCTCAGCCTAGCCGCCGACTTACGTAGACTATTTAGATTATTTTCATTCCTAACTAACTAACTATATAGAGAGGCTCGAGCGTTTAGTCGGTATGCCGCTCACTTGCCCCCAACTGCCGGTGACAATGAAAATTCAGCCTGTACCACCTACACCATTACTTTCAGCTATTTTCAACCACATATATCTTTCAAATGCCTCTAAATTAAAGTAAAAGAATTAATAAAGGTATTTTTACAGTGCATTTTAGTATAACTTCTAGAAAAAATATTGTAGAATCTAGTTATAGTGCATGCATTATTATTACGAGTTTGGCTCGTGCATTGAAACATAGTTGACGTATACGAGCCAATTTTACCTGTGACATAACTGCGGCCGAGCAGCAGCCTTAAGGTCGGGCTTATTTATTTATCCAACAATTTAATATTCAATCACTATCCTTGTTCTTCTTTAGTGTATTTGTGGCAGTCCTTATTTTGATAGAAAGAATTTTGTATCACCAGTCCGTTGTGTTATATATTGTGTTTTTATGTTTAATAATATTATCGTGTATAGCAAAAATTTTTATATGCTCCAACAAATATTTTTGTACATAAGGTAAACATTTCTTTCTATTATCCAAATAATAAGAGTCTTCAATAAAACATGCTGTATATTTTTCATTTATATTTCATTTTTCGTTAGTTCATAATTTTTAAACAGTTTTTCAGTTTTTATCTTAACACCTAAGTAAACTGAAAAACTTTCATAAAAGTTAATTTTGTTTTAGTAATAAAAAAAAGTTAAATAAGGGATTAAAACATATTTTTTGAACATAATATGTTTGGTTCAGCATATCCAAGAAGTCAAAACATTTGTAATAAATAAAGACACCGGCATCATGCTCATCTTAGACAAGCATTTAATCTATTAGATGGACTATAATGCCTAAGTATTTTAATTATACTACAAGCTATCTGGACGGCACCGCTCATGGCGGCACAGCAAGGATAGATAGGAACTTAATTCGCCTCTATATTAGTCATTAAGACCAATAAGAACATCTTTAAGTCACATGAATTGTAGTTCCTAAAGTTAATAGGAACATAACCTTTGCAGCAGTATATCCTCCTTCATCCCAAAACACATGATCAAGCATAAATGCTTTGAACTCTTCTTCCAGAGCCTAGGACGTTGCTTTTTTTACTGGACGTGACTTTAATACAAATAATCAACCTTCTATGTTCAGATTAACATTACTCAGAGGTAGAGAGCTACCTAAAGATATGCATAATATGAAACTAAACGATGCATCTACTAGTGAACCTAGATGTTAGCCCCTCAGATCCGAACAAAGTCTCAGACTTTCTGGACTTTTGTCCATGATAGAAGCAAACAACATAAAAGTAACATCGTGCTCCGATCTATCGTCAGTTCACATATAGCAGCCAAGCGCTAAAAACGGCAAATCCTGATTCACTACACAATAAAGACACAAACTGGTATATTTTTTGAGAACTAATCAGTGATACGATTTAAGTAAGTCTACCATCAAAAACTAAAGAAGGCTTTTAAAAGGCAGTGAAACATCTAAAGCAAACCATAGAAACTGCTGATCTTGCCTCTTCTCTGAATATTTAAAAGCAAGAAGACTCATATGTCATTTAATTATTAAGCAGAAGATAACTGCAAACGTAAAATTCAGAAAGATATGGCAAATTTTTTAAGACAAGACAACATTTAACAAAGCCACACAAGAACTAAAAAACCTTCTTCACAAAATGAAAAATCAGGTAATCGGAAAACACTTTTCCCGTGCTTACTTTCCAGAAGAACACAGAACAACCCAAGATTTTATTACAAGAAATCTTACACCATTAGAGATTACCAAACCTATCAGAGTTTCTAAAACAAAACGGACTATAAAACCTAAAATTAAGTAAAACTCTGGGATATGACTTAATAACTGCTAAATCCCTTAAAAAATTTTCGAAAATGGGTATGAATATAAACATCTACATAGTTAACGCCATTGTAAAGTTAAGCTCCTTGCCGCGGCAATGGAAAACTGCAAAAATTATTTTTATCCCAAAAGTTGAAGGCAATACAGAGAGAACGACATTATATTAGCCTCCATTAGCCTCATTCCAGTTATAGCTACAGTTCTGAAAAACTACTTTTCAAAAAAATAAAACCAACTCTCAAAGAGTAGAGTCTTATGATATAAACTAATTTTGATTTAAAAAAGGACATGCTACCACAAAACAGGTCCATATCATTGTCATTAGTGTTAAACATATTCTCCAGCTGAAAAGATACTGTTGTAGAGTCTTCTTAAACGTGCCACAAGCATTCGACAAGGTATGGCACACTAAACTTTTATACAAGATCAAAATGAGTTTTCCGTCAGACCTCCCATCAACAAGATAGACAATGGAAGTTACTTACGCCGATGATACTGCCGTTTAGCCTTCCACAATGATTTCAACAGTGCAACACAAATTCTTCAACTAAATCTGGATGAAATAGAAATATGTTTGAAAACCTAGCGAATCCATGTAAACAAAAGCAAATCCGTGAATGTTACCTTCAACCTAAGACAAGAAACATGTAGCCCAGTTAATCTAAATGGCAATATAGTTCTACCACAAAATAACTTCAAATGCCTTGGTACATATTTAGACAGAAAGCTCAACTGAAAGGCAAATAAAAAAGGTTAAAATTAGGACTACAGACAACTGCACTTGAAGATAAAGTTAGCAAATTTTTCAGTAGCGATAAGCGCACCCTTAGGAGACCTAATTGCGAAGAACACCATATGGGGATGCGGAGTTAGTAACCCCGACGGAATCAAGTTACATAACATTATAACCGACGACGGTATTCTAATATCAGTCCCAGATGATTTTACTTACCATCCATATAGAGAAGATCATCAACCTGATGTTTCAGATGTAATATTACATAAACATTTTACCAATCCAATATACCAAACAGTAACATCTGAACTAGATTCAGACCATTTACCTGTTATTATTAGCTTCTACAACACTCGAAAAACAACACCTCCAGCTTCTAAACTATCCTACAGATAAACAGACTGGAAAAATTTCCAAGCAATCCTCTATCAAAAATTGAGACGGATAGGGTCGCTTGAAACACCCCCGGATATAGATGATGCAGTTCGGCAGTAACATTTGCAGTACAAGAAAGTATACAGGAATCTAACACACCATGGAAACATAGGAAAGTTGGTGACTATATTGGAACACCCAAACACATATTTAACTTAATTAAACTGAAGAATAGGTACAGAAGGGAATGGCAGAGATTTAGTTTACCGTATCTTAAAACATTATATAACCCGTTATTTTATTTAGTAAAGCAAGAACTAGACAGCTTAAGAATCCAATTTATTAAATGGATGGTATACAATCCTGCGATCCATCTACGTGGTTGGCCACCGCACAAGTGCTAAGAAAACCGAACAAAGTCTATCCGATGCGAGCGAGGCAGCTTGTACAGGTATTTACACCTGTCATAGGAAAACATGACGAACACTTTGAGAATCAGGTAACAAACACAATAGCCAATTTTCAGTTGCAAGGTAACGCAGCAATAGCCCCTGCATCTGCCTGAAAACTCATCATACATAGTACTATTACCTAAACGTAAGACTCGGATACAATCTAATAACTAATTAAAAAATCTGGTGTGTATATCACACGACTTTCCTTATCCTATTATTATATATTATACCGGATCCATCGTCTCGGCCCTGCGCTGCTCTCGTCCCGGAACTTGTTATTTTAAAAAAGGACGAGTTCAACACTCGAAAGCTGGTTAAAATAAACAGTACAAGACAATAATTGACTCGTACTTAAAATTTTTTTTACGTCACTAAAGGTAACCGTGCGAGCACGGTCGCACGGCCTTCTCCATTACCGCCTGGAGAACTGCAATTCTGCTTCCTATTTATAAAATAGGAAAACCAAAGGACAACACAGACAGTTACAGACAAATCAATCTCTTATCAACTTTATTAAGACTCTTTGAGAGAGTGATATTTATTAGACTAAACGATAATCTACTGCAAAACAACATAATCCCTCCTCATCAATTTGGCTTCCGAGTTTACAATTCAACCACTCGCCAACAGCTTGGAATATGTAAGGCAAATGAAAAACGGCTCGAGAATAAAGAATACACTGCGATTATGCTTATGGATCTAGAAAGAGCGTTTGACCAGGTCTGGCATGATGGGCTCCGTTACAAAATGGTACTTCTAAATATTCCAAGTTACTTAATCAAGACCAATCACTCGGTCCCCCCAATAAAACATTTAGAGATAAGATTAGCTCAACATTATCCACTACCAAACCTATAAAACCAGGAGTCCCTTAGGGTACTAGGACCAGCTCTATTTAATCTGTACGTTCACGATTTGCTCAGTTATCAACTCAAAACTAGCCATGTATGCTGATGACACGACAATAATGGCTTAGAGCTCAAGTGCCGAAACAGCAATTGAACACCTCCAAAACTCTATAAATACAACGTGAGAATGGTTCCATAAATGGAAAATCAAAATAAATCTCGACAAATGGCATACGAATATGTTTATCCTCAAACTATACGCATAAATTACAAGAATAAAAATAAATGATAACCAATAAATGAAAACAAAAAACGCTCGTGGTTAGTTCGCATTCAAATATACGATGAACTAAGGGTCCGCTAATATCTAAGTTTATCAATAAAATTACTATAAAGTTGTTTCAAAACTTAATTTTATGTTCCAGTACTACTAAATTAAATCTCGTACAGAAAGACATCTACACGCGCCTTAAGCGCAAACTACTGTAATATTTAATCTAAAGACTGTATAGCTTTAAAATTAATGTCTAACGCGGAAGCTATAGTAGAAGAAGATTAGTTACTTAATCTTCACGATTATAAGTAAGAGTAATAGCCAGTTGTAATGTATCATATAACGAAGCCGCGCATTGCATATTATATTGCAGAGGTAGCTATAATAAATTTAAAAAAAATTTGACAACCAGAAAATACTATTGATTTGAACTTACCTGTAAAAACGGTGAATAATAATAAGCTCTTATAATTAAAATATAAGCTTATGATACAGAAGAAGAAAGTGGAATCCTTGTAGGTCATAAATGTCATTATAAAAATTTGTATTTTTTACAATAAATATGATACACCTGATTGAATAAAAAATTATGGCAGCGTTCTGAAAATATATTTATATATTGTATTTAAAATCATTTGAACGTACCCATTATTAAGGTTATCCCAATAATTTTGTGACTGACAAAATGTGCAATTTTTTGGAATAAATACTATGCTATTATTATTATTCCCATAATTTAGGATTTGTATGAAAGCAGTAACTTTATTTTAAACCTTTATACAAAATTTAAAATATTAAAAAAATCTCATCTAAATTTTCACCTAGCATTCAATAATAAGATTTGACTGCAAATTTAAAATTTTATCACTAGGATGTCAAGCTTGTAGCTATTTACACGTTTCCCTCCGAAACTTCAATAATAACACACAATTTTTTAAGTACTACGAGAGAATATAAAGTAACATACAAATTTATTCATAAACAAGAAATAATCCGATTTTACTCAATAAATTTGCAGTCTCTATAAATAAACAAATACATTATATATCGTCAATATTATTATTATATTATTATATATAGTAACATTAGTAAATAAAACAAATTATGTTTCATACAATTAAAACAAAAAAATGTATTCAAGTATTCGCAAAATATAAAAATGCAATAGTACAAAATACTGAAGATAAAATGTACTGGCAATTATGAAATAGTTGACAGAACAAAATTCTATAAATATATAAAATACACTTAATCATCTGAAATATTCTTTAGTCATTTATAAACACGTGAAGAATATCCATGCCTCTTAAAATAAACACAATTACAATTCCAACAAATATAAGCAACATTTAAGGTGACTGCCTAAGTGCATGACAAATCTGTATGTCTTTATATTTGTTTGCCAAAGTACTTAGTACTAAATATGCATTTAATATGAAATATATAACAAATAAAGTACCTATAAGTAATCATCTATTGTGTACAGTGTAAAGGAATTTAAAAAACCTCAAAAATATTGTACTAATTAAATGTAGTAAACGAATTTTAAATAAAACAAGTAAACAAGATATAAAATATAAATTTTCCTATGAGTGAACTGTATGAAATTAATAGACAAGTTGCAGTCACGAGCAAGGTGATAAGCGATAAACCTGCCAAAGATAAGAAGTACTTACATTAAATCTATTTACTTTAAAATTAAAAGTACTTTTGATGATTTTTATGGATAACAGAAAAATGGACCGCGATTCGAATATCAGCCACAAAAACGGACTAAAAACGTTTTAGACAAGTAAAAAGTAATTAAATATTAAACAGAAGAGGAAAGACAAATATATTCAGCAATAACAATTGGAAATCTGCAAAATTAAGCATATGGTACCATTTAAAACTGGTGAAATAAAGAAGAATACAGACGAAGTCTCTAAATTAAGAGCAGAAATAAAAGAAAGAGAAGAAAAATAAGTATATGAAAAAAACTATTAAATTATGGAATTTATAAGTTAAAAAACTAAATAAAAGATAAAATAAAAACATGATAGAATAAATAATATTTGATATATGTCAAAAAACAAAGAGTTCCTATTCCCATTCGCAGCGTAAAGATGTTTAGGTCACCGCTCTGACCGCTAGAAAGTTCAAGTGCTAACATTATTGCGCATGATAAACGAAGGCGATAAATAAATAAACTAAAGTGATTTCCATGCATTTATTTATAAGGTTAATAAATTTAAATTTAATTCAATACAACAAAAAATTATCTTGAGTGCGCAGAATAAAATATAACAAAACAATATAGTAAGCATTTGTAAATAGCCTGGAAGCTCAATTGATAAACGTTATGAAACATGAAAACACCAGTTCGGGAACAAAACTTAGTGATTAAAATAAAACAATGTTACCGACACCACAACCCACATACGGTATTAACTATAACATGACTCCACCGCAACTGATGCAACAACCGCTACAACAAAAAATGCAACAACCAGCACAACAAACAACGCAACAACCATTCGTAAATCCAATCCCCATGCATCAAGCACAGCAAATTAACCACCACATGATGCCAATGCAACAATACAGCTACCCAGCATGTTCGACTAACATCCATCAAATACACCAACAAAGAAAACAGCAGCTAGCACAACAATCAACAAGTACAGCCTACTTAAGTAACAACATTGAAATCCACACCGAAGAAGATTCTGTAGAAACAACCGAAAATGAACCGGAAATAGCAAACAAGCAGCCTTTGCAGGTTACAAAGAAAAGGAAAAGAAATAAGCGCTCACCGTACTTACACAGGTGAGAAACCCTTTTAAATTTAAGACCCAAAACAGATTTGAGAAACTAACACAGCACCCAGAAAATGATTCACTAACCAATGAAACCGATAAAACAGTGACAGATTATGAAGATAAAACAAGAAACCACAAACCACCACCCATTTTTATCTAGGGGGTTACTAACTATAAACAAATGGTAAACTACTTAACAGCAGCAGTAGAGGAAGAACAGTACTACTGCAAGACACAATCAAATGGTACAATAAAAATCAATGTAACCACAGCAGACTCTTATAGAAGACTAATCAGACTCCTCAAACAAGATAACATCGTACATCACACTTACCAGCTGAAAGAAGAAAGAGCCTACAGAGTGGTGATTCGGAACCTGCATCCCTCAATACCAACAGAAGATATAAAACTTGAAATAGAAAAATACGAACATACAGTACGTAATCTAATTAAATATAAGACATCGTGCCACCAAAGAGCCACTTCCCCTGCATTTCGTGGATTTAGAATCAAAAGAAAATAATAAAAACATTTACAACCTTGAAGTTATATGCAACACTATAATAGCAGTAGCAGTCCCAAGAAAAAAGAACATCATTGCCCAATGTACCAGATGTCAGAGCTACTGACATACTAAGGCTTATTGCACTATACCGTTCATGTGCGTAAAATCCGGAAGAGAGCATAACACAGCTCTTTGCAAGAAAAGTTCTAACACCCCAGAGAGATGTGAACTTTGCAGGGGTGCACACCCGGCCAACTATACGGGATGCGATGTATACTAAAATTTACAAAATATTAGAAACAAAAATAGACAACCACAACGTCGAAATAATGCTCAGTACCAACAAAACACAAACATTAACATAAATGATAACAAACAATTCCCTCAACTAAATCATAACCATCCTTCGATACAGGCGCTCCCCAATCAACAAATGTTATACTCGCAAGCGCTAGCACAAAATCAACAATCAGCAAATACCAATATCACAGAACAACTAACAATGTTTTTGAACGAGTTCAAAGCTATGTTTAGTCAGTTAATCAACCAAAACAGAATGATATTAAACATGCTGAGTACTGTCATCCAAAAAATTAATTAAATTTAAACTACAATAATTGCGTATCGACCTTTGGAATGCTAATGGGCTACTAAACCACAAATTAGAACTAGAAAACTTCCTAAAAATACATAAGATAGACATAGCACTGATATCAGAAACACACTTCACTACAAGAACAATGTTTAAAATTCCTTCGTACAAAATCTACCACACCTCCCACCCTCACAGCGCTGCACAGGGTGGGACTGCTGTCATAATTAGAAGTACAATACCGCATCATGAGCTAGTACATCACCAAACTGCAACAATACAAGCTGCCAGTATCCAAGTTGATGCAAACTCGTGGTCCTTCAAAATTACTGCGATCTACTGCCATCCAAGACATGCCATATCTCCTGAAGAGTACAAAGAATTCTTTGAATCTCAAGACAATAGATTTATAATTGGCGGAGACTGGAATGCAAAAAACACAGTATGGGGCGCGAGACTGACGACACCAAAAGGAAGAAACCTCCTAAATGCGTTAACTACACAGAATTGTAATTATCTTAGCACTGGCGAACCAACATATTGGCCAACCGACTCCAATAAGTTACCAGACCTCTTAGATTTCCTTATTCTGAGGGGTGTATCGCTAAACTATATGCAAATTGAATCAAACTTTGAACTTTCGTCGGACCACACACCAGTCATTGCAACACTAAGCTCGCACATAGTCAACATCTCACCTACTCCTAACCTTACAACTACAAAAAAACAAATTGGGAAGAATTCAAAGCTTTCATAGAAGAAAACATAAGTCTGGAAATAAGAATCAAAAATACCGACCAACTAGATGAAGAAGCACAAACTTATTAGCCTAATACAACAAGCTACCTGGCACTCAACATCAACGCCAATAGAAACACCCACAAAAACGGAAAACATACCGCTCCATATTAGAGAATTAGTAACAGAAAAACGAAGAGCATGGGCTAGATGGCACAGGACAAGAAATAACGAAGACAGATTGATTTACAACAGACTAAGGAGGAAATTACATAATACCCCCAACAAAGTAAGAAACACTACGTTTGAACACTACGTCACTTCACTGTCCAAAGACGATCATACTATTTGGAAGGCCACAAAAAAATTCAAAAGACCGCAAGTAACAATACCGCCAATAAGGAAACCAAACAGAAGCTGGGCAAAAAGCGATATCGAAAAGCCACAGCATTCGCTGAACACCTCAAAAAAGTATTCACTCTACCTCCATACAGAAACTCTGACGAAGAAATCGAAGATTTTCTGAACATACCTTACCAAATGTCATAACCTATAAAACCATTTTCTCCTACAGAGATAAAACAGGAGATCAAAAACTGAAATCCACGAAAAGCACCAGGTTATGATTTAATAACAGGAGCAACACTAAAGCACTTCCCACAAAAAGCAGTAGTTCTATCGACAACAATCTTCAATAGTATGCTGAGATTATCGTATATCCCAGTGATATGGAAATTTGCTCATATCATGATACCCAAACCTGGAAAACCAGTCAATGAAATCAGCTCACACCGACCACTTAGCATGTTACCTACGCTATCAAAACTATTTGAAAAACTGCTACTCGCCAGAATTAAAGCTGACATAGACTTATCAACTATAATACCTGACTACCAATTTGGATTCAGGGAACGCCACTCCACTATTCAACAAACACATAGAATAGTAAATACAATTGCAACTAGCCTAGAGGAGAAAACATATTACACAGCGGCATTCCTAGATATAACACAAGGCTTTGACAAAGTGTGGCACACCGGACTATTACATAAAATTAAAACCACATTCCGCAGTCCATACCACTTGCTACTAAAATCATACATCTCTGAAAGATACTTCCAAGTTAGATTCAACAACTCTTACTCACAATATCATCTAGTGCAAGCCGGGGTGCCACAAGAAAGTGTTCTCGGCCCACTACTATACCTAGTATACACTGCCGATGCACCAACCACAAACGATACCACCATCGCAACATTTGCTGACGACACGGCCTTACTTGCAACGAATGCAGACCCACTTTTAGCTGCACGATGCTAACAACGCTACCTAGACCTTTTTGAAGAATGGTGCAGTGCATGGAAGATCAAGGTTAACCAGGAAAAATCAATAAAAGTTACTTTCATCACAAGAAGATCAACCTGTCCACACGTTACAATCAACAGCACACAAATACCAGCTAAAACGGAAGCTAAATACTTGGAATTACACCTCGATCAAAAATTAACATGGCAAAAGCACATCAAAAGTAAACAACAACAAATGAATTTTAAACTAAGAGAAATGCACTGGCTAATGGGTCGTAAGTCCAAGTTAACACTAAATAACAAACTATTGCTATATAAAACTATAATAAAACCAATATGGACATATGCTGTTCAACTCTGGGGTTGCGCTAAGCCAACCTATACGAATATAATACAGCGACTTCAGTCAAAAGTACTGCGTACATAACCAATACACCGTGGTACGTCTCCAATCAAACTCTGCACAATGACCTGCAAATACCATATGTTAATAATGAAATACAACGACTAGCCACACTCTATAACCAAAGACTCCAAGGACACGAAAACAGACTAATTGAAAACATAAGCACTCCACTCAATGTCAGAAGAAGACAACACAACACAAGAGAAGCAGCCATCACTCATCTATAGAACCTAAGAGAATCGACAGTGGTTGAAAACTCTACTCATGCCTAGACACATATCAAATTTACTTATAGCTCTAAATTGTATAAAGAGTAGATTGTAAATAAGCTGCAAAACCAATAAAAAAAAATTCATAAACAAAATGCAGTTACTTGATGCTTTTAAAATAAAATACAGATAGAAACTGAAATTAGTGAGATAAGAGTTGTAAGTAGCAAATCAAATAAAAAAATAAATATTGTAAAACTGAAACGTTGAAAAACAAAGCAAGAAATAATGATAAATAGATATAAACTAAAAGGAACTAACGCATATGTTAAAAGAAATGTAATATTAAAATACAGCGAGTACAGGCTGCACTTAAAAAAATTAAAGTAAAAATAGATATATGCAATAATACATTAATTACATTTATAATAGTTTATAGCCCCAGTGAAAATAAAAAAAAAATAAGCTTTGAGAAAATCTTTTAAATACAATAGGAAATAATAAAGGTAATAATACACTGAAGAAGTAATTCTTATGCAATGTGGGACATAGAAGAACATACTAGTTAGTAAAAAACAAAATATATTGCAAACTCTTATAATTACTGTAATTGGTTCAATAAAATCACACGAGAACTACCAAGTAGAAATGAAAAGGCCATAACAAATTATGTAATAAATTCACAAAATTAGTTTAATAAATTTAGTAATGTAAGGAGTAGAAGGGATTTTGAAATAAAAATTAACCAATTCTTAATAGAAGCTACCACCAAAATAAAAAGAAAAAGAGTTAACATCGATAACCCCTGGACCACCTACACAAGAGAAACCATAAGAATATATAATCTAATAAAGAAGGATTATAGAAATAGATATACGGCTAAAGTGAAAAACGTGCTATCATTTTATATTAACATGCAAAATAGTAACACAAGATGGAAAGAATTTAAAGAAATTGCAAAAAAGGTGTGTAGTACTAAACGAATAAGGAAAAACAACAAACACATTTTTAGCGCACTTTATTTGTGCCCACGCCGGCAAGAGGACAGAGCCTGGTTGAACCATCTCAGTCACCGCGTCCCCAAGAAACACATTACATGGTAGTAGAATAAAACATAAACAAGGAAATCAAAGCTAGGATAAGCTCATCAAAAAAAATATTTTTCACACAGAATGACGTCATATACAAAACTTACAAAATTGAAAGGAAAAATGTTAAGAAAACAAATAGTGAAACGTTATGAGGAAAATTTAAAAATATATAAGGACAAATGGCAGGAAACACAAGAAATTGTTCTATAAGATATAAAAATTCTTTATAAATACGAAGAGGCAAGTGAAACACGGACAAAAAATAGCTTAATAGGAGATTTTATATAAATGCAATGAATATTTCCAAGACTTGCTAACAAATAGCAATGAAGAAAGAACGACAGCATCATAGAGATAAAGGAAAGAGGTAAGCATAAAGAATACATTATTAGAAGTTAAGTAACAAATACGACTATCAAACGTGATATCAAATGTGATAAACTAATACCAAAAATTAACATATTTTTGAGATGTAACGAAATCCAGGTGTTACATTATCTCTTTAGTCTAGCGTGGTGGAGCAAAAGTATATCAGCTGAGTAGAGTGCGATGATAATTTTACTAATATACAAAAAAAGAGCTAAAAATATTATACAAATTATAGAGATATGTCCATGTGCGTAGCTGCCAAGGTATACGACCGAATATTAGAAAACAAATAAAGAGTTGTACTAAGAAGTTCAATGTGGGTTCTAAACTGGTTTCAGTATACAGAATCATACGTTTACATTGCAATAATTGTAAAAGTACTAAGCAAAAACAGGAAAACTTTTCCGTGTGTGTGATTTACGCAAATCATTTTATTCCACGAAACGAAGTACTCTATAAAATAATTTTCTAGAAAAAAATTGACATAAACCTATTAGAAACAATAAAAAATACATACGCACAAGGAGGAAATAGATTGAGAACTGGTAATATGATTTCCAATTTGTTTTACACTAAAAGAGATGTAAGACAAGGGGAAGTTCTAATGGTAAGGCTCTACGCCTCGCGTGGGAGCACGGTCTGCAAACTGAGAAATTAAAGTTCTCATACATTCGCTCTCTCTGCCCGATCATTGTGCACTATCTCTGATGCGGAGCGATGTGGCAAGTGCCGCCTATAAGACGACCGCCATTAATACCCCTTGTTCGAGTGAACGCAGGTACTTAATTATTTT
This sequence comes from Sinelater perroti, assembly GCA_036346155.1. Taxonomy (NCBI): domain Eukaryota; kingdom Metazoa; phylum Arthropoda; class Insecta; order Coleoptera; family Elateridae; genus Sinelater; species Sinelater perroti. The sequence continues at coordinate 313,115 of JARFIY010000060.1, read as the reverse complement.
TAGTGACTGAGTAGGCCACTCGCCAAGCATCAGAGTGCACTGGGAATTGAACCCGGGTCCATCAGCATTGCAGCTTGCCCCTCAACCACGGTACCACGCTGGCTTACTTCGTAATACGAATTAACAATTAAGTTTACTTGCAAGTATATATTGAACATGGTAACTCAAAATTTAATAATAAATTTATACTTTTCCACTTTTGCAGGTCGTGTTTTGTAAATAATGATTTTTCCCTAATTTTTTTCTTGACTTCTTTATAATGCCTCATTTAATTCCTCAGTTTTAAGCTATTACATAGTGGTTTGCATTTATACCAAAATCTAAAATCATACAAGTTATTCTATGATTTCAATTTTGTTTTTATGCGCTGTTATAGGTAAATGGCCAAATAATAAAAAGAATTATTTATTAGACAAACTCCGAAATTCTTGAGCAATATAACCCAACGGTTTAACCCTATAAAGTTAAATGTACAAAAAATCGCAGGCGAATCCAACAGCTATAGATGAATTTAAAAAAAAATGAATGCAGACAGGTAACAACAATTTTAAATGCAATTTCAATTGTGTTGGTAGAAAGTTTATATACTAAAATCGAATGGTGACGTGATTGCCAAAGTTAGTCGGATTTGTTTATTGGCATGACCCTGAAAAGCTAGCTCTTTTTTTGATAAAAATAAATTATTAAGAATAGGTGGTCGATTTCAAAACGCTAACATACCATAACACCAAAAGCACCTAGAACAGCAAAATATTTAATTAAACATAAACAAGAAAAACATTTACACTAGATATTGTGGAACTATCAGCGTCATACGAAATAAATATTGGATTATTAATGCTCGTAATGTCGTTAAAAAGTTTCATTCATAATTGTTTAATTTGTTTTAAACTGGACTCATCAAGCCTTCAGTCACAAATGGGTAATTTACCTTTAAATCGCATCAGACAAAATCAACTCTTCAATATTTGTGCAGTTAACTTTGGGGGATCATTTTTTATAAAGGAAGAAGGCAAACGATCAAAGAAATTTATAAAGGCTTACACTGTCGTATTTGTATATTTTGCCACTAAGGCATTACACGTAGAGAGAGTAGAGAATTTAACATCTGAAGCCTGCCTAAACGCCCTAAAACGGGTTATGGCTCTGCAGGGAAAAATCTGCCATTTATATTCAGATAATGCCACAAATTTTAAGGTCATGGATAATGAGCTAAAAATACTAATCTTAATTTTTGTTATTTTAAATATATATTCTGGTATAGTTTACATGATTATACAGAAAAAAAAATTAAATTAATCTAATCAAAAATTTGAACTTACAAAATTATGAAAACTGAAACGTAAAATATAAGAAGTATAAATAGAAACAAAGAACAGTTGAGAGAAAAAATTGTAAAATAAAAGAAAAAAATGGGAAAAAATGTGATATAAGCAGTGACCACTACATAGCAGAAGCCACCATCAAAATAAAGTTAACAAACTAAAGAACAAAAGTTGCAGGGTCACACATACAGCTAAAGTGGAAGAAACGATATCAACATGTGAAATAGTAATAACATTCATATGGGATTTTAAGAAAATATTCGTGAAAACTGTAAAAGATAAGTATAGTACTAAGAGAATAAGGAAATATAAGCAAGATAGCAGAATATTTCTCATTCTATGATTCTAAAATCACGCTCAAAGAAGAACAACAAATCCATGCTTCTCACGAAACTAAAACCAAGAAAGTTACCTGATTACCACTTAACTATAGCAACAGTGTTAAGAAAAATTGCGGAAAAGAGGTTTGTATAGTATTTATCACCGACCTCTTCACTGAAGTACTACGATTTAAACATTTTTCAAACAATGCAAAGCAGCTGAAATGATCCTAATACCGAAATCTGGAAAACCACTTACTGATCTGTCTTCGTATAGACCAATTAGTCTGCTGCCCTTTTTCCCATTGTTTTCAAAAAATTCTTGTTTAGAAAATTATTACCATTATATGATATTAATAAGCTCATATTTGATCATCATTTCGGATTCTGAAAAAATCGTGCCACTATTGAACAAATATACCGAATGGTCGACAAAATTATAAAAGATTTTAACGACCAACGCTACTGCTCGGCCATTTTTATAAATGTTGCATAAACTTTTGATAAAATGTGACATCAGGGACTTTCATTCAAAATCAAGAGAGCCCTAGCATCGGACTATTACAAAATCCTTAAGTCGTACTTAACAGACAAGCATTTTCTCTCAAATATGGAGACAGTTGCACCCCCCTACTCCCAATACACGCAAGTGTACCTCAGGGCAGTGAGGTAGGCTCTTTATTATATCAGCTTTTTACGGCTGAATTTCCCACCCAGCTTCCATGGTAGCAACATTTGCAGGCTACACTGCGGTAATTTCTTCGCATTTTGAACTTCATATGGTGAACTAACATCTACAGGAACATTTGCAAGGGTTAGATTCTTGGTTCAGCAAATGGCAGATAAAAATAATTGAAGGAAACTCGACGCAAGTGGATTTTGCCCTAATAAGAGGTGTCTGCACTTATGTAATGCTTAACGTCAGTACGCTTAACACCAGTACTCCAAGACGAACGTGTGAAATACTTAAGATTATACCTAGACAAACGCCTGACTTAAAAGAAGGATATTTTTACAAAAAGCAAACAGCTGAGTATTAATATTTAACAGATGCCAAAGTTTCAACTGTCCATTAATAACAAAATTTTACTCTAAAATGTCATCATAAAACCAATATGGAGTTATGGTATTCAACTCTGGGAAACAACAAACAACTCCAATATTGACATTTTAAATCGCTTTCAATCCAAAGTTTTACAGTCTATGGTAAACACTCTCAGGTTTGTCCAAAACGATGTTATTGAACGTAATTTAGACATCGCCTCAGTCACAGGCAAAATACAGAAATATATAATAGCATCCGTTATATGACTCATCTTAGTCCACATACAAACGTTCTAATCGAGTCCTTCCTAGAGGAAAACAATGGGCAGCTTAGACTGATACGAATAAAATGTTCCGACCTTTGCAGGACGATGTATAATGTGTATTGTGTAAATAATGAGTATAGTGTAAATTTAGCATTACAAAACTACGAAGTTACCTAATGGGAACTCTCACTGATTTGTTTCTTATATGTCTATGTTATTTTGTATATATATATATATATATATATATATATATATATATATATAATTGTCAAATCGCTTATTGTATGTTTCTGAAAGATAGATTGTATATAAATAAATAGAATAAAAATAAAATATTACAGAAAGTAATAAAATAATTTTCGGTTACTAAACTCTACTTTATTTTAGGGCTATCGCATGGGCTCTGTGAACACAAGCACTGTCCCTCTATTCGTGGTCGGCGCAGGTGAGTTCGAATCTAGCTCAACCCATGGGTGTGTATACGAGTACGCCCTAGTATTAAGTTACATAAGTACATGTTAGTAGGCACAATAAGCCTTTAAGCCATTAAGTGCCTTAAAAGAAAAAAAAACATTTTATCAGATTGTATCATGGTATAAATAATATGTATAAAAATAAACGCATAATTCAACTACTCGTTTTCTATGCGAATAGTTTCAAATATTATGTAGTTCAATAATTTAATTTAAATAGAAACGTCACATACGTGTAAGATCAACGTAAATAATTTTGAAAAGATAAGAATAATATAAGACAGGTGTAGAAAACTACTTACCCTAATCACTATTTTTACATGTTTATTTTATTGCATAACTTATTTATATCTGTTTTTTGTCCTAATGCTTTTTTTAAATATTGTAATTTTTATTTAATTTTTATAAACTTACATAGAAACTAATCATATAATAATAATTTCCTTTTAATTGTTATAGCTGAATTTGCAAGACAGTGTGCAATACACAGCTCTGTTATACATAATATATCTAACTACAACTAACTTATAATCTAGTGAGACACCTCTGTCTTTAAATTATATTCGAAGTTTTTACAGTTTTAATAAATTAAACTAAATCCTGTGGCATTTTTCAAGTAAGACCTGTGTGGCTATGTTCTAGTTCTAGTTCTAGTTTGGTAGCACTTGCACATAACACTAGGTCTTGGGAAAACTCCTGAATTATTTTATTGATAAAATCGGTTATTAATGGTACACCTAGTTCCTTGTAAATTTGGGTATTACGCACAAACCACGGGCACTTTATTGAGATTCGAAGCACTTTATTTTGCATATTTTGTAGTTCAACCATTGTTGTTTCTGACGTATTGCACCAAATAGGACAGACGTAGGTGAGTATTGGCTGGAGAATTGATTTGTAATTCAAACTGAACATTCGGTTCTGAAATGAGAGTTATGGTTCATTAAAGGGTATAACCGAATCGGGTGTGGCATTCGTGAAATTTGTGAGTAATGTGAAACCCCCAGTTTAGCCTAGCGTCTGAGTATACCCCTAAATAATTCACAACCGAGTCCTTAAAGTTCCATTTTATGTCATTATTGTCTATTTTGATTGTTGGTAGTTGCGTGTATCGTTTGAGAGTAAACAACTTTGCTTGGGATTTTACAGAATTTATTATTATTTTCCACTTGCTGAACCATTCAAGCGTTAGATTAATGACGTGTTGTAAGTGTGTAATTGTTGAGTTATTAACTACAGAAAAGTCGTGTACGTACAGGTTAAATAATGTTAGACCCAATAAGTTCCCTTGGGATACCCTGGTTTTTATGGATTTGCAACTGGAGATTGTTGTATTAATCTTAACTGTGTATGTTCTATTGGACAAAAATAAGAGAGTGAACTTTATTAGGCAGATCGGTATATTTAACATATCTTATAAATTAGAACCTTGTTTCACACCCTGTCAAACGCTTTCTGCATGTCCAAGAAGACACTGGCAGTGTAATTTTTGTTTCATATTTTTTCTCAGTTATTTCGGTTATCCTAAGCAGTTCGTGGGTGGTGGAGTGAGATGAACGAAACTCAAATTGATGTGGGGGACGTATGTCCTTTTCCAGTATTATTTCTTGAATTCTGGGGAGTATTACTTTTTCAAGAAGTTTGATCAGGGATAATAGAAGGCTTGTGGGTCCGTAGCTGTCTGGAGGTAGGTAGGGAGTATAATAGCAATTTTCCATTGGATGGATAGTATCCCAGTCGGAGAGAAGCATTACAAATTGTGGTTAAGTAGGCGATAATCTTCTTGGTTAGTTATTTCAGCATTTTATTTGTTATCAGATGTGGCCCAGTTTACTTAAGTTGAGTAAGCGTTCAATGTATGATTTAAGTTTTTTGAGTCGTGGTAGAGTCTATTGTTGCATTCTATTGTAGGTGTAAGTTTTCGATTGCATTTGTAACTTGGTGATCAAGATGTTCATCATACTCCCCTATATTACGTGTAAACACTCGCTCAAGATGTGTTGCTATTAGGTGTGCTTTGTAAATGTCAAAAGAATAAGTAGTATTATTATCTGTCAGAAGATAGATGACATTCTGTTGCCGTAATAATCTTTTGGTTGCAACGACATGGTGGGGTCGCGGGGTTGCATTTTTTTGAGATAGGAACTATAGTTGCTTCTTTAATGCTAACTTGGATCGCAGACGTATAGTGCTGGACAAAATGGTCTAAATCTCTGGATGTTTCGATGAGATTCATCCGTCTTAACTTTTGATCAAGTGTCGATTGGAATGTTTCCCAACTGGTTTTCCCGTAAGCAAGTTTGATTGGAGGAGGGGTTGTTTCAAAAGTATTGCACATAGAGATAATTATGGGCAGGTTTTTATGTAATATTATATTTAGAATATCTGGTTGGTTGTCCGCTCTATATACATGGTAGGTGAAATCTGCTGGGACTGAGAGCAGTATACCGTGATGGGTCAGTATGCTGTGTAATTTGATTCCATCAGGATTGCTAGCCCTGCAACACCATATAATGTTCTTTGAGTTTAGATTCCCCCAGTAAAGAGTGGGTTCGTTACTATTGAAGAGTTTTCCGATTTCGTCTTCTGGCAGCCGCTTCTTCGGTGGTTTCTATGCAGACGTAAATATAAGAGAACCATTGTTTTTAACAATTAACTTTATGGAGATAACTTCGATATTTTGGAGGCACCCTAAAGAAAATGGTGGCCAAGCTTTTTTTTACTAACAATTGCAACACCACCAGATGTAATTAATATTTCTCTGTCCTTCCGATACACCTCATAACCAGGATCCGAAAATTTTCTTTGTGGATAAAGTGTGTCTCGGTAATACACGCTAGATCTATGTTATTATATATAAGAAATTTTATGAAGATTGAATCTTGTTTTTTAAGCCATTGGCATTTCAATTAGCCACTGTTAAGTTAGTAATTAATGGGTCACTATTTTGCTCCATTAGTTATTAGTGTAGGGATTAATGTTGTAAATATGGCATACGTTTGTCTAATTGTGGTACGAGCAGCTCTTCTATTTCCGTAATTACGATAGAGATGTAGTCAGTTGATTCTTACTTCTTATGGCAAGAGTTAATGTTCAGCTTTAGACCCTGCTGATCGTGTTCTGAGAGTGGCTCGTTTGACGTATTTTCTTGTCTGTGTTTTATTACTTCAAAGTAAAGGTTATCTGGTGTTAAAATACTGGTGCTAAATGTAGGGTTCTTGTTTATCTTCAGATAGTAACTACAGCCTTTGTAGTTGGCCGGATGTTTTTCAAGACAGTTAACGCACTGCGGAATATCACTTGGACGTTTAAGACATTGAGTGTATAAATGGTGACCAGTGCATTTTACACATTGCTCTTGCGATTGACAGTAGTTACGGGTATAGCCATACAAGTGGCATTTTTACACTGTGGTATTTCTTTGGATTTTCTTCTTAACTCTACTTCTATCACGCTATAATCTAGTTTTATTAATCTAAATATTTTTCTACTTTCGGGGGTATTGTCAAGGTCTACAGCACATAGTGGGATAAAATATCTACTTTTAATGTAAAATCGGGCAACTTTAGGTACGAGAAGATTTTGAGCGATTAATTTATTTTTAATTTCAGTTTCGGTTAGTTAAACAGAAATATTTCGAATTACCACTGAGAGGTTATTGACTTCGGGTCTTTGAAAGTATGATAACCTATTTTTGTCTCACTGTAATTTTTAGTCATTGTCCTGTAATCCTCCGAGGTTGTTAAGTTAATAGGCAATTGAGTATTTCTAATTACTGTTGCAAATTCGCCCTTGATGTTTTCTTTGAGGTCGGAGATGGTTTCTCGGTATTTTTATTTATCTGCGTTATGTGCGGTTATGTGGAGGTATTCATAGCGCTGATAGCTGCAGCGTGTTTGCCTTGATATAATAATTTTGCTGTATGTCCTATCTGTTCCGTTGACACAAAGTATTTATTTTTTGAAAGTAATGTTTTCGGCTCAAATAGCTACTTTTTGGTGGATTCCGTTGTGGGTGGCGAGGGATCGGAAGAATCTCGCTTAAGGAGTTTAAAAACGGTTTGTTTATTAGAAATTGACTGCCAGTTGTAATAGTGATTGAATATTAAATTGTTGGATAAATAAATAAGCCCGACCTTAAGGCTGCTGCTCGGCCGCGGTTATGTCACAGGTAAAATTGGCTTGTATACGTCCACCATGTTTCAATGCACGAGCCAAACTCGTAATAATAATGCATGCACTATAACTAGATTCTACAATCTTTTTTCTAGAAGTTATACTAAAATGCACTGTAAAAATACCTTTATTAATTCTTTTACTTTAATTTATGTGGGTGAAAATAGCTGAAAGCTCTTTGTAATGGTGTAGGTGGTACAGGCTGAATTGTCATTGTCACCGGCAGTTGGGGGCAAGTGAGCGGCATACCGACTAAACGCTCGAGCCTCTCTATATAGTTAGTTAGTTAGGAATGAAAATAATCTAAATAGTCTACGTAAGTCGGCGGCTAGGCTGAGCCTTCGGCTCCCATAGCAAATGGTCACACATAAGAGGCGGATTATCTGAGCTTGGAAATAGTTTTAACGACATCCCCGCAACGTTTGCGTCGATTAAAAGCCCGCGTCTGTGTAGATGTAGTTGATAAGTAATAAAGTACAACAAACTCTCTTAAAATAATTATTTTTATTAGACAACGTCTTTAAATAGGTTATCCTTATTTATAACGTATTTTTTTTTTCTAAACTTTCCTTCTATATTTTTATTTCTGCCAATTGACTGAAAGGAGAACATTTACATCTATAAATATTTTGATATCAACGCGAAAGGTTTCTATTAGGAATAAGCTATCTGAAGTTCTTGTTATGTTTTCAGATTTAAGTACGTATTTTTTTATGTTTTCTAAAAATCGCTTTCATATTTTGTCTATTAAATTATGTAGACCTAATTAAAATGTCCATTTAAAATAACAAATGTCAAGATTGTTCTTTTTAGCCATTTCGTTGCTGCAGATCGACATTCTCTAGCGATGTCTAGTAGTTTACAATAATTCTTAATGGAAAATATTAGTTTCTTCTTAAGCTAATGTCAATAGACCGCATACTATTTTATACATTTATTTTAATGCTTACAGAAAGGTAGTAACTAGAGACTAGTATTTTAATAAAGTGACTGTTCCAGTGTACAATATTTCTTTGTGTATATTACACTACACTTTTTTAAGTTTAAAATACTTTAATATTAACAAAAAAAAGTCTACTAAAATTGTAATACTGTAGGAAAGTAAATTTTAAAACACTTGCATAAAAATTTCAAACCACATACTATGCAACATTAATTTATATGTACTGAAAACCAATTCAAAAATTATTACTTCCTTAAATATGCACTAACCCTATCCATTCTATAATTGTCACAAAACTAATTTTTTATTATATTATAATAGTGATTACCAACTATCACTACAACAGCAATAATAGGATCTTTGTTTGACATACTATTGGAAAGTACTGTACGTTTTAAGCATCAATTAAAGCATAATTTTTAAATACGTTGTTGCTAAGCACAGTTATACATATATTCGCTTTTTAAGTGAGCAAAGGTACGTGTTTACTGGGCACTTTATATAATGTTATCAACAGCTTTTGTAAATATATCTTATTTATCTATAACAAGAGTTTGATATATTTTGATAATTTTAGTATATAAATATAATTTCCTAACGGAAGAGTTAGTATGGTTACTTCTTTTTAACCAGCACAATGAAAATTTTAATTCTAATATTAACCGTATTTTCTGTAGCGTTTGTAGAATGTTGGGTAAGTTGGTTTATAGAAAATATATTTATTTGAATACTTGTTCTAATTTTTTCATTAAGAAGCAATTACATAAATGTTATAAAGTTAACACTTAAGTTTACTAGTTAGTATATATTGAGTATGGCAAATCTAAATTTATTAAAATATTTATAGTTTTCCAACTAATTTTGTTACTTTTGTTTTAAATATCTTTAGACGTACAATATTTTTATTTTGTTTTATTTTCCAGTTATTAGCTATTACACAATTGTTTGCATTTGTACTAAAATCTGAAAACATGCAATTAAATTATTTCGTTATAAAAGGCCAAACAATACAAATAATTATATTTTTAGACAAACTCCGAAATTCTTGAGCAATGGGAGGAAACGGTCCGGCCCTTTAAAGTTGAATGTACAAAAGAATCACATGCGAATCCAGCAGCTGTGGATGAATTTTTTAAAACTGGACATCTGACAGGTTTCGACGATTTCAAATGCTTCTTCAATTGTACTGGTGTAAAGCTTGATATAATAAAACCTAATGGCGATATAGACTTCGAAAGATGGTCTGAGCTGCTTCTTGGCATGACACCTGAAATTGGTAAAAAATGTTTTAAATATAAAGCAACAAACGAATGTCTAGAACTTTACGAAAACTTTGCTTGTACTGTGGATGAAATTTTGTTCAAATGACCATTTTAAATAAAGTGCATTGTTCATGTATAAATAAAAACATTCGAGTTTTAGCTTAATAATGCAGCCTTTGTTAAATCCGTACACAATTTACAGTAAATAAAGAATTGGAAAAAGGTATAAAATAGTAACTAGCACAACAAACCGTTAGTGGAAACTGGTCTTTGCGTAAGACAACTGTGGCGCTTACAAATTTTTGTTTAAGACATTAAGCTAAAGAGACAGTTAGCACAAATCATAACTTTCTTAAGCACCTGGTTGTTTTCAGTAATAAAATGTTACTATAATAACTCAGTTTTGGGTAAATTGTATAGACGTAAAATGTATATTTAATTTTGTTTATGTAAAACTTCGTGAATAGGGACAGAAAGTAGTATCAATAAAATTTAATTTGAATGCAAATTTTTTTGTTTTATTTTATATTGTTGTGATACAAAGCTTTAAAAAATAGATAAATTGTTTCTATATAACTATTCGATGCCAAATTTTTTGTAATAGAAATTTACATCTAATTAGTTTTACTATACATAATATAGTCGTTTTAAATGTGCACTTATTTTAATTAATCTAAATAAATTTGAAATTAATGTCGGGTAAACTACAATTGGTAAAACGGCTTGGACTAATAGCAATATAGGCTGTATGTTGTTATGGCAGTTGAAAGCATAGCAACTAATGGTTTGTATATATATATATATATATATATATCTTTCTCTTTCTCTTTAGCCTTCTTCAATCCATTTGTGGATGTAGGCCTCCCCTAGTTCCTTCCATCGTGTCCTGTCTTGTGCAATTCTTTTCCATGCAAGACCGGCGTGTAGTTTTACATCATCTATCCATCGCATCTGTGGTCTACCCTTGTTCTTTTGCCTAGGGGTCGCCAGTCCTGGATTCGTGCGTTCCACCTGTTGTCCGTTTGGCGGGCATTGTGTCCTACAATTGCCACTTCAGGCTAGCTATTCTTTTCCCACATCTGTGACTTTGTCTTCTCCCTGATCCAAGTGTTTCGTTTTCTGTCTTTTAGGGTTATTTGTAACATTTGGCGCTCCATGGCTCTTTGGGTCTTCATAAGTTTGTCTACATTTCTCTTTGTCAAAGTCCAGGTCTGGGTCCCGTAAGTAATGACGGGCAGTATACAGCTGTCAAACACTTTTGTTCTCAGGTATTGAGGTATCTTTCGGGTTTTTAATATGTAACTTAATCTGCCAAAGGCAGCCCATACTAGTTTCGTTCTTCTTGCGATTTCTATTTCTTGATTTGTCTTTATTAAGTGTAAACCTTTGCCCTAAGTATGTGTATTCTTCTATTTGTTCTATAGTGTTTTGTTCTAGTTCGATATTCACTTCCTCTTCGGAATTTGTCATGATTTTTGTTTTTTCGGTGTTTATCTTTAAACCCACTTTTTTAGAAGCTTCATTTAGTTCTTGGAGCATTGAGTTTAGTTGGTCTCCATTTGTTGCAAATATTATGACGTCGTCTGCGTATTTTAGATTATTTAAAAATTCGCCGTTTATATTGATGCCTTTTCCCTCCCAGTCTAGGCATTTGAAGACATCCTCAAGGGCTAATATAAATAGCTTAGGTGATAATGGGTCTCCTTGGCGGACTCCTCTCTGTATTGGGATTGGATCGGTTTCTTCTGACCAGTTGACTGTTATTGTAGTATTCTTATATATATCTTGGATTATTGTCATATATCTGTGGTCTATCCTGCTGTTCCATAGGCTCTTCTGTACTGCCCACGTTTCGATGCTATCGAACGCTTTTTCATAACCTATTAGTGCTATGTATAATGGGAGATGATATTCATTTGCTTTCTCTATTAGTATCTTGAGGGTTAATAGATGGTCCGTTGTACTAAACCCTTTGCGGAAGCCAGTCTGTTCTTCGGATAAATACATTTCTATTTTGTTATTTAATCTTTTCATTATGATTCTTGAGAAAAGCTTATATACTTGTGATAGTAGTGTTATGGGCCTGTAATTTTTAAATCTTGTTTGTCTCCTTTTATATAGTAAAATCGTTGTGGCCTCTTTCCATTCACTCACTATTCTTCCAGTTTCCAAACATTTATTGAACAATGTCTTCAACGCTGTTATTATTTCCTCTTCTCCTTCATTTAATAATTCTTTTGTCAGATTGTCTTTTCCTGGCGCTTTTTGATTTTTCATTTCTCTCATCGCACTAGTTATTTCCTCTTCTTCTATTTCTGGCATATCTTCCGAGTTTATATTTGTTATTTTCTTTTTTAGCTTTTCTTTTATTTCTGTGGGAGCTTTTCTTTGGGACTTGTACAACTCCTCATAGAATTATTTTACTGTAGAGTTTATCTTGTCTTTCTCTCTTACTTCTCTATATAAATATGTAATTATTTATTGCGATATTCTGTTTATTTATATGGCAGTGGCGACGTTTTAACGCCCCGCATTAGATCAGAATCTGGGAACTGAAAAGTTGGGTCTCACTGCTCGGTCATCACGTTACTAGCTGTAATAAAGGACAATGTAGCGGCTTAGTCGTATTATCATCCCGTGTTCGCAGTGAAAGTAGGTACTCGTATTTCTAGTGACCGACTAGCCCGTCCATCAGGCTTGTGAAACCCAGGTATGAAGCCAAGTGGCTCAACCGCATGGCTACACTGGCGCTCCTTTTTATTTAGTTTGTACGAATAAACATATTTAATTTAAAATAATCATTTTGGACTAAAAACGTATAATTTGTAAAAAAAATTCGTTGCTTTTAGGCTGATTCAAAAATCTGAGACAACTGGCAGTGTTTGCCGGTCGTCTACCGCCGCGACGTCTCAAAATATCGAAAAGGTTGTAGATCTTTTTGAAGATCAGCCAGGTTTATCGATTCCGAGAGCACCTTTACAAATGAGGATCAGCTATGGGAACGTCTAAACTAGCCTGACAAAACATTTTAAAATGTTCGCGTACAAGATTTAAATCTACCAGCGGCTGAAGCAATACAATATCTAGAGAGGATTTCAATTTGGTCAATTTATGATCAAAAAATTAATTGGAAAAAGGTTTGTTTGATGATTCAAAATTTTCTTTAGTGACGAGGCTCATTTTTATTTGCAAGGTTTTGTTAACAAGCACAACATGAGTCACTGGGGTACCGAAAATCCTTACCTTGCAGTTGTAAAGCCTCTAAATTCAGTAACCGCCTGGTATCCAATTTTAAAGAAAAATATTCTCAAGACATATTTTTTTTATTGTAATGTGAACTCCCAATATTACCGCCTGATGCTCGAAGAGGAGCTTTTACTGGAAGCAAATAAAGCCAAAATGCTCAACGGTTACTAGTTTATTTAAGACGGTGCAAAGCCTCATAGCACTTCAGCAGTTTTTTCCAATTTCTGGATAATTTAGGGACAGAGACTTCGACAATTTTATTGGTGATAAAATTAATTTGTTACCTTATTTCCCTAACATGAATCCATGTGACTGTCTCTATAACGATACCTAAAAGATTGGGTCTACCAAGGGTCTCCAAGGACACCCAAAGATCTTAAAATAGCCATAAAAATAAAGTTTTGGTTATTGAAACATCGGACAATAATTTTTTTTTGGGTATAAACTCATTTTATTAGCAATCAGAATAAATACAGTAATTCTATGAGCTAATTTTATGTTATTAAATGTTTAATAACAGTCATGAGGAGAAAGCACCCACTGGTGAATCTCCTACTTTAGTTCACTTAGTCTATTGGCTACTTTTTCTTAATCTTCTGGTTTCGGGTTCCTGGGCTAGGACGTTGAGTATTATATTCGGGTGATTTTCAACAGCGTAATAATGTTTTTCAGCTTTTGTTTTTATAGAATCGGCTGCTAATTGGATGTTAAAATTGTTGTGCGTTTGACACAAACTAGGGAGCATTGAATATCATCCTCAGGGTCTTAAACTGGAAGCGTTGTATTATTTTTATCGTTGATTTGCTGGCGCATCTCCATAATTCACAGCCGTAGATCCAGATGGGACGAATTATGCTTTTTAGATTAACAGTTTGTTATCTATGGCAAGTGCTGAGTTTCTCCCAAGGAGCCAATACTATTTTTTAGACGTAGATTTATTTCTTTCCGTTTTTTTTCTTATGTGAGATCTCCACGTCAAGCGTTTATCGAGTTGGACAATAAATGAGGATTTTAAAAGTACATACATACATAGCTGCAACGAACACGTGTGTGCGTGCGTGCATACGTACGTGTGTGCGTGTATTTAATAATCAGTCCAAATAAAAACGGGATATAGGAAAATAATTATGATAACCAACTGTATGCCTGAGAAGATAAAGGAAAAAGGAATGTGCCTAAAAAAGTAACTAATTCAAAAGAAAACTCAAAAACGATTAGTACCGCAATAATTAAGGGTAGTAAAATTTAAAAAAAATTTGAGAAGCAAAACCTGAAACATAAAATCTTTAAATAAAAACGAAGATTTAGGAGAAAATTGATAGTAACGAAAACTGTTAGAGGAAGGCCATCTTTTAGTCGGTAGAACCATAAAAATGCAGGTTGAAGTAACATAATTTATACTCAAAAATTATGTGGAATTTATGAGAAAGGTATATCAGAAAGAATATTAAAAGTTATAATAGAGATGTGCTACGAATGAGACATTTATAATATTTTATGGCCCTATAGATAATCAAAAAGTAAAAATAAAAATTTTGAAGGAAGCGATTCAATGTAATCGAATCTTATAAAGCTAATTTAATAATGACGAAGCATTTTAATACGAAGGTGGTGAAAAAAGTACAAATGGAATAGAGTAGTAGGCCATTTGAAAAAGAGAACTAAATAAAAAAGAAAACTAAAGTTCTGTATACACAATACATTTTTTTAGAGGAATAATATGCTCAATCCATGAAAGTAGCGATAGGGCAGTATGTGACAATTATAGTGGAACAACACTATTTAATATGAGTTATAAAATATTAAGCAGACTAGTAGAAAAAAAATTTGATAGCATTTTTTCCATGGCCAATTAGGTATCTGCAAAAAAAATTTCGAACCCATTAAACGCCTCTTCTGACGGCGAAAATCGTTGTCCACCCAGTTTGTTTTTCACGTGTAGGAACAAAAATAAATCGTTAGGGACCAAATCAGGACTGTTCGGCGAATGATCCATCAATTCGACGTTTTGAGTGATCAAAATACTAGTTATTTGCGTCGATATGTGAGCTCGCATTGTTAAGATGGAGAATGATACGGCGTAGCGCTTTGGTACCATTCAGAATTGACCGTTTTACGATCTCCTACAACCACGGTTGCGACATGTTCAGTTTTTCAAAAAAAAGGTAATTAGTTGTTTCGAAGTATTTCGAACGACTTATCTTATCTTAAAGACATACAATCAACTGTATGTTGAAACATTAATATAATCAAGATTGTCTTCTGATGATATTGTAAACGTTATTTGTCCGCCATTAGTATTCTGCAATTTCTTTCGACCAATCAACACGGCTGTAATTGAATCTATAATCGTGATCCAATGCAGACAGCTTGTTTACTGTTAAATGGGTTATACTAATGCCTAAGAATCGTTGAATGACCATAATCAGAGACAATGTTCGCGAATATTCCATCAATCGGTATTTGTGGTACCACAGCCGATACAGTTTTTGCGTCAAATGTATGAACGACTACGACCACGATTAAATGGAGAATAACGATATACAGCGATGTAGGCTTTGTACATCAGAATTGACCGAAATTTTTAGCGGGTACATGCATCCAGACGTTCCAAGGCGCATTCGATTCGTAAGAGCCTCAGAAAAAAATGTTACCACATATTGTTTTGTTATAGTGCGAAAGTGCATTTGTGCACGCAAAAAATGCATTTATTTGATGCACTTTTTGCAAGCCCAAAAGAATATTTTATTTCTTGCTCAATATTGGCCAAAACAAGCTCATTTCCGTTACTCGGAGGTTTTTGGAGTCGCTGACCACGAATACGATGCTTAATTGGCATAATTCTGGAGATGGGGGTGATTTTAAAAAATTACCTCAAATTTGTTTGTTTTCCGAGTTTAAACTGTCTGAATAAGGATTATATATTGTGATCATTTGTTAGAATTTCTACTCCACGGGAATCCTTTTTTAATTTCATATTTTTTTTATTATTGCGTACATTTTTCCATGCAATTCTTTCCCACCATACTTTTTGAATTCTACATTTATACTATCTCTCTCTGATGCTTTACCATTATGGCTTTTCATAATAGTTTTTTTTATTTCTTCTTTTGTTAGTACTTTGTTTATCATGTTTTGTTCTGGTGCTCCGGTCTCGTCTTGTTCTGTCTCAAACATATATGTATCTGTCAATAATCCTTTAGAGTATTTCTTCCACGTGCCCATATTGGCTGTCATTTTCAGATAATTTTCAATTTTCATCTTTTATTCCCGTAGTCTTACTTTTGTATACTCTTTTCTTTTGTTCTTTAATCCTCTTATAATAGTTTTTCGTTTCTTTATGTTTTCTATTATCTTTCATTTGTTTTATACGGTTTTCCATTCAATCTCTTTTTGTTTGATTTTTTTATTCCTTTCTTAATCTTTCATACTCAACCTTAGCTTCCTCTCTGCTTGATCTAACCCTTTTAATCTTGCTTCTATTTTATTGTAGTTATTTTTTACATTTGTCATCATACCATCCTAGATCTGGTCTGTTTACTGTCTTCCCTATTTGAACTTTTGATATACTATTTATGCCTGTTTTTATTATTGTTTATTGTTCTTTTATTTTATTCTCATTTGTGTGGTATCCCTTTGATCTTTTTACTAATTTTTTTGGCATATTTCTTTTTGGTGTTTTCATTACTTAGTTTTCTATATTTCACTTACTTTTTTTTTTTTCAATGTTGCTTTTACTAGAAAGTGATCAGTGTTTGCACATGCTTCTTTATATATGCGTACATCTTTTAGTGTTGATTTTTTCTTTGTTAATTATTATATGATCTATTTGCGAGCACATTTTCTGATCCGGTGATTTCCATGTTATTTTGTGTCTGCCTGGGTGTTTGTGTTTATTGCTGCTTATAATCATATTTGTTGATGTTGCTAGGTTGCACAATATTTGTTCATTATTATTGGTATTTCAATAGAAAGTGCGTCTACCTTCTACTTATTTTACTTCTTTTTTCAGGTAGGTCATTTTCTTATTTATAGGTTTAAAGTAAATCACGTGGTCTTTTAGTGTTTCCATTATTATAAACGCTACTCCATATAATCCTTGTTTGTCACTTCCTGGGTACAATAGTGTAAATTTCCTTTTGTCTATCTTACCATGTCCTTTCTATCTAAGCTCTTGTCACGCCGCTATATTTATTGTATATAATTTTCAGTTATATCGCAATTGCCTCTATTTTGCATTATTCATCTATTGCATCTATTCAAGCATTGTTTTTAATTCCACGTGCTAATTTTGATTGCGTTTCTTCATTTTTATTTTTGATTTTATGATTATTTTTATTTTTTCTTGACTTTCTTATTATTTCTGAGTTGCAATTTTTATATTTATTTTATTTTTTATGTTTATATTTATGTTTGCCTCATTCATTGCCATTGTTAACAACAAATACAGTCCTTTACTTGGTATCGTTAGCTTTTTGTCATATTTTTACTGGTAATTTTTAGTAGTTTCCCCTTTAACTTGGCAGAAGCCAATAATTATTATCTCCTAGGGATCTTTGGCTTTTTTTATTTATGGCTCCAAATCTTCAATTCCGTTATTTCATTTTTGTGTCTCTATCCCTTCTTTCTATTAATTGTAGTTGTTCCAGGGTATATTCATCTCCGTTTACAATTAATTTATTATTTCTTATAGATGCATGGTGGCCTTTTTCTTTATTTTTTTCATGTACTGTTTTAGTTCTTGCCTTTGCTTGCATTATTTTGAGTAGTAATCTTCTATGAAAATTTTGTGCTTTTTAGTTTATCAGTCGCTTTTAGGATTTCTAATTTTTTTGTCTTGTTTTTTAAATCCATTGAAATTGGTTGGTGTTTCCTATTCCTTGTTGTTTACCAATTCTTCTTGTTTCCAATACTTCTTCCTCCATCACTGTTGGTAGCCCCATGTCCTTTAGTAAAACCTTACTTTCTCTATTAGCTGCAATTTGCTTTTTTGGTGTTTCTTCAAATCCTTACATTATTATTTTCCCTTTCCTTATTTCTTTTCTATCACTTCTATTCTTATTTTCTGCTTTGTTATTTTTACTTTAATCTATCGGTTATCTCTTTTTAATTGATCATTATCTTCCTTAAGTTTATTGAATTATGCTGGAAAAATGTCTATTTCCCTATCTAAACATTCTTTTCTTCAATTTATTGTTTCTAGCTTTTTATGAATTTCTTTTATTTCTTATGTATATATTCTTATAATATTTGTTTCATCTTGTTGGTGACTTTTTTTTAGTTCTGTTGGTTAGGCAACTTATTTAGCTCTACTAGTAGTTTGTTTGGCGTCGAGCCTAGTTACCTGCTTTAAACTTACTTGGTTCGGTTTAAAACCCAGACAATCGCTAGCCTTCGGCGTACACAAAATATATTATAAGCAGGTCACTACGAGATCTGAAAGAAGTATTCTCATACATAGAAAAAGCGAGGCGACCCAAGTACTGCAACTATATAGCAAAAAGGTAAGGTATATGATAACCACAAAAGGGATACCTAGATATCATAACGTTACTGATATAATAATAAATTAAAAAGGTACGAAAAAAACAGCATCTTCTAGTGTCTGGGGTCTATAATTAATAAGAACAATGAAATAAAAGAGGGAGCAGACGCGCGGATAACAGTGGCAATAACTGCTACTTTTGGTTGAAATGTGCAGCAATTAAATAAAATTATTTAAGTGTGCTTTAAAAGGTGCACATTTCAAATGAAATTCATAGAAAATATAAAAAAATGTTTAACAGCAAAATATGATGGCCTGGCAAACAGTCTGTTAGCTGAAGCTGTGGCAAAGAACGAAACCTAGTATTTTCTATTAATTCAGATTCAAAAAGAAAATGGAAAATATGGATAAAACTATAGTACAATGGGTACAATTTAGTCACAAAAAGATTTTTTCTTATTCACTATAATAATAATAAATATCCAAATAAAATGATTTCGAAGCATTCCCTGCTTAATAGAACAGTATGAAAAAAGTGCTGAAGTAAATGGACACTGTAAGACCTAGTTTTTAAATAACTTCTTAAAAAATATGAATTTATGAATATTCTTAATGCTGATGAAACTGCATTGTGTCTTAATTGTCTACCATAGAAAATATTAGTTATTAAAAATGGTAAATGATTTGGGTTAAACTAAAATACAAAATCATTAGTCTTTATAGTAAGAGTAAACATGGACCAACGTGAAAAATTGAAGCTTTTGATAATAAAGAAAACTTGGATAAAAAACTTTTTTGAAGAATATAAGTTCAAAATGAAATTCTTAACAATCCACATCAGTTACTCTGCAAATTATAATATTGGTTTTTTTTATTAAATATAAGATTAAAACTAGAATTAATGGACCAGAAACTACACAAAAAAAACATAAATACTTATTATCTTAAGCGCATTTAAATAAAAATTTTGTCGGCATTAGAAACAAAACGACTATTAAAGATTTTGGCTGTTCTTCAGTTTTGGGCATGGTATGAAAACGTAATTTTATTTATGTGGTCATCCAAAATTGTCTTAGAAAAATTGGTTTTTACATCAAAACCCAATAATTAAAGTTAAAACGATATTATTCTAAGTTATTTAAAACGAAAAGTAGTTATTGATAGTGATGTAAAAAGTAATGGATAATAAATCTATGTGTATAATAGCATTAAAAGTTTTGTTTTAATTATAGAAGAAAATGTTGTAAATAAAAAAATAAGATAAATTAAAATGCCACGGCAAATTATAAGCCCACAAACAAAGAAGTATTCGCTGCATTTTAAATAATAAAATGGTTCTTTCATTGTAAAGGTGGTATTAAAGAAGTCTGACTTTTCAAATAAATTCAAATTATTATTTTAAAAAGATATTAATTAAAGTATTTAAATAAATAAGTAGACATTGTAGTGTATGTTTAAATATGTATCTGCGTGTGGGCAATACATAGGATTGAAATTGTCTTATTGATACTATATTTTTGTGGAGCATCATCTAGATAAGTTTTCCAATGCTTAATATATAAACATAAGTAATTTATTGTAAAAGTGCAAGTACCTGTCAACAGTAGAGTTCACTTTCAGTATTCTACTGCTCATATACTAATTTTCTGTTCTTGACTTTTCACTGCTGTTAAAAAAATTACATACAGAATTTGAAATGTTGCCCTAATCTAAATATAGTAACCTGGTTTACTAAATTTGGTACTAAATTATCAGCCACTTATCTCCTACAACTAAATTCGTACATGTACTATACTTTATTTGAAGCTGTAATAATGACTATCAGAAAAGCTCTGTTTGCTACATTGGATGTTTTATTACTCATTCTTAGAAGCGACTGCATTGTTTTTAAAATATCATATCTCAAATTTAGCTGATTTGCTGACAAAGGCTTAAAAATACGTTATCTATGGGAGTTAACATAATTTCCTAAAAGCATCTGCTACCATTTTCAAAATTAAAACATTTTTGACACATATACACAAAGGTGCTATGTATACAAATGAGAAATGTATAAAATATGTTTAAAGTTACATAAGTTAAATTATAGAAGGAAAAAATGTTAAAATTTAAAAATACATATTTATTAGACTACTGTTTACTACCAAAAACATTACAATGAGGAATAGGATTATCGCAATGTCAAAATATATTACAAAGTACATAAAAGTAGTGCTACAGTGTTGATAATTATATGCTTAATAAAAAAAGAAAATAAATAAAGCAAAGTTTTGTTGTGCAGCAACTAGATTATAAATAAGAAAGCGTGTTAGTTACAAAACCTTCCAATTGAACATGTTATATACTGCTGCTTTATTTTTCAATTTTGTAAAAATAAAACAATAAATCTAAGTATTTATTGTGAAAGTGGTCTATATTCAAAAAATGGAAACGAATATGTTGTCAAATACGTGGGTGTCTACACTTGTATTATTTTTTTTTGGTTATATGCATTAAATTTTATTTTTTTTTCAATATTAACTAAAAAAAAGTCATTGGAACCATGAAAATTGAAAACGAAATAATTAAGTATGGTTCAGATAAGCTCTACAGAACGTTGGCAGATATGTTCAGAAGGAGTATAAATGGAGAATTGCCAGAGGAGTGGACGGAAGGCTAAATAAATTCTACATTTACAAAAAGTGATTGCAAAAGTATTCCAATTACAGAGGCATTAGCATAGTCCCGACCATAAAAAGATTATACAGAAAAGTTATTAAAAAGAAAATAAAACACAACATAGAAGATACAGTAAGAGACGACCAAGCAGGATTTGCAGCAGGAAAATCATGCCCTGATTACATATACACATTAAGGCAGCAACGGAAAAAATAAAGCTAGAAATAGAAAAGTACATACCGCTTTTGTAGACATCACAAAATCTTACGACTCAATACCCAGAACAAAATTGTAGAAGACGACGAAATAATGAGTGTACTTAAAGAAATGGTTAAAGCCGTGAAAAGCAATATGGTAACGATTAAAGGGGGACCCAAATTAAACAGAAAATTCAAACAACAAGGGGTCTACTCCAAGGGTGCTCAACATCCTCGTCATTATTCAAACTTTATTTAGAACATACGTCTAAACATTGGAAAAAACGTACAAAGGAATGGGAGTCTCTAAGCTTTTGGGTGGCCAGATAGTCATAGCGTAGGATGAGAAAAACCTGGGTCTTATGCTTAGAAATCTCAATAAAGAATGTGTTGAAGCTGCTGTAGACATGAACATCTATAAAACAGAATACTTAACTACAAAATAAGATGATATTGGTAATTTAGAGGTAGATGTAAACATAACAATTTGCGCTACTGACAAATTTAATAACATAGGACGCTTAATATCTAAATATGCAATCTCGGTAGAAGAAGTAAGAGCCTGAATGGGGCAAATCAAAATTTGTAAAAAAACAGTCAATTCAGTAATTTGGGATACGCATATAAAAGATAAAACTACAATTATATAAGACAACTACACAAAGTACTATGTCCTATGGATCAGAAACCTGAGTATTAAATTAGAAAAACAGATAAAAAATAATCGCAACAGAAATGGAGCGCGCTGTAGAGTAATTCGAGCAGACAGAATATCAAATGAAGAAGCCAGGGCTAGAATGTAAAACAAAAAGGATGTTCGGATAGGTTTCTGTGATTAACTGGGTTTGAACAACTTAATTCACTGGTCGTATTTAAAAATTTTCGACGCTTTGGCATCGGATTTGATGCCATTTCCAAGAGTTTACCTCTTCGCTCGTGGTCTTAATTTGCCTACACTCCAAGGAGAGCTACGAGTCTTTGAATAAGATTGACTTTTCGTGTGTCCTACTTTGCCATTCGTAAGGCTAAAAATAAAAGTTTGCGGAAGTGTTGTTTGGTGGGAGATGCATTGGGTTGGGAAAAGTTTGTTGGATTAAGAGAGTATTAGGGCAATAAGGGATTTCCATATGATGGTTAAACGTTGGCTATCATCCCTTGTGTTCGATTGCCTCAAGTACAATTCTATTAGTAAAATGGAAAACGGGAGCAATAGTTTTAGTTTGTGAACAATTAAATTTGTGGCCTGTTTCTTTATTATGTTTGGAAATTGCCGAACCATTATCGTTTTTCGTACGGCTAGAGAATGCTCGTATATTCGGCTGGATACTTAAAGATTTGTTTGACCTATATAGGTCTCTTGGCAGTCTCTACAAGGTATTTTATAAACTCTTAGGTATTTATTGGGGCAGTGATCTTTTGCTGAGCGAATGAACACAGATATTTGATTATTGGTCGTGAAGACCGTACATACATTTTGCTTCATTAGTATGCGATTTACTTTATTGATGATGTCTCTTGCATAAGGTAGGAATGATTTTGCTGGCCAGGAGAATTTTGAAATTGGGAGTTGTTGTTTTTATTTATATGGAATACCCATTTTGCAGTAAGGTTTTTTATATCTTAACATCAAATGCAATATAATGTGTTTTCAACTGTGTTTCAGTTTCAATAAACAGTAGTATATATACCTACACTCAGTATGAATCAAAATAAATACATTTTAAAATTGTGTGATTGTTTGCGTAAGAAACTAAACGTTATACCAACTTTGCGAGTATTTAAATCTAATATTAGGTATGTTATTATAACTGCTTAAGCATGCTTTATAGAAAAATGTTGTAATAAGAAATACTTTTTTATTATATGTACTTGATATTATTTAGTTGGCCATTCTAAAACGTAATATTAAATTTATTTATTTCTTATTATTTATTTATTAGCTATTAAAAGATTTAATAACGATAAAGTTTCCAAGAAAGTACTCAACATTTGAGAAAAACAAACTAATATACCCAAATGATCGGGCAATAGCTTGGGGATCAGTTTATTTAAACATATGTGGTGGTTATTAAGAAAAGTATGGCCCAAGAAACCGTTATTAATTAATAAGGGTTTCCGTACATATTACAGTGGGTGGCCAAATGATTATACTCATTTGAAAAATTATATCTTTCATGCGTTTTTAAGGGTTTAGTTTACTATTAAACTCATAAAATCGTTTTAATTGTTATATTCGTAGGTTTATTAGCTTAGAACAATACAAATTCAATAATACAAATACAATTTAAAATGCAATTTTAATATTTAGTGAGTCCTCTTTTTTGAGCAATCATACTTTGTATGCACTGCGGCATGCCGACAATGCATTTTTTTAGCTATTTTTTGAAGTGTATTGTACCATGATTTAATAATATTTTCTATCAAGTCCCTTTTCTTAGTAATTATTTTATCTATGAAAATTTTTTTTAGGGCCGCCCATCATTTTCGATCGGGTTGGGGTCTGACGAGTTGCCAGGACAGTTCAAAAGGGTTATTTTCTTATATTTTAAGAATTTCATATTTTTTTTGGCTTTATGGCATGGTGCCGAGTCCTGAATAAAAACATAACTGCTATTTGGAAACTATTCCATCATTTGTGGAAGCACTCGGTTTTCCAAAACTCGCAGATACTGGTTTTGACTCATACTGCCTTCAACCAAATGTAGTCGACTATTCCCCTTTGAGCTAATCACGCCTCATGTCATAACGGACAGAGGATGTTTCACTCTTTCAACTACGCAGTTTTTATCAAATCTTTCATGGGGCCTGCGACGAACAAACTGAAAATTGTCCTGAAGTATCTGAATAGGCGATTCGTGGGAAAAACAAACCTGAAATATCAATAGTATCATGTAAGGTAAAGAATTTTCTATCATAATTAAAAAAATCATTTCATATGATAGGTTTACCTTCTCCCAGTCTTTTACACTCCAATGTTTGCATTTTAGCAAATGCCGGTCGTGTAGCACGCATCATCTCGGTCAACTTAGGCTTTTTGAGAGATTGACAACAATTGAAATTCAGTTCTTTCAACCTTTACCGTAACATTCTGTCTGATAATCTTACGCCAGAGTTTTGTAACAAGGCTTTTATAACTTTTCGAGGCTTTCTACGATTCTCCATAATTATACGCCTTATTTCCCCCTCAGCGCGAGGCGTTGTGAGACGTTTTTCCCACATTTACTACTACGTTTTGGCGATAATGACTTGTCCTTATCTGACACTTTTTTTATCAGGAACAATATTGACCAACATCAATATAATAGACTGTCTAGAGAACTAAAAGCAGCACTTAAAGAAATCCAAAACAATAGTTTTGAACAATATATTACTAAACTTTCGCCTAATGATAATACATTGTGGAGGGGAACAAAAAAGTTGAAAAGACCTCAGATTGCTGTTCCACCAATTAAACAATCCAATGGAGAGTGGGCGCGTAGTGATCAGGAGAAGGCCGATACTTTTGCCACGTACCTAGCTGAAGTGTTTCAACCCATTAAAGGGGATCCAGACGATGAGGTAGATAGTTTCATCCAAATACCATGCCAAATGTCTCTTCCAATTAAGCCTTTCACGCCTGCATTAGTTAAAAAAGAAATAAGCACACTTAAAATACATAAAGCTCCGGGATATGACCTGTTTACAGGACAAATACTGAAATACCTGTCTAAGAAAGCAATTCTACTTTTAACAGTCATCTATAACCATATGTTAAGCTTAACCTATTAGCCAATTGCATGGAAATATGCTGAAATAATTATGATTCAGAAACTAGGCAAACCTCCACATGAAACAACATCTTATCGACCCATCAGCCTCTTACCTATCGCAAGTAAAGTATTTGAAAGACTCCTTTTACGAAGAATCCATGAATAACGTGGATTTCTGACGCAGCTTCCCAACCACCAGTTTGGATTTCGTAAACGACATTCAACAATCCAGCAGGTGCATAGAATAGTAAACATGATTCCTAACAGTTTAGAAGAGAACAAATTCTGTAATGCTGTATTTCTCGATATCCAACAGGCTTTTCATAAAGTGTGGTATCCTGGTCTCCTATACAAGTTGAAAAATACACTATCTAGTAATTTATATCTCCTCCTAAAATCCTATTTAAGTGATAGAAACTTCTCAGTAAAATATAACGAATGTCAATCTAACATTCATGCTGTAGAATCCGGTGTCCCACAAGGCAGCGTCCTTGGACCATTCCTATTTCTAATATACACCACCGACCTACCTGAAACAAATACTACTACAATTGCCTCATTCGCCGATGATGTTGCTGTGCTATCCACTAATGAAAATACTACAGCAGCTTCCGAACAACTACAAACCCATTTGGATCTACTTACGGAATGGTATTATAAATGGAGAATGAAGATTAACCAAGCTAAATCGGTCCAAGTCACTTTCACTAATCGACGAGCATTCCGTCCACCTGTAATAATCAACAACATATCCGTACCTATGATATCTGAAGTGAAATACCTGGGACTAAACCTAGACCAACGATTAACATGGAAAAGCCACATCAAGACTAAACGTAAGCAAATGGACATCAAACGTCGACAAATGTATTGGCTTCTTGGACGAAAATCAAAACTGTCGTTAAATAACAAAATTCTGTTATACAAATGTATTATCAAATCTATCTGGACTTACGGGCTTCAGTTATGGGGGAGTGCTAAACCATCAAACCTGGCAATCATACAAAGGATTCAGTCTAAAATTCTCAGAATCCTGGGAGATGCTCCTTGGTATGTCAGTAATCTCACACTTCATACCGATTTGAAAATTCCAACCATCAAAGAAGAGAACGAGCGCAGTGTTATTAAATACCAAAATCAACTACGACAACGCTCTGGTAGAGCAGTTATATGAAAGCGGTCCAAACACTAGAAGACTCCACAGAACCTGGCCTCAAGATTTAATATAACGAAGATGAAATCATCCAAAGGAAAAGCATTAGTGAATGCTTCCCTTATACACTTTGTATTATATTTATCGCATTTACTTAATACTCCTTTCCTCTGGAAGTAGATTGTAGAATATGCTATTATGTCAATAAAATAAAATAAATAAAAAAAATCTGGCACTTTCTTTATATTTGGGATTGTAGCCTGCAAAACACCTCCTAATTCCGCTATTTTTCTTTGAGAATGACTGGTATGTTTCAAAAGTGTTCTTATATCTGATCTTTTTTAGGAGAAATGTCTGCAGACTTCACCATGACTAAAATTTACGATATTTGAAATTAGGATAATAGAAGTCCAAATTCAGACATAAAATAAAAACAGCCATGTAAGTTATACTACTAATAATTTAGAAATAAACATAAAATAAAATCACCTCGAATGAAAGTCGTTTTTTTAATAAACAATATAATAATTTACAGTCTTTTGTAACCTTGTGCCACACTCACCCAACGCGAGAAACAAATTGTCTCCTTGATTCCATTTCCAAATTATTAATTTGTTCACGTTACCAATTTACAAAATGTAAAAAAAATTTGGTAGCAAAAAAGGTTCAGAAAAATGGTTGAAGGGTACTAGATTTTTGGAAAAGTTTGAATAAAATAATTTACTTGACAAAAATAATTTGAGTATAATAATTTAGCCACCACTGTAAATTTAGTTCAAATTAGAGATGTAATAAGGGTTGCCTATAGCTTACATTAAAATATATTTATAGTAATATTAGCACTCACGTTTATTTGAATAAATTTGAAAACATTAAAGCATAAATGAGTGTAACAAAAAGAACGTAACTTGGAAACCAGTTTTAATTAGTTGGTAATAAGTAGTATGTAATAAATTAATTAGTACTTACAAACGAATTTTAAATGGGTTTTACATTTTCAGAAAATTAATTTTTTAATATATAAATGTATGCATACATTTTTGATAAATTTCTAATTTTATTTTATGTTGGAAAAGCACACATACAAACGCATACACGCATGCACGTTTAGTTCAGATAAATGTGTTTTATATTAATTTAACTTTTTGCAATAGTAGGTCATTGCGGCATACTTTTAAAAAATCTTGCATAAATAACACAAGTTTATTACAATTACGAGTAGTTGCCTGCCAAAAGATATTTTTGGTGTCCTAGGATGACAAATTTTTATCCGTCTTCCTTTAAATTTTTGCAAGGTGGGAACGCATAAATTTTTAATTGAATCGGTTTTTCCTTGGATCCGAAATATGGAACAGTTTAATTCAGTGTCTATAATAGACGTAAGCATAAGCCGCCCATAAGAAATACATAATACGTAAATTTGAATCAATGCAAAGCTATGCGCTCCTTCATAACGCAGTCCCGTAATTTTTACATTTTACCTTCATTTGCGAAATTTTTAATTTTTCTCTAGATTAATGTTTGCAGCAGTAACAGAATGTGTGTTTTGGTTTTAAAATTGCATAGTCTAATTTTAGTATTGTCGACATTTTGGTTTTGTTTTTGCAACGGATAGGCAATAGTTAAAAAAAATTAGTAAATATGGATTTGTTCCTACACCACAAAAGAGATAACAGTTACAAAGGCAACATATTATGCAAAATGCTTAAAAGGACATCGTTGCCGCTACTGTGTTTGGACATGTGCAAATTTCAAATGTTTACATAAGGCTTACGTAAATTTTACGTATTTCTTATGGGTGGGTTGTGCTTACCTTCATTATAAGTGTGCGCTCATAATCAAATCTCCGCTTGGCTGAAAGAAACCAAATGTGTACGAATACACGGACCTCGCGTAAATTAAAAGCTCAGAGCTCGGAACGCAAATTTCATGTCAGCCGTTTTTGGTTTTTTTCCGTTCAAATGTATAGGCTGTCTTTGTTTACTACGCACGGAGCTCCTCGTGTAAATCAAGGGCCTACAATAACGTTGAACTTTTTAATTTTTCCCTAGATTAATGTTGGCAGCAGTAACATAATGTTTGATTTGATTCTAAAATTGCATAATCTAACTTTAGTATTGTCGACATTTTGGCTCTGTTTTTACAACGGATAGAGAACCATTGATTAAGTTAGTAAATATGCATCTATTCCTACAGCATAAAAGAGATATGCAGCGGTTTGCAAGGAGCGAGAGCCGCCCCCACGTACATGCACGTGGGGGCGGCTCTCGCTCATCGTGTAAATTAAGCGCTCAGAGCTAAATTTCATATCGGCCGTCTTTGTTTACTTTTCGTTCAAACATA
The DNA here is from genome assembly GCA_036346155.1 of Sinelater perroti. Taxonomy (NCBI): domain Eukaryota; kingdom Metazoa; phylum Arthropoda; class Insecta; order Coleoptera; family Elateridae; genus Sinelater; species Sinelater perroti. The sequence goes on along the minus strand of JARFIY010000060.1, from coordinate 284,476 downwards.
TAGGCTGTCCTTGTATACTACGCACGGACCCGCTCGTGTAAATCAAGGGCCGAGAACTACGCCATTGTAAAAATAGTACTCAATTGTGACAAAAATAACGTGACAGAACGTAAATTAGGTAGAGAAATATGAGTTTACTTAAAATGAAGTATTGAACGCAGTCTAGAATCGGTGTGATAATTCAAATGATTGTGATTTGTAATTTGTAATTTAAAAGAACTGTAAGAATATCTCAAACAATAATGATTTACAAGATTTGTAAAATTTTGTTATTTGTTTTATTTTAGACTAAAGTAACTAATACAGTGTGGTCTAAAAATTATTTTGAGGTTTCAAACGTTTATAACTGTGTTAATAGTTTCCTCCAAACATTTTTTGTTTTTATGACTTATAACCAAGAATTAGTGAATTTATTATGGGAAAATACATTGCTTTATAGCGCGCCAAGGCTATCCAAATTTATTTTGAAAATCAGCATTTATTCATTAGCACAAAACGAGCTTACCGTCGATATTGCAATTTTAGAAATGGATATAACGAATCAACGATTTGTCGTTTTGTTGTATCATGTACATGGGCATATTTAGGTAGAATATGTTTTGCTAAGAAATAGAATAACATCGACCGTGTTGAAGAAAGTGTAAATGAACAGCCGAGAACGTCGACTCGGTGTAGATCTGTAACATTCATGCAGCGCATTTTAAAGTCGTGAAAGTTGTATCTTTATAAACGAAGGCTACGCTTCCATTACGCTAGTCGATTTTTAGAACTAACAGAAGCCAAAATAAATTTATGCATTGTCTAATTATGTCAGTTTAGGTAAATTTTTATTTGAACGGTTATGTTAGTAAACAGAACTGCATGTTTTGGGAGGGGAAAACTCAAAATTTGTTTACCAACATAAAGTTCGCCTATTTAAGTGCACAGTGTAGCGTAGTGCTCCTGCACAGTTTATTTCTGAACTTTACTCTTCGAAGACGACGTCGGTAATATGATAAATGGATAATTTTATTGTCCACTTCTCAATATTTTTGTATTGTTTCAATTCAGGACGTACTTGATATATGGTTTCAGCAAGAGGGATTTACTCTGTTGAAGCTACAATACCTTTGTTGAGTGATATATTTGGAAACAGAATAATTTCACAAAGATTTTGCTGCTACGGTCGCCTGGCTTGATGCCCCGGAATTATTTCTTATAAAAAAATCTATGTAAATAGGCTTTAAGTTTTTGCAAAATTGAGGGACAAGGTAAAAAAATTAGACTACTGTAGCCTAAGACTTTCTTCTTCTTCTTCTTTTTCTGTCATGAAGACTTAGGCCATTCTGCCTGTTCCGAACTTCATTTGATTAGGACCATCTTTTCTTCGGTCTTCCTACATCTCTGCGTCCTCTTGGGTGGTAGTTTAGGATTTGTTTCGGTATTCTTTCTTCTGTCATCCTATTAACGTGTTGTCTCCAATTGTTTCTCTATTCTTCTATTTTGTCGTTAACGTTGAAAATTTCTAGTTTCTCATTTCCGCTGCTTGTATGCTAGATTTGTTTTTTGTGTTTGTTATCCGCGATTCGCTTCCATAAGTGTGTATAGGGACAGCCATGGTCTTGTAAAATTTCATTCTTGTTTCTTTTCTTGTTTTGTGTTTTAGCGTTCTATTTATTGACCCGCAAATTGCTTGGAATTTATGAATCTTGTTTTCTACATCTTTATCATTTTCGTATGTGGTGTCGCAGCCTAAGTAGTTGAAATGAGATATCTGTTCTAAAGTCTTTCCATTTATTATTATTTTCGATCGCACTGGTTGTTTTCCTTGGAAGGCCATTATCTTTGTTTTGTCTTTAGATATTTTCAAATTGTAGTTTTCGTAGAGTAATTTGAGACGGTAAATTGATCTTTGCAGATCGTCTTCGTTCTTTTGAATTATTGTTAAATCATCGGCATATAGCAGTAAGTTTATGTTTTTGTCGTCTCGTAGTTTTATCCCTGGATTTACTTGTGGTTTCCAAAGTTTAACCACGATCGATATAAATATTAAATAAAGTGGGTGATAGCCCGCACCCTTGTCTTAGTCTTTGATTTGTTTGAATTTTATCAGACTTACTGCCGTTGTTGTTTATTACTATGTTTGTGCTAATATATAATGATCTTATAATTTCTATAAGGTGGTTAGGGAATCCTTTTTCTTTCATTATTTCAAGGAGTTTATGTCTGTCTACGCAGTCAAAAGCTTTTTCCAAATCTATAAATGCAAGGTGGGTTTCCAAGTTGAATTCTCTTCTTTTTTCAATTAATCTCTTTAAAACGAATATGTTGTCACTACATGAGCAGCCTTTGCGAAATACAGATTGCCCTTCGTCTAGTAATACCTCAGCTACGGGTTTTGTTCTTTCATTAATTATTTTGGAGTATAATTTATAGGTGGTGTTTAGGAGGCTGATTCCTCGATAATTTGATCATTTTGAGCGGTCTCCCTTTTTAAATATTGATATGACTTCTGCTGTCTGCCATTCTGTTGGGATCTTCTTCTTTCGCCAACATTCATTTAAAAGATGTAGTATTCTGAATTCTAGAAGTGGTCCTCCATATTTCAATAATTCTATACTAATTCCATCGGGCCCTGCAGCCTTCCGGTTTTCCATTTTCTTTAGGCATTTTCTTAGTTCTTCTATGGTAATCATGTCAATTGTAAAATCAGTTTCATCAATATCTTCCTGTATTAAAATGTCCTGTTCGTTGATTTCTCGATTATTCCATAGGTTTGTGTAGTGTTCCTTCCACTCTTTGTCGTTAATCGTTTTAATTTTGCTACGTCCTTTACTGTGCTGTTCAAATGTTTCATCATTTTATAAGCGAATTCCTGTCTTCCATATACGTCGTGTTCTATGTTGCTTATCAGTTTTTCCCAAGATTCTTCGTGGGCTTGTCTTACGATCTGTTTTACTAAGTTTCGTTTTCATTGTAGCGTTGTTTATTTTCGGGGTTCTTCTTTGTAGATATATTAGATATGCTTCTTTTTCTCTTTTATTGCGTTCTCTACTTCTTCATTCCATATTTTTAATCCTCTAGTTTTCTTTGTTTCTTTTCTTCCCTACTGCTTCATTTGCTGCTTTAATGATGCCGATCTTTATATTATCCCATTCTTCATTGATTTCATTACTAGTGGGTGTACGTAGTAAGTGTTCTTGTAGTCTGTTTTGATATAAATATCGGGTACTTTCCTCTCTAAGGAGATGTATTTTGAAAACTTCTTCTGGGTTATTTGTGTTTGTGGTTTTCGTTTCTTCCAATTTGTTAATAGGGTTATAGTGGCTACTAGAAGATAGTGATCTGAATTTATATCACTTCCCTGTAAACTCTTGCGTCTTGCACGAGGTTTGTCATCTTGTTATTGACTATTACATAGTCTATGATTGATCTTAATCCTCTTGCTGACCAGGTGTATTTGTGTATATCTTTTTCTTGAAAACGTGTTTGTTAGTTTTAGTTCGTTGAAAGTAGCGAAATGTCGTAGTTCTTGTCCATTATTGTTGATTACGTTTTCGCCGCATGTGCCTACAGTTCCTGGGATGGGGTCTTTTCCCACTCTTGCATTTAGGTCTCCACTTATTATGAGGTGGTCTGTCTTTGTATACTCGTTTACTACTTTCTGTAGTTGTTTGTAGAACTGCTCTGTTTCCTCTTTCTTTCCCTCTTCAGGGCGTATACTCCTATAACCATCATGTGTCCTCTATCTATTTTCATTCTGGTAGTTACTATTCTTTCATTGATATATTCGTAGCTTACTATTTTGTTTCTCCACTTTTTATTGACCATGATTGCGACTCCACTACTTGCCCGTCTGTTTTAAGGTATTCCGCTGTAGATCATTATATAATTATTAGTTTCTTTAGTGCCTTTTAGTTTCTTTTTTGTTTCACTTATAACTGCTATGTCTACTTTTCTTTGCATAAGTTCTTTGTCTAATTCAGTTTCTTTTATTCCTAGCCCTCTAACATTCCACGTGGCTATCTGTATTCTCTCCTTAATTCCAGCTCGTTTGTCCTTGTCACGCCTTTTTCGTCTACTTGGTGATCCGTCCGGTTGATTCTCATGAAGTTTGCCCCTCCCCCCCCTAAGACTTTAACAACTACAATATGTAATGCATTTAAATTTTTAAACTGTATATCTTCGTATTTCTCAAAGTGAATAAAATTGCTGCACAATAAAAAGTTTTATTGATTATTAAAGCCCAGGTGTGATTTTTGAGCCACCCTGAATAGTTAACATTTCGGTGACCAGATGACAGTTTGTCTTTTACTGACCCCAGTTGTAAAACTCGTAATTAACTTATTACATGAAATAAAATTTTTAACATAGATCTATCGACATTTTTAATGTATTAGAAGAACCTTTTACAAAAATATATAATTTGAAATAAAATAGAACAAACAACATTTTTTTCTAACAACAAATTTTTATCTTGGCTACTGCGTTCCATTCCTAGTTGCAATTGTGTCACAGTTAACACTTGCACTTGAACAATCTGATAATTCGTTATCGATAATAGAACATTAGTGAAATGTTTTTTTCTGAATTATTATTTCTTTCTAATAATTTGCTTGTTTCTAATAATTTAAGTAGTTTATATATTAAATATATTTCTATCATTTCAACTACTACGGTATGCTCAAAAAATTTGTTGTTTACCTGGTACTCCTGCTACAAAACATCATCCTCTTATTATTTTGTACGTATTTAGAATGAAATACGAGACAATAGCGACTTTACCATGAAACAAACTAATAGACCAAGTTAATATAAACTACTATGATTGCTTTTGAGACTGCTAAAATATTTTAATTTTTTAAGTATGTTAAACGCCAAAAATATAGAGTAAATAGATAATCTTAAAAATTGTACTGTCGAAAAAATCAAAATAAAGCATTAAGAAAACAAATATTTTACCACAGTAATCACTAAATGAAATTGTAAAATTACCAATTCTTATGCATGTAGGTAGATGGAGCGCATCGTAATAGCTTAATTATTATTATGCGAACGTCTGCCGAAGTTTTGGTGATATTTTAAGTTTTATTTAAGATATATATTATCCTGTGTGTAGACATCAAGTAAATGTTTTTAAATTAAACATATAGATTAAATGTGATTTTAGCATAAAATGCCGTCAGTTTAGATCATATATAAAAAGCCATCTGTCTATTGGCGGGCATGAGCAATAAAAAATAAACAAAAAAAAGTTTAGTACGCGGCACAGATGATTTAAATGTTTGCAAATTAAGTTCGTACTTAAATCTCGGTCTATGCATAATCAGATACTGCACTATTTCAAAACTTTAACTTTGCCCTTAATTGTTTCTATAATATTTTTGTATAAACAGTACAATCAATAATTAAACGACACTTTTAAATTCCATCATTAATTAAACAAATTATAAGAGGTTTTTCACTTCTTAAATGGGAAGATACACAAATATTGATTTCTTTGTTCGAGATAATTTATTTTACAAAGATGTCATGAATATTAACAATCAACACTAAATATAGTAATTAACATTAAACTGAATAGCATTAATTGCACAGGAAAATAACTTTCATTCCAAAGCTTAAAATTTACATTTACTACAACGTATTTTATGCAGAATATTTACTTTTCTTAAAATGTAACATTCCTTGCAATTCCTCCCTGATAAACTTATCATCGTTTACGTAAGCGTTTTTCCTGATAGCAGTTAATTTAAAGCAATTTACACCACAATTCGGGTTATCATACTTTGTAAGCTAATTATTGAAAAAGACTGGTTTTATATCGAATACATTTTATAAATATTTCGATTGAAATAAAAGTCATATTTACGAATTTTCGGAGGCGTCTTAATTTTTTTTTTTTATAAAATATTTACAACAGGAAGTCACTATTAAATTAGTGTTATTAATTTACTCCATATAATATTTAGTAGTTCTATGCTTTATTAATATTTCTAGAAAAAATATTTTACTGTATGTAGTCTCATTATGAACTCCTATGTTTTTTTATTTGAACACATAGTTATAAGCTTTTTATAGATGACACTAAGGTCCCTCTTTTTAATCTGTTTTTCAACAAAATCAAAACTTTAGTTTAAAATTTTATATCTACAGAAAATACATAAAAATAAGGTGTAAAACTTATTGTTAAACGTTTTTATAAGAAATGTATCTTTAATGATGAATAATTACGATACATTTTTATTTATGATATAATGTACATCTATGAATTTTTGCATTGTCTGGATAGCTGACCAATCCCAGTTTGATAAAAGGACGACAGTTGTGAGGTAATAAATTCACTAATGTTGTGTTTGACACATTCAAGCGTCTTGAAATGTGAATTAACTATGCGATGCTGTAAGTATTTTTAAAAGTGTTAGTTCAAAAAAGATAGACTTGGAAAATGTGCCTTACTAGGCAGAATTTTCTAACATAATCCATGGAGGGTCTTCTGGGTAGCATGTGCAGCGTATGGTGCAGAACCAACATATGGAAATATTAATTGTATCACTTAAATACTTAAATAATTTCCTACGATATTGCCCAACAATAATTTTTTTACCTAATTTAAGCAACTATTTATCATTATATCTTTCTTCATATCTCATCAAATGCATAGTAAAATTTTTTCTCATAAGTATTGGGCTTTACAGTTGATAGCGATGGGCTTGAGTGTTATATAGAAGCCACTTTCGACCACCAGTTTGACGCCATGACAAAAGCATGTGAGGAACTTAAAGGTCCGCTTTTTTAATTTTTTGTGGCTTTTGCAGAATAATGTATATTACTCATTAGTTCAACTGCTTGAACAAACTGCCACTGATCTGTCATTCCACATCGCCATTTTCAAACTTTTTAGGTTGTCCGGAACGTTTACTGCCTGTCAGGTTAAAATTGTTTTTCTAAACTTTCGAAATCAGTTTTTTACACGTGTTGTAGGACATGGTGTCTTTTGCAAGATTGACCACGTTATTTTATTGAGCTGTAACGCAAAATGCATACAATACTTGACACGTTGCATATCTGACGCTACTGCAATTTTTACATGTACCTATTGCTTTTTAAAATTGTGTCAATTACTAAATTTGGTATTATAATTTGTTTAAATTAATAACATAAAACTTTTATGTGATGGTAATTATATCCACCATTGAGCTGATATTATTATTGCTCATAACTGAATGTAAGGATAAAGAATTAATAGGTAAACTTAATAATTGAAGTATTTAAATATATATCTTTTAACAATTAGATATCTAAACAGTTACCTTTCTTACCATTGAACAATAGAATAAAATATCTCTACCAAGAAAATTAAATAAGATACAGTATAGATATAAACCGTCAGGTGAGATGCACCAGAATGTTTAATATTTTACCGTTTTTCCAAATATCTATGTAACTAAAATTTAAGAAGCAATTACGTTTCCTGCAATTACTAGCAACAACTAACTTCTTTAAACCGTGACTTCTTCGTTTTATAAATTGTTTTTAAACGCTATAATTTGTGTATATTTCCTTAGTTTGTTCCGTAAGTTTTATATTGTATTATATTGTTCTAATCATAGCTGTCTAGCCTATCTTCTGTTACAAATGATCCCTAGAATATAATCTTCGTGAATCTTAGCATGTGCTGGTTGGCGATATTCTGTTGATCTTTGGAGTACAATATGTTTTATATTTTGTATTGTTATTTAAATTGACGTACTATACATTTTATCAATAGTTACAAAGTGTTGATCTGCGATGGGTTTAGACTAAGATATTTGCCGGCTGCCGTTTTGCATAGGGTATTTTTTCTCTCGGTCTGCGAGTCTGTGTATGCGCCATCGGCCATAATAAAAATGTTGCTTCACCGCAAAACTTCGTATATTTTAGAAGTTTCCCATTTTCTATGCTTTTTTCATATGCATACCGCTACTGTGTGTCTTATTAGGCCTTTCTGTAACTGGAACACTTCCACATTGGAGCGCATCACAATTTCCCGCTAAAGTCAGGTGTGAAGCGAATGGACGTACGGTGGCCACCAGGAAGACCACGGAAAAACAGCCGTGCAAAGCCAGTACAGGTAAGCGATTTGCAATTTACCCGTTGGTTTTGAGGTCAGACGCCGCCCCCCATTTACTTTCGCGCGGACTGTTTAGGGACGATTGGACCCGCGCATTTTCCGCTTTGGGTCGTAATTTTTTTTCCCATCGCGCCACGAGAGCACGGCTATTTACACGCCTACTACTCCACAAAGTGTAACAAAATTGTTATCAATTACGCTTAATTGTGTTTGAATATTGCTGAGAATTGATTGTTTGAGCTTGTATTTTACTGAATGTCAGCAAATGCGGACATTTATTGTTGATAAATGTACCATCGCATAAAAACATCTACTAGCTATTGTTCGAATAATCCAATTATTCGAATCTTTTATCCGTATAATTAAAACTATACGTATTGGAATATTCAATTATTCTAATGTAAATTTCAGCTCTAATCTGCATAGAAACTCGAATGGATATATTTAAGATATGTATGCTAGTTAACAAATACAATTAAAAACACGATTTTTATCGCTATATCAAACAATTATAAATTTTCTATAATATATTTTCAATAAATGAATACTGTGATATAATTGCAAAGAATTAAAATAACACTTAAATGACTTACCAATAAAAGAAACGCATGAATACTAGTCTTTCTACATTAACAAACATTAGCTGCTTTTGCAAACTATAATACTTCCTTTGAGATCACAGCTATATGTTCTTCTGAGTTATTTTCTATAATTTTAATTCTGTAAGTCTTTAAAATTTTTATCAAATTATAAAGGAATTTATTGAAGAATAATATTATGGTTCCAACCATAGTATTAAATAAGTCATCTTGAATTATTAGCGAATTTACCGCAAAATACTTGTTCATGCTTAAATACTCCCGAAAATATTCAACGAACTTAAAAAGTTCCTTACTGAATTCTATATGTCTGTCGGTCTGTCTGTCGCAGTCACAAAATTATGAATTTTTTAAAATTTTAAAATGGATTCTTATAGGAAATTTTACGCCGATTTCAAAATCGAAATCAAACAGTTTCTATCTCGAATAGTTTTCGAGATATTCGACTTCGAATTTCGGGAAAATTTTCGACATTACGATTTTAACTGTGATTCTTATAGGAAATTTTACGCTGAATTCGAAAATGAAGTCGGAAAAATGCTATGTCGAATAATTTTCCAGATATTCGATTTCGAATTTTCCCGAAATTCAAAATCGAAATCGAAAGGTTTTTTTAAGTTCGTTCTGGGATTGCTTACAGAGCAATCTCTTCGCCGGCCCCATGTTTTATTATTAAGTCTAAAAACTTGGTACCTCAAAGTTGTCCTTCCCATTTTGTTTAATTTACCTGTTCTTATGTTCTATGGAACAGTTATAATTCTTAAGTATTTACATTTTACAGCCAAACCAGTAACTTCAATCTTAAATTTGCTGCTATTTGAGTTCAGTTGCTCAATTTAATGGAAACCTGTATTTCTGTAAGAATAAAAATCTTGAACCAGCAACTTTATTTAATGCACGTGTGTTTGTAGGATATGGCAAATATCATTTTACATAGGTACTAGGAAAAAGTCCATATTGTTGAGCAACACTAAATATATGAAACGCAAAATACAAATTAAAAACGTTTAAAGTCAATGACCTTTGATTATGACAAATATATATGAATACAAACAGTCGTGTTAAATGCATATAATAATAAATTAGTCTTAATTTTTATGTTATTAAACAACATAATAAATCTGCTGCAAAAGCAAATAAACAGAAAAGTGTTGAGGCACAATTTGTCATGCTTACCATTAAATTATAAGGAATATATTTAAAAAAGTTGTGCCAAACATTGGCATCTTAGTCGAAATGATAATTAAATATTATAAAAACGCTTTAACTAGGTTTATCAGTACATGTTTTATATGTTATTATGTATTAAAGATTTTTAATTTTAACTACTAAAAAATGTATCGATACTTTTTTGTTTCAATCGGTACATAGTAATGGACAGAATAAGACACTGGACAAAACAAGACAAAAATGAGATAGCGTGGAAAGGAAATAAATTAGAGGAATTTTAGGTAAACAATGGGCTTAGACAAAGGCTCACATAGAAGAAACACACCCAAGCCAAAAGAAAAGAACTTGACACAAAATTTCGACAAATGCAATGGTTCATTGGCAGAAAATCGAAACTCTCACTAAAACAAAACCAATTAGAATATTTTTAGAGCACCCACACAAATGTAATAATGAATAACGTAAATTTGAAAGAAAAACTATTAAGAAATTTAAAATAAGATCTCAGTAAAAAAAATTAGAAAAAAGCTGTTATGCAAAATATTTATCATTTGTTAAGCTGTTTGTATTAAGGTGATTATATTAATCTTCGTTTGTTGTTCTCTTTGTTCAGTTGGTATTACTGCGTTCCATTTTTAAAGCGTAATTTATAAATCCATAAATATAAGCAATTACGCGTCGCATTTAAAAAAATAAAATTTTCCTATTGAGAATAAAGGGCACTTTCTTGTTAGAGTTTACATTTTTAAATTTTTAAATTAATTGAAGAATCGTGATAAAAATCTAGCGCTTTTTAACTTAAGCCCTTTACTACCTAAAACAAGGTAGAAGAATTAGTACATAAATTGAATACTACCTTTTTACTATTTTATAAAATATCCGTTGTTGTAAATTTTATTTTCTCTTTAAGTCCTTTCTTGTGATTACAGTATATTCTAGCATTTATTCAATAGTGTCTATATCTACTGTATATGCTAGATTTTTTTTATACAACTCCCTCAAGACAACGAAATTACAGTGGATACGTTAATTAACAGCACAGAACTATTTATGCATTATTGTCTGTTCAGAAAATGAACATTAAACACAGCAGAGTTTGACAGTAATGATGGAAAGGACAACTACTATTTTCTTGTAAAACTGACTATAAGCACTTCAGTAGATTTTAAAGTTTATCCCAAATATAGTAATTTTATCTATTTAAGTTTACTGCTAAAATGAAAAGTCACTCAATAATCCCTGTTCCTGCACCCTAACGCTAAATTATACTTATTACAAAATGAGGTATATTTGTCAATATTGGCAAAAATTCGTTGGACATTTTAAATATTTCTCTGTTTATTCTTATACTTACATATAATAATTATAGTATTAAACATAATAAAAAAGAAAAGAATATAGTCAAATAAAATTAAAAGCTTTATAATTATTAAACATTACAAACAAGAAATTAAAATGTCTTTATAAATAATATCGATCAAAAAGGGATATAAAGGAAGAATTCATTGAAAAAGTATACAACTACGATTAGAATAAAAGCAGCAAAGGTGACGAGAACAACAAAATAAAAAGTAATATAAGACAGACACCTAGAAGAAAGTAGAAAAAAGTAAAACGGGGAGATACTTAAAATAGAAAGAACCGAGCTAGAGCAAGAACAAAGAAATCGCAAAAACAAAAAGAAGCGAAGACAAAGTAAAAAAAATTAGTGCATGAAAAGTCCAGGAAGGATTAAATAAGTTCGTGGGCAGTCCGAAAAGTTTTGACTCTAACAAAAACAAGTATTTTTTTGTCAAATTTCATTTTATTTCTTAACGTAGCCTCCTTTTAAGTCAATATATATTTTCCAGCGATGCTCCAGCCTCTTAGCCCGTCCAAATGGTAGTTGTCGAGTGCGGTTGCGATGACCTCTTCATTTGATAAGTAATTCCTGCCTTTGAGCTTAGGCAACGGGAAATAAGCTGACACCAAATTTGGTAAATATGTTGGGTAGTCAATAAATTCAAACTGCAATTCTAATGAATTTTTGGTTCAAAGTGAACAAACGTGGGACCCAACGGGCGGACAGCTTTCTCATGCCCGATTCCTCAGTCAATATATGACAAGCGCATTCTTTAAATATATCTCTACTGTATTTTTAATCTTGATTCGACGGTCTTTCAGTACCATGTGGCTAGCTTTTTTGATATTACTGGTGGGAATTGCAATTGTTGGCCGCCTTGAACGCTTATCATCAGCCAAGCTGGTACGACCACGTTCAAATTCAACTACTCATCTTCTCATGGTGAAAAATGATGAGGCAGAGTGTCCGTAAGCGGCATCTAACTCGACTTTAATTTAAATTAAACTTTCACTACAAAATCGCAAGGGGTAGCACCGACACAAACCCACCAGGAACTCTCCTCCTGGAATTTCTGATAAGTAATCATCAATCTATGTAACGAGTCTAGTTTCGTAACTGAACACGGCAAATAAGTCATTGATATAACCCTGTCTACGATAAATTTACAAGGAAAAATTAAGTAATGTCATGTATCTAGCAAGGCACATTGAATACTTGCTCACAAATTACGACAAGGAAATAGTAACCTATTGTAATTCCAAGAAAACTGATGGGGCAAAATATAAGGAGGAGCTTACATATAGGCTAGCTCTTGTTAAAACCCATCTGCAAACTCCAGCTGACATGGAGCTAATATCTGACCAAGTAAATGAAACCATTCTGACCTCTTACAAAAATTGCTGCCCCATAACTAAGAGGCAGTGCAACAGAAAAGTAGTATGATGGAACGAATACCTGGCTAACAGCCAATAGACCAAAACGTACGGGAGAGTAGGACCAATATGCCCATGCTTTAACCGAATACAATAAAGCTCTAAGGAAAGCTAAAACGGACTCACGGAGGAAGTTCTGCAGGGATATTGAAAACACAACTCCAAGCAGTTCCCCTCTATATAGTATTGTTAAAAGATCCCTTTACACCTGCTGGGAATATGATGAAATCAAGAGATGATTATACTAATAGTGAAACACTGGAAATACTTCTTGAAACGCATTTCTGGGCTCAGTAATAGTAGCTCAGACCGAGCCTACTGAGTTGGTGCCTGACAACTTTCCAAGGAAATCTACAAGAAATGATTAAAAAATTGCCAGAAAAGTAATAACTTACAATAAGATAGTTTGGGCTATCAAAACCTTCTACCTTATAAATCTCCCGGACTAGATAAAATATTCCCAGCACACTTGCAGCAGCAGATCAGAAATCTTAATTCCGCAATTAATCAAAATTTTTCGGCTAAGTTTAGCGGGTCATTACCTACCACTGGCATGAAAACTTACCAATGTAATCTTTATTCCCAAACCAAGACGGCAAATGTACAACCAACCCAAGGCCTTTAGACCGATTAACCTAATGTCTTTTTGCTTGAAGATTATGGAAAACTGGTAGAGAGATATCTAAACATCAATCCCCTACATCAAAGTCAACATGCTTACCAACAGAGTAAATCATGTGACTCTGCGTTACACAACCTAGTTAGCAGGGTAAAAGTAACACTTAATAACAAAGAAACAGCCTTAGCAGCATTCTTTAACATAGAATGAGCCTTTGACAATACCTCCTCTAACTCAATAACCAATGCAATTCTCACACATGGACCTGACCACGTCTTAAGTAGTTGTGTAAACTCCACGTTGAAAAACAGTCAGGTGCAAGCAAACTTGGGAGAAAAATCTCTCAAGATTCATACCACAAGAGGCTGTCCTCAAGGGAAAGTTCTTTCCCCCCCTTATGTGGAATCTAGTGTTAACGAGCTACTAGTATTACTCAATGATAAAGGATTCTATACCCAAGGTTATGCATATGACATTGTCATACTGATCAGGGGCAAAAGTACAAATATCATTGTGGAGCTAATACAAAAAGTATTAGATATAACATAAAGATGGTGTAAAAGGGAAGACCTTAAGATGAGCTCTAGAAAAACCTCATTTATACATTTCACGAGGAACAAAGTAGTAAGGCAATTTTATAACCTTACAATTTTCGGTGAAAGTATATAGATGGTTCAGCAAGTCAAACATCTGGGCACTACCCTAGATGTTAAACTAAACTGGAACGCGCACTTGGAAAAAGTAACCAGTAAAGCAAAACTAGCACTTGTTGCGGGCAGACGAATGTTTGGGAGACTAAAACCTAAAATGGTAATGTGGCTGTTCACTACAATTGTAAGACCCATGTTATTGTTTGGCACATTAGTATGGTGACCAAAACTTAAACAACAAAACGGCAGTCATTAAGCTAACTAGGATACAAAGATTAGCATGCTTGCGGAATCATGAGCAGTACTCTTACAGCATCTATGGAAGCACACCTAAATCTCATCCCCTTGGATATTTATCTAAAAGGAAAAGCTTGGATTGCAGCACATAAAATGAAATCCACCAGTACCTGGCCAAAAAGCAACCCATTACAACTCAGAAGTGGGCTGGTTTAGTATACAGACAGATCCCGCACTGCCCAAGAGACAGGGGTGAATATCCATGGGATAAAATCAAAGGTAAACCTTAGCTTACCCTTCGGCAGGTAAGCCATAGTGTTTGAAGCTAAAATATTTGCGATGATGCAATGCAAAATAGAGAATACTAGACTCATTAGTAACCTAAGTGACAGCCAAGCTGCCCTAAAAGCGCTGGAGTCACCTCATATCATCACCAAGCTAGTAAAAGACTGCCTAGCCCAAAGTCATCCTCATCTGGGTACCAAGCTACTCTGGAGTAGAAGAGAACGAAAGAGCAGACGCACACACAAGAGCAAAGACCAGGAAAGGTACTAATTGGGAAACCTTCCAGTAGACTAAGTGATGACCTAGTCAACTTAGGACGTGATTAGATAAGACGGGTAGTAGGACTTATAACAGCACACTGCCACCTGAAAAAGCACCTCCGTAGAATAGGAGTAAACAGAGGTGATACACTCTCAGAACATGTGAAGAAGAGGAAGAAACATCCTAACACATAATCTTTGACTACCCAGCACTATACCGCAAAATGAAGGAACTCCGCAGGGTAAATCTCCGTGGCAATTTACCCAATCACGAGAACCTCATAAAGAACATCCTAAAATTAGTTGAAGGCACAGATCTTCCTTAATTTAGAAAAAGGCGTGCACAAAAGGCCGCAGAGTCGAAGTGCTAAGGTGGGATCGTAACCTACGATTAACCCCCAATAACAATCAATCAATCAATTAAGATGCGTCAATGCCTTAACTATATTCCTTTATTTTTTCATTTTGACTGCGACTTCGCCTTTTTGGTTTGGTTTAATTTTATCACCAATAAAATTGTCGAAGTCTCTGTCCCTAAATTATCCAGAAATTGGAAAAAACTGCTGAAGTGCTATGAGGCTTTGCACCGTCTTAAATAAACTAGTAACCGTTGAGCATTTTGGCTTTATTTTCTTCCAGTAAAAGCTCCTCTTCGAACATCAGGCGGTAATATTGGGAGTTCAAATTACAATAAAAAACATGGGGCCGGCGAAGAGATTGCTTTGTAAGCAATCCCAAGAACGAACTTAAAAAAACCTTTCGATTTCGATTTCGAATTTCGGGAAAATTCGAAATCGAATATCTGGAAAATTATTCGACATAGAATTTTTTCGATTTCATTATTGAAATCAGCGTAAAATTTTCTTTAAGAATTACTCATAAAATCGCAATGTCGAAATTTTCCCAAAATTCGAAGTCGAATATCTCGAAAACTATTCGAGATAGAAACTTTTTGATTTCGATTTTGAAATCAGCGTAAAATTTCCAATAAGAATCCATTTTACAATTTTAAAAAATCCATAATTTTGTGACAGGGACAGACAGACAGACAGACCGACAGACATATAGAATTCAGTAACGAACTTTTTAAGTTCGTTGAAAATATGGCTTGAGAATTGTTTTCTTTTAAATTGGATACCAGGCGGTTACTGAATTTAGAGGCTTTACAACTGCAAGGTAAGGATTTTCGGTACCCCAGTGGCTCATGTTTTGCTTGTTAACAAAACCTTGCAAATAAAAATGAGCCCTGTCACTAAAGAAAATTTTGAATCATTAAACAAACCTTTTTCCAATTAATTTTTTAATCATAAATTGACCAAATTGAAATCCTCTCAAGATATTGTGCTGCTTCAGCCGCTGGTAGATTTAAATCTTGTACGCGAACATTTTAAAATGTTTTGTCAGGCTAGTTTAGACGTTCCCATAGCTGATCCTCATTTGTAAAGCTGCTCTCCGAATCGATAAACCTGGCTGATCTTCAAAAAGATCTACAACCTTTTCGATATTTTGAGACGTCGCGGCGGTAGACGACCGGCAAACACTGCAAGTTATCTCAGATTTTTGAATCAGCCTAAAAGCAACAAATTTTTTTTACAAATTATACATTTTTACTCCAAAATTTCAGTTACTATTTCTCACCTGCTTATTGTCTTTTCAAAATTTTTGTCTTTACCTAAGGGAGACTTTAAAAGACCGTCGGACAACGAGACAACTTCGTGCACAAAAGGCCGCAGAGTCGAAGTGCTAAGGTGGGATCGTAACCTACGATTAACCCCGAATAACAATCAATCAATCAATTAAGATGCGTCAATGCCTTAACTATATTCTTTTATTTTTTCATTTTGATTGCGACTTCGTCTTTTTGGTTTGGCCTACCTGATAAACAAAACTAACTTTTTCTCCACAGTTTTCGTGGACGTAGTGGGGGTCTCTTTCCTGTAAGTACCTTATCTTTACATACTTTTGCAATCCTTTTATTATCAGTTAGCTGAACTTGTTCATGCCATCGCTTTTTTTTGTTCCATTTTATTAAATATTTGACTCGTATTTTTTTCTTAAATTATTATTTCTCTTTTTATCTGCTAGCATTGCTTTTGCAATAATTCTTAACACCTTCATCTTTATTGTTCTTATTTTTTGTCTCGTTATTTTTGTTTTTTATTTTGTTTGATTTAAATATGTAAAAATTTAACTACTTAGAGTTTTAGAGGGTACCGCCGAGGATCAAAATATAACATAAAGCCTAAATTGGTCTTACAAACATGCAAAAAATAATTTGAGTTTTAATAAACAGTTGTCTATTAATAATTATACTTTTTAATATAATCTTATTAACTAACTTAGATTTCAATTAAACTATAGAAGTGTGCTGTAATGTTGTACAGCAACGTCCGGCACAAACTACAGCTCACCTAAATTATAATTTTACTTAAAGAAAAATTAGTATTTCACAACAATAATGCTAACAGCTAGTAACATAGTTCTCATATTTTAAAAATATTAACGTCAATTATTTGAACAACAAGAAAATATACTACACAGCAAATATTTGTAGTAATATATGTTTACACTATTGGGTTATGAAAAATTAAACAGAAAAAGTGTGAAAAAGTTGTTTTTTTATTAAACTCAAGACAAATATGCGTCACACATATAAAGTATGCAAACGTTTTACAATCAGAAATATGCTAATTTCTGAAACAATTTTAATATGTTGTGATGCATCATACGATACATAAATTTAATACATTTTAGAATTAAAGAATTGCAATTAAAGTTGTAAACAAGAAAAGTAAAATGAAAAAATGTGCATATAAAAATGTTATACCTCGTAAATGTTAATAGTTTTTTTTAAACATTAATATTAAAGTAAGTATTTAAATTTGTAGGTTAATAAATATAAATATAATCTATAATTTGTGGTCAATATAAAAGGTTTTGAGCTTCAACAGGAAAATGTCCCTACTGGTCAAAACCATTCTGCTACTACAACCGTACGTGCTTTGAAAGATACCTGTAAAAAGTATTGTGGACGCTTAGTTGTTGTTTGGTAGTCGTTTGTATCAGTTGGTGTCAGTGTTTTGTAAAAATTGAAAAATTCGAATACCGTGGCGTAATTAAGTACTCGGATTTGAAAGGCAATGCGCATACGCAAATTAAAGTCGAGTTAGATGCCGCTTACGGACACTCTGCCTCATCGTTTTTCACCATGAGAAGATGAGTAGTTGAACTTGAACGTGGTCGTACCAGCTTGGCTGATGATAAGCGTTCAAGGCGGCCAACAACTGCAATTCCCACCAGTAACATCAAAAAAGCTAGCCACATGGTACTGAAAGACCGTCAAATCAAGATTAAAAATACAGTAGAGATATATTTAAAGAATACGCTTGTCACATATTGACTGAGGAATCGGGCATGAGAAAGCTTTCCGCCCGTTGGGTCCCACGTTTATTCACTTTGTACCAAAAATTCATTAGAATTGCAGTTTGAATTGATTTACTAGCCAACATATTTACCAAATTTGGTGTCAGCGTATTTCCTGTTGCCTAAGCTCAAAGACAGGAATTTCTTATCAAATGAATAGGTCGTCGCAACCGCACTCGCACATTTTGCGAAGCAAAATGACAACTACCATTTGGACGGGCTAAGAGGTGGAGCATCGCTGGAAAATATATATTGACTTAAAAGGAGACTAAGTTAAGAAATAAAATGAAATTTGACAAAAAAATACTTGTTTTTGTTAGATTCAAAACTTTTCAGTTGCCCACGTACTTATTTAATCCTTCCTAGATTTTTCATGCACTCATTTTTTTTACTTTGTCTTCGCTTCTTTTTGTTTTTGCGATTTCTTCGTTCTTGCTCTAGCTCGGTTCTTTCTAGGTGTCTGTCTTATATTACATTTTATTTTGTTTATATTTTATTGTTCTCGTCACCTTTGCTGCTTTTATTCTAATCGTAGTTCTATACTTTTTTAATGAATTCTTCCTTTATATCCCTTTTTGATCGATATTATTTATAAAGACATTTTTATCCCTTGTTTGTAATGTTTAATGATTTCATTTTGTAATAAATATAATTTAGCGTTAGGGTGCACGAACAGGGATTATTGAGTGACTTTTGATTTTAGCAGTAAACTTAAATAGATAAAATTACTATATTTGGGATAAACTTTAAAATCTACTGAAGTGCTTATAGTCAGTTTTACAAGAAAATAGTAGTTGTCCTTTCCATCATTACTGTCAAACTTTGCTGTGTTTAATGTTAATTTTCTGAATAGACAATAATGCATAAATAGTTCTGTGCTGTCAGTTAACGTATCAACTGTAATTTCGTTGTCGTGAGGGAGTTGTATAAAAAAAATCTAGCATATACAGTAGATATAGACACTATTGAATAAATGCTAGAATATACTGTAACAGAACGAGCCCATTTGGTTGACGGATAGGGGGTACAGGTGTTTGCGGTCTTTTTAGCTTTTTTGTAGCTTTCCATAGTGTGTAGTAATTTGCAGATAGATTGGTAATGTAATGTTCAAAGGTGTTATTTTGCACGTCCGTGAGGGCTTTTTTCAGTTTTCGACTTAACTGATTGTAGATATGTTGGTCTCCAACATTTCGTGATGTTTGCCAAATTCGTCTAGCGAGGCGTTTTTCGGCTATCAACTGATGAATGTGTAGTGGTATATTCGTGATTTTCAGGCTGCTTCTTGAACCACTTGAATGAAGTATTGCGATACTTCGTCAAGTTTTGTAGCGGATTTGATCCGCAGCTTGAGATTTACTTCTTCTAGGTGTTGCTGAAAGGAGGACTAATCGGTGTTTTTCGAGATTAGTTTAGGCGGGGGTGATTTTGTGATAACAACAGTACTTTTGCTGGTCGTAACTGCAGTGTGGCAATATGCGAGATCGTAGTTAGATTTTGTTATACAGTTATTTCTTGCTATTCTTCTTGTCATGAAGAAGTCCAGGAGATTAGAGGGTTTTGTAGGATCACTTGGCCAGTGAGTGGGTTCACTGCTACTAAGAAAGTCATAGTTGCTATTGCTCATTTGCCGTAGTAGATTTCGACCTTCTGTTGTAATTAGTCGAGACCCCCAGTGCGTGTGTTTAGCGTTCCAGTCTCCCCCCGCTATAAATCTAGTACCAAGTGTGCTGAAGAAGTCTTTGTATTCATCTGTAGATATAGCGTTCCGTGGCGGGCTGTATATCGTGGTGACGGTAAGTTGCCATGGGTAGGCCTTTATTTTGACGCTGGTCGCTTGTATTTTGTCTGTTTGGAATTTGGATAATTCGTGATGCGAGATATATTAGTATTACTGAGCCAGCATGGGCAGTCCCGTCTGGGTGGGAAGTATTGTATATGAAGTATTGAGGTATGTTAAATGTTGTCAGGTTGGTGAAATGTGCTTCAGAAATGAGCAGAATGTCAATCTTATTTATATTTAAAAATGTTATAATTTCCTGCTTATGATTTAGCAGGCCGTTAGCATTCCATAGATAAAATTACTATATTTGGGATAAATTTTAAAATCTATTGAAGTGCTTATAGTTAGTTTTACAAGAAAGTAGTAGTTGTCCTTTCATCATTACTGTCAAACTC
Source organism: Sinelater perroti (assembly GCA_036346155.1). Classification (NCBI taxonomy): domain Eukaryota; kingdom Metazoa; phylum Arthropoda; class Insecta; order Coleoptera; family Elateridae; genus Sinelater; species Sinelater perroti. The sequence goes on along the minus strand of JARFIY010000060.1, from coordinate 264,191 downwards.
TGCTGTGTTTAAATGCTAATATTTGGAATAGACGATTATGTATAAATATTTCTGTGCTGTCAGCTAACGTATTCCGTGTATTTTATTATTTTGAGGAAGTTGTATAAAAAATCTAGCATATACAGTAGATATAGACTAGAATGTATTGTAATCGCAAGAAAGGACTTAAACAAGAAATAAAATTTACAAGGAATATTTCATGAAATTGTAAGAAAGTAGTATTTAATGTATGTACTAGATAAGGGCAAAGGTTAAAAAGCGTAATATTTTATCATAATTCTTCAATTAATTTAAACATATAAACTCTAACAAGAAAGTGCGTTTCATTTTCAATAGAAAATTTTTTTTTTTAAATGCGTTGCGTCCTTGCTCATTTATATATTTAGAGAAATTACGATTTAAAAATGGAACGCAGGAGTGACAGCTAAACAAAAAGAACAATAAACGAAGATTAATATAATCAGCTTAACTAATGATAAATATTTTGCATAACAGCTTTTTTCTAGCTTCCTTAGTGAGATTTTATTTTAAATTTCTAACAGTTTTTTTCAAATTTACGTTATTCATTATTAAATTTGCGTGGTTTAACACCGCATGATCTAAAAAATATTCTAAGTGGTTTTGCTTTCTAACTTTTAAAATTACGTTATCACATGGATAACGAGAAACGTGACTTGAACAAAAAAATCTGGTATGAACATCACACGACTTTCCTTATCCTATTATTATATATATATTATATATCTCGGCGCTGCGCTGATCTCGTCACGGTACTTGCTATTTTAAAAAAGGACAGGGAGCGAGTCCAACACTCGAACGCTGATTAAAATAAACAGTACAAGATAATAATTGACTCGTACTTAAAATTTTGCTACGTCACTGAAGGTAACCGTGCGACCTCAGCCGCGCATCCTTCGCCATTATCGCCTGGGTGCTCCGTCCTAACGGCCAAACGCTCCCTCCCGCAGTCGGCCCGGAAGCTCTCCGAACGCGCTGTGATTGGTCCGTTTAATTAATATTTAATCGGCTATAACTTATTTATTTGACCTCAGATCAAAAAATTTCAAGGTAATTTTTTGTTCGTCTCGGTTTGATCTATCCGGTAATATAAATTTCCCGAAACATTTTATGAACACCCGGTATATTAAAAATCCTGAGCTTCAATTTTTTTTCGAGTTCCTATTTTACCAACTTTTATTTTAAATTCATGTTTATCTCATAACAAATCATTTTTATTCTCATAAATTTTTTGTATCTTCAACCGTTTAGATTCGCGACGCTTTGCGACCGATTTTGCGACCTTGCGACCAAACGGCTGGGCCAATTTTTACCATAAGCTTCGTACTGCGTCCCCTACCTACGAGTAACTTGCATACCAAATTTCAAGACTCCATCTCGTACGGTTCTCGAAATATCCTGATTACTGACAGACCGAGACACACACACACACACACACACACACACACACGAACCAATGACTCAAACCAACTTTTTTGGTGTCCTGAGACTATATTTCGTCCAGAAATGTGAAGAACTGGGTAGGTCAAATTTCCGCCGATTACATTACTTTTTTTATTATAGCATAAGTAAAAATCAAATTTAACTTTGAATTTAAAAATTAAGGTCGTCATTGTCGTTACCTTAAAAATTTAATATATAATTTTATCAATACTTTTCAAACGATAAACATAATTTTCTGTTTTGTTTAATTTTGCAGGTATTTAAAGCGAATTATTTTACTAACTGGCCATAGAATTAGTTGTTCATAGCAGCAGTATACCATGAAGCTTTTTATTTTGTTGCCCTTTATATTTATCAGCGCATATTGTGCAAACATGGTAAGTAATTTAAAACAAAATTTTATTAGCTACACTTGCTGATTTGTTTTTACTTACATGTTGTTTACACATTACTTATAAAATATAATTGTACAGAATCCTTCAATACTTCTCAAGAACTGGAAGGCAAATATAGATCCGTAGATAACCGAGTGTCAAAATGAAACGCTAGTGGATTTAGTATACGTGGATAACTTTTATGTTCACGGAAATCTGATTGATGATTCGAAGATGAAGTGTAATCTTAAATGTTACTGCGAGAAATTAAATATACTAAAACCAGAAGGTAATATGAGTCCTGAGAGATGGTTTGAGTTGTTCCTTGGTCTATCACCCGAAGTTGCGAAAAAGTGTTGCAATTCACAGCTACAGATCTATGCGAGAAAACCTATGAGATGATTTCTTGTGCCGTTAATGGGGTTTGGTCTAGCCTTAATATTAAAAAACCATAATTACTATATGTTATATACATAATAAATAAACTAAGGCATCTATATATTTAAGGATGTAACTTTGAGTATTGGGTTAAAATATAATTTTCTTTAGTTTAAAAAGGTAGTTATTGTTGTACAACTATTTTGTGTTGTATTTTTAATTTTTTTTAATTAATTTATAATATATAAATAAATATAGTATGTAATTACAATATTTTATTTGGGGAAGTTGAATTTATGCATCTTATTTTTCTGGATAAAGAATAATAAAAAAACATGGGGCCGGCGAAGAGATTGCTCTGTAAGTAATCCCAGAACGAACTTAAAAAAACCTTTCGATTTCGATTTCGAATTTCGGGAAAATTCGAATTCGAATATTCGAATATCTGGGAAATTATTCTACATAGAATTTTTTCTTCTTTCGAATTCACCCTAGAATTTCCTATAAGAATTACATTTAAAATCGTAATGTCGAAAATTTTCCCGAAATTCGAAGTCGAATATCTCGAAAACTATTCGACATAGAATTTTTTCGATTTCATTATTGAAATCAGCGTAAAAGTTTCTTTAAGAATTACTCATAAAATCGCAATGTCGAAAATTTTCCCGAAATTCGAAGTCGAATATCTCGAAAACTATTCGAGATAGAAACTTTTTGATTTCGATTTTGAAATCAGCGTAAAATTTCCTATAAGAATCCATTTTAAAATTTTAAAAAATCCATAATTTTGTGACAGCGACAGACAGACAGACAGACAGACCGACAGACATATAGAATTCAGTAACGAACTTTTTAAGTTCGTTGAAGATATTAAAAAATAAATGTTAGACATTTAACTCCTTTCTGACATAGTCGCCAAAACTGATTAGTTTTCATATTGTGCGAACAGTTTAATTATTCTTTGTGCACAAACTTTTTGTTAAATATCTGAAAAAATTAACGAAATTGTTTAATTTACTTACAACAGCTTTATTTTGTAAGGCGCGGTTCGCAAGGACAGTTTTAATGCGCAATGACGGTGTTATTCGTAATTCAAGTTGCCTAGTGCGTACCTAACTTTGACATGCAGCACAAATATTGTTATTAACAATAAAAATTATTTTAGTTCTTTTAGTACAGAAACCTCAATGGAAATCTTAGTTACAACTGACTTTTATTGCAAATATCTTTTACTGTATAAATTTTGTAGCTACATGTAAATTTAAATTTGATATGCAAGTTACTTGTAGGTAGGGGACGTAGTGCGAAACTTTTGGTAAAAATAGGCCGATCAAGGTCGCAAAATCGGTCGCAAAGCGGTCGCGTATCTAACCGGTTGAAAATATAACAAATTCATAAGAATGAAAATGATTTGTTATCACGAGATAAACATGAATGTGTGATGTTCACACCAGATTTTTACACTTGCGTCTCCAGAAAGATAAACTAGATTTTTACAACTTCAAAATCTTGATTTGTAGTAAATAGAGTTTCACATTTTTCCTTAATAGTGTTTGAGACGCTACATAGGTCTCGTATGGTATGATTTACAATATCGATGGAATCAACTCAAGTTAAGTCTGTGTTTTCTAAACTTACTATTGCACTAGGAATCACAGCATAATTAGTTAAAATAAAGGCCAGATTATTTTGTAAATTTTTTTTCTCAAAAAGTTTTTTGGCTGTTTTGATTGATACTGCCGAATCTTCGTCTAAACTTCTAACTACTTCCTTAATTTTTGTAAAATTGTTAGCGTAGCAACATGCAGCTAAAATCCGCGTACTTCATCTTGTTAATATTGGTTAAGGTGGTAGAGTTAAGTCAGGTGCCATTTCTTTGAAATGTCTTATGCTAGATATTATTTTAGAAAAATTTTTTTATTGAAAATATGAACATATGCACGTCAAAAAATTGTTATCGTATTTCCTCTGCTACACGATGTAGCCCATGGGCAAAGAATGTCAAATCCAACATACGTGGAAATAATAGTTTCAGTGCATTTCCTGCTGCAACTTCGCTTACAAACATAAGGACGTTGTCATAAAGAATTTTCCCTGGCCACAGTAGTGACAGGAAAGTCGTGAATGCTTGTGCGATTGTAGTGCTATTTGCTCTCTCAAGAGATTCGGTACTTAACAAATAAATTTTAGATGCTTGATTTGGCTTCAAAGATCCAACAATTATATTGGCGATATGTCTGCAAAATCAGGTTGTATTGATAAAGAGAATCTAAAGTTTACAGTTTTTAAGCTACTTTTCTGTAGCATCTGTTCTCTCATCTATTGATATCTAAATCTTTTTGTCTTTCATGTTTCTTAGAATTTCGTCTATTTTGGATTCGTAAGCTCTGTCGAGATAATTTTTGCTGAACGTTGATTTATTTCGTAAATTTTGTTTGACATGCTTTTCGACAAGTGACCGCAATGGCGGATTTTGTAATTTCCATAACGGAATTGCAACACCCACAAAATCTTTACATAAATCAAACGAAAACTCAGAATGTCGATTGGATGTTGATACAAACGTTTTTAGTAACGGAGTTTTTGGGGTGGCCACTTTCTTTCTGATTGCTCTATGATGGAAGAGCCCTTCAGTGTGTTTAGTAACAAAACATTTTTTTTCCAAAATATACTGGTTTCTCACAGATTTTACAAAAAAGCACAGAACCATTAGTTGAAAAATGATCACTTCCAAACTTTTATACAAATTTATTTAATTTGTCGGTGACATAAGAATGCACTTTCGGCATTGTGGAATAAACAAACCTTCTTGTAAGAATGAATAAAATTAAATGCAAATCACCAAACAATGTAGGTATTACTACTAAAGTAGGTACACATTTTTAGGTGGAATTCTCGGTAAGGGATTAACATATCACTTGGAACAAGTAATTAACGTAAGTAATAAAAAGATGGGATTTTTGTTGCTGCTATTTATTCTATAAAAACTAAATTTATGTTACTAAATAGGCAGTTATAACTGTTATAAGCATAACAGCATTTCTAAATAAAAGTAGTCAAAATACGCATTTTTAGGCATTTTAGGCATTTCGCTTGAACATCCGGGCTTTACTAATATTAATTTTTAATGCAAGTACATAAAACCTTGTAAGTCAGATTTAAAAACACTGCCTCATTAATTTTTACTTTTTTACATATTGTGTAAATTATTGCCTATATTTATGTATTAGGGATTTTTTAGTGCTTCCAAATTTTCAATATTAGTTTATGTACTTTATTTTACCATCTTAGCCTGTGGGTTATCAATACTTTGGCTGCTATTGTTTTTAAATTATTTTATTATGGTTGTTACCTTCTTATATGCATAATTAGATCTATTATTATTCTTACTTTCAAAATTTAGCATCAAATTTAGTATCTCATCAAGAACGTCATTCTTTTTATCTTCAACTATGTTACTTTGTCTTTACACATAATTAACTTTGCTTATTGTGCTCCTTTCACACTTTTTACCTCACTCGCGTATTTTTATTTTCTTACATTCTCATTTGGTATTTTCTTTATCTTTTCCAAATTGTCTCACATTTTCTCGTTAGTTCTTTGTATTTGCATACTGTTTCTAAAGATTCTAAAGCAATTTTGTTCTTGCTTTATTCGTTTCCTTTGCATCTTTATCACGATAAAAGTCATATCTCTTTTATTTTTTAAGTTATAGGTTGTTTTATGTTGCGTCTTGTAATTTTTCGTAATCTTATATTTTTTTCTACGTTTTTATTGTCTTGGTTCCCAATATCTTTTTTATCTTTTACTTTTTGTATTTATTCTTTGTTTTTTGTATTTGCAAGTCTATTCTCTTCGTACTTTTTTTAAATGTAGGATTTGTATCGTAGATATCTAGGCTTTACAGACGTCGATGTGATGGTGCAAATTTTTGATGACAATTTTACATAGAGTTGCTCCAATGGTATTTATCTCGACAATTTTGTCGTTTTAGAGGTCTTGGACAATAGCTGGTTTATCGACGTAAAATTGAATTTGTAGATATACCCACAAAAAAAGTCTAAAGGCGTCAAATCGCATAAACGAGCACGTCAATTGATATTTATATTTCTCGAAATTAAACGTACACCAAACTGCGACTGCAATAACTCTATATTCGCACATGTATGGTGCATGTTGAAATAAATAATTTACGTTAACTTGATTAAGTTTGGAGAAGAAATAGTCGTTAACTATGCCGCGGTGTCGCTCAGAATTTATTGTAATCGTATTTCCAGACTCATTTTCGAAAAGAAAGTGGTCCAGCAACAACTTTTGACCACAGGGTACACGATGCAGTTACATTTTGAGGGTGCATTTGTTGATTTTGATTCTTGTTGGCCCAAGTGCGATAGTTTTGTTTGTTTACTGTCCCATTCAATGTGAAATGCGCTTTATCGCTGAAAACAATTTTCAATGAAAAATTCGGATCAATTGCACGATGTTGGAAGAGCCAATCAGAGAACACGAAATAGTCGCGAAAAGCTTGATGGGTGTTCTTTTATTTTTTCGACATTTTTATAGTCCTTTAATCACTTCAAATGTGACTCCAAAGCAAGAATGGCATACTTTAAAGTAAAAAAAATGGCGCTGGGCTGACAGAACAAAAATTTAGCGTTTGTATCAAAGTGAAGTTTACTATCCTGCGTCCCTATTAGCAGACCCTTTATTTTTTAGTTTATCCATTGTTATCTTTCTTTAGATTTTTTGTCGATATTTTATATTATTCTAGTCTGTTTTATCGGAGTTTTTATAGCTTATCAACTCTTTGCAAGAATCAGTTATTTCTTCCGCTTCTAATTTATCACTGCTTTTCCTTTTATAGTGCTCAGGCGATTTTAGAACTTCTTTGTATTTGTATAAGTTTACTTATTTTATCCTAAGTTGTATTTTTTATGTATTCTTTCTTCTTATTTATTGTGTATTATCAGATTGTTTCGTTGCGTATTGAATAACACTTTGCAACTCTCGCAGTCAGGGCAGCAACTCAGTCCCGCTCACCTATCAACTGTTAAATTAAATCGTCCAGTCTTGCTTGAAAGTGCAATTTTTTTAGGATATCATGTAGTTTATACCACAATATTTTCTTTGCCTTCCACATATACAGTTTTTACCAAAAATCCATTTTATCCAATATTCATTGTCTGTTATACTTGTTCACCACCTGCGTAGTACGGTTATGTTTATCATATTATGGCAAATTACATAATAGAGGAATTGTTAATTCTATTTTAAAAAGTATTACATGGAAAACTAATTTTAGTAGTTAAACTTTGTATTAAGAATAAGTAATTTATATATCTGTGATTGAAGATGCTAAACCAGATCAATTAAAATTTTTGTTATTATAAAACTACATATTTCTACATAATAATTATGACATTAGATAAAATTTTACCACCATACATTGCATAATATAAAATATACCATGCGTGCCTGGTTGCGATACTACATTAGGTGCGCCCGCCTAAACGTTAAGGCTATCTTATTGTGTTAGTGCAATGTTACAAAGGATGTCGGTTCAGCTGTAACGTAACTGCTTTTATTTGCTATCGCAGTTTTTTACTTTTTTGTTACTACATAGTTTGACATATATAATTTGTAGATTGGCATGTTAATTATGCAATCATAAAAGAGTAGCCGGTAACATTATACGGCATTACTATAAAAAGTTATTAAGTTTAAAAAAAAAATTATTACAGATCTAATATTAAACGATACATAACAAAAGGAACAACACCAAACTTTAAATTTTGTATTACAATCTTTATTTTAAACGTTTAGATGAAAAAACAGACTCCGTTTGCAAAAGAGCCATGGTAGAGGAGAAAACGTTTTATCTTCTGGAGTGATATATTGTATATTTTAAGAGACCATTGTATCGCTAATTCTAGGGTACAAGTTCTCTAAACAAACAAAAAAGCACCAAAAGATTTGATGTCTTTAACGACACAGTGGGAACAGTTAAGGAAATTTTTGTATATTGCCTACAACAGTTCACTTGCAGAGCAAGTCCTAAACTTGGTATTCCGCATTAAACTCTGTGTAATACGTTAGGACCTCAATTGCGATTCTAATTGTGCAAAGGTAAGAACCTGAGGACCATGTAAAACAAACCGATTTTTCTATAGTAACGCAGGAGATAATGGAGAATGATGAATTTTCTAATCCTATGGTATTCAACAACTAAATGACATTTTATGTATCATTGTACTGTTGTATACCATAAAATAGATTTACTAAAACTTAATGTTCCATGTACAATCTTTAAAATAGAAATGTGCGGTTCCTTTTTCTTCAATAAAAGGACTGTGAGAAGTATAACATACCTAGATATGTTGCAGTTATAGCCGTTTCTGCAACTAAAAGACTAAGAATTTAAACAACTTTATATTGCAGCAAAATGGAGCTCCACCTCATTGGCATGATGAAGTGCGTGACTATTTAAATGACGAATTCCCTTAACTCAGGATTGGCCAATATGCTAGAGAAGATTTGGTATTGTTTGGCTGACCTCCAGGTCTTCCCATCTTACGGTTTCAGATTTTTTTGTGTGTATTAGAGATCTAGTTTCTGTGCGACAAATTCCAATAATATTGGATGAACTTTGAAATTAAATTATTGCAAGTTTATCATTAACCTGGACACACCTTGGCGCGTGTAAAACAAATTAGATTACCATTTATACGTGCATTTGGTGATGTAAGGAGCTTACATCAAACATTTGTGATAGTATGAATAGTAACTCCCTCTTCATGCACTATTTAATATTATTTTTGAAATATTTATTAAAATATTTCTTTTTACAATCCAGTAGAAACATTGTATTATTATTCTAAGTTTATCAGGATGAAAATAACGTCTTTGTTTACTTAAAGATTATAGACAGCTGCCTTTTATAATCAGTGTTTTCACTGTTATAAAACTGTTATACCTTTTGACATTAAAAAAATTATAATTGCATATTCGTATGTGTCATTAATTTGTTTTAAAATATTTTGTGAAACAAAAAGCCCTTTATATTAGTATGAAAAAAAGAGTAAGGCTTCAACAAAAGTGCTTTAGTTCCCTGTATTACACCACTTATACGTTTATACATCTACATACCTACCTACAACATGTGCATTGTTTGAAAATAGTTTTTGTGTTATTTTCTACGTTGACGTTGTTCCTATGTGATCTTTAACAACTAACTTTTGTTTTAAATCTTTTCGTTTCATTTTTTATTATTTTAAATGGTATTGCCCTTTTTATACCAACTATTAGGTTCTCTTATAATGTCGGTTTTGTGAAATCATTCTAGATGGTGGTTGGAGAAACATCATATTTTCATATGTTATTAATATTTTAGACTACTGAGGAAAATATTTTATGGCTTTTATGTATGAATTACAACTCGGATATTTAAGTTCAAATTTGGGCCCTATCGTGTGGTTATAATTATAAAGAAAAAGATACATCACAAGGAGGAGTCTGGTAGGAACCAGAAGGAGTAAGAGAAATTACCCGATTAGAGAAACTGTGAATCCGACACCTAACGGTATAAGGATTTTTAGTTTATAAATAAATAATATAAAATAGAGAAACTGTGAATAAAATAACTTAAAAGACGTAACCGTTAAAGATTATATGATACTAACATTAAAAAGTAGTATTGCATGAAATAGACAGCGGTAAGGACAGGTAAACAAAATTCAAAACTTTAGACTCACCATTTTGTCAAAAATTGGATAGGCAACACATTATATAGTATAGGACAAACGAATGCATATATGTATAGAAAAACAAGTAACTACAGCAGTAAAGCAATTTAAATTCTGTAAAATAGTTGAGTTGATAATAGAGCAACTGCCAAGAAGTTAATTCGAGTTGTTACATTTTCGCACGCAATAACACCGAATAGATTTAACGTAGTTAAAGTATACCGAGCAACTAATACCCAATTTAAAAAAACAACTCAGACGAATATCTAACAGGTGCGGAATAGAGGAGAAAGAACTATATCGAGGAGCTATTTAAGAGATTTGAAAAGACACACAGAAGCCCAACAAAAGAGGGTAAAATTAAGGAAAGCGTGTCAGTACAGATGAAGAAAATGATGAATCTAATGAAAACTTTGACGGCAGATACAAAAGAACTTAAAAACGAGCAAAACACCAGTAATGATGGGACCAAAGACTGACAGGAAGGGATAAGAAGGCTAAGAGTAAAAAGTAAATTCTAGAAGAGATTAAAAAATTTAAGCATAGTAATGAGAAGACTATAAACGAACTTGACAGCCCAAAACAAAAAATAAAGATATTAAATAAAAAGATAGAAAAACTAGAAGGAGAAAAAAGAAGGAAAAATATAGTGCTACAGGGGGTACAAATGAAAGCAAGTAATCCAAGAGTACTAAAAGAAGAAGCGGAAGGGTTTATAAAAAAGGAACTACGTGTAACCTTAAAAGAAGAATCAGCAAGAAAATTAGAAGATAATATATTTCTGATAGAAAAAAAATAATGGGCATTAGGTGCTGAGCGGACGTGATTTTCTGTAGTGGCGATAAATAACTTGTTCTAGAAATCTTAGAGTTTCCGCAATAATTACAAGTGTACATGCTTAACGAACTGTAAGAGTAGTAAGGATTATGAGTGCCGATAGAGAGTTAAACAAGCGGTGTTTGTTAAGATTTCTTTGCGGAGCATTAATGTAGTTCGCTCGCGCGATAAATTGTCTGGAACACTTGCTTATCAGTAAGCTGCGAAGTGGATTTAAAGGTCATGTTTAAAAGCGGGCGCGTGACAAATTTTGTTTCAAGTTGTTAACTTTTAAAGTCTATCTAGACTTAAATAGCAGCAAGGAAGAAGATGCAAAAGTTCTTAATAAAAGCAGAAAACTGTTAAGGTCGCCACTGGAGAGAAGCAGGACGCATTCTAAAGAAAAAATCGAAGAGCTGAAGGAAATATAAGATATGTTACAAAGTATAATGGAAGAAATAAAGAGAAATCCAGAAGATAATGAAATGTTAAAAAAAAAAAAAGAGAGAAGACATGTGGAGAAAAGAGAAGAAAGATTTATAAACTAAAATCGATAACCTGTAAGATAAACTTGAAAAATTTAATAAAGACAGAAGGAAAAATAATGTGATAGTTAAAGGGGTGAAATTTGATGAGAAGCAAGCAGTTACAGAAGTCAAGAAGTATTTTAAAGATAAATTACAGGTACCCATAAGGAAAGTAATATCGATTAACACCAAAAGCGGGCAATCTGTAAATATAATGGAATTAACAAGCTGGGAAAATAAGCAAGAAGTGATAAAAAATAAATACAACCTAAGTGGTTCTAAGGCATATATTGAAGCAGACCTCACTCAAAAAGAAAGACAAATTTAATGGGAGATTAGGAAAATAACGAATTAAGAAAAAGGTAAAGGAAAACACGTGGGATACAAAAAGATTGTCGTTGAAGGAGAACAATATGGGTGATATGGCAAAGAAAAGAGGGTGGTGAGTTTTTGATATTAAGCACAATTAGAATTATCTCAAAAAACAAACAAAACAGAGCTGTGTAAACTATATATTTAGCACCAATAAATATTAATAACAAAATAAATAAATAAAACGGGCAAAGAAATTAATAGAAGACAATACAAAACATGACTAAGTAAATTATATTAGATTAAAATACGATAGACGGGAAAAAAGTTCTCTTGTAGCTTGGCGGCGGATGTCAGCGTGCTTTGGCTTGACGGCGTCAAATCGGGGGTGGGTTCCTACTTGGGCAGATGTATACTTATTGGAGCACTACGGACGGGTGAAGAACACACAAAACGGCAACAGACAAAGCGCAATCAAAGCACGCTATCGGGTTTGCACAAAAACCTAGTCAGCCTCGACTGGCGGCCAGCTACTCTCCGTCTTTCAGAAGGAGTGCACTTGAAATGCTGGGTCGGTGGTAAAATTTGTTTTAGCTGTGAATAGAGGTGGGCAAGCGGACAAGTCAAGGTTACGGGTGGAGATGGAATTAAAAATAGTAGTGGTTTAGAGATATGCACGAAACAGTGAGGTTACCAAAACTAATTATCTATAAACATTCTAACAAGGTGATGACAAAAATGGCAAGGAATATGGACAATGAGAATATGTTAAATTGGGCTGTAGAAAAAGAAAAGATTCTGGATAAAAAGAACAAGTAAACTGCAGGTAAAAGTTATAGTAATAGCAAGAATGAGAAATTAAATGATAAGATCTTGAACATTGTGCGCAAGGAATAGAAGATTGAAACTGAGAATGTAAAAAGTTTAAATGGAAAAGAAGAAGAGATTCTAGGGGAATTTGGAAAAATAATTATGCAATTAGTAACTTTAAGGGAAACAAAGAAGAAAGAAAGAGGATACTGTAACATAACGAATGGCCATCTTTTACTGTACAGTGGGGTGGAAAACGAGGTGTGGGCATAAGCGGGGGTTGCAAGCATAATTTACAATGACAGTATAAAATGCATAAAGAACTGGAATTTCGTTTCAGAAAGGACGACGAGTGTTCAACTACGGCGCCAGAAGGGGAAGAGATGTAACTTTATAATTATATATGGCCTTAATGAGAATGACAAGAAGAAAATAAAAGAAAATTTCTTGGAGAAGTTACAAAGGAAGCTGACAAAGCGGATGAGTTTATAATAATCGGGGATTTTAACGTTGGTAACGATATTATAAGTAGTGAGGGTACGGTTGGACTTTTGTATTATGAATGATTTAGTAGTCGCAAATACGTTATTTACGCACAAAGACATTTATAAATACACCAGAGATGTGAAAAGTAGAAATGAAAGATCTGTAATTGAACTGCTGCTAATTAAAAAAAAACAAAGCTAAAGATAATAAAAGATATTATAGTGAAGAGATGTTACGAAATAGAGTCAGACCATTTTATTGTTGAAGTAAGACTAAAAGAACAAGATAATTGTGTATGTAGGCAAGGGAAAGAGAAAAACGATGACTCGAACATTACGAGTTACAAACTATGTGGTACGACAAGATATGAATATAAGAAAAATCATACAGCGTGGTGGGATAAAGTAGTGCGATGCAAAAAAAGAAGAAAACATGGAAGAAGTATCTTCAGTCAAGAAACGACTATGACTACACGGTGTATAAAGAATAAAGAACACAAGTCAAAAAATTGGTTAAGTATACAAAACAAAAATTTTGGAAAAATTTTGGACTGAGAATGGAAGCACAGGGACAGGGAAATTTTAAACTGTTATACAGAACGCTGAAAACACTAAATAAAGAAAATGATATGAAACAGCACTACTTTAAAAGCAAGGAAGGAACACTATTAACGTCATATGAGCAGATAAGGGGTATATGGTACCAGTAATTCAGTGAATTGTTTGAGTGTTACAACCAAACAGTACAAACTACAGAATCTGAGAAAAATGTAAGTGAAACAATTTTAGTAGAAACAAATATACAATTTGAAGAGGTTCTTTATTCACTTAAAAAACTGAAGGATGGGAAGGCGCCCGAAGATGATATTAAACAAGAAGTGATAAAATGTATGAGAAATCCGGGGATTAATGTACTACACTGGCAAATTGGCAATAATTGTACTACTAATTAAAAAAGGAGACGTCTCAATTCGTAGTAATTATAAGGAGATTTCCCTTCTGTCAGTAGTAGGTAAATTATATAAATGAATATTAGAATATCGGCTTAGAACAGTATTAGCACCAACACTACAGAAAAGTCAGGCTGGTTTTCGAGCTGGATAATGTACGCCAGACTGGATATTCAGTATAAGGCAGATTACTGAAAGAGTGCTTAGGGAATATGGAGAAGTGTACATATGTGCAATTGACTCAGAAAAGTCGTTTGACACTGTACTAATAAAATGGATCTAGGACAATCTAAGAAATCGCGACATCCCAAAGAATTAGTGTAAGCAATCAGTAGCTTATATAGCAATGCCAAAAATTGTGTAAGGATCGTAAATAAAAATACCAAGAAATTTATCACTTTCAAAGGAGTGAGACAAGGGATAATACTAAGCCCACTTCTGTTCATAACAGTGATGGATGAAATTGTCCGGAAAGCCAAAAATGTTGTTAAAGGATTTAAAGTGGGGACTAGACATCTGAAACCAGTAATAGTGAGAGAGTTTCTAGATGCGAACGACCTGAAGTTAGTAACAAACAGTCAAAACGAGCTACAAGAAGCAATTAATAAGTAGAAATCTTTATTCGACGAATACGAAATGAGAATCAATATGCAGAAAACCGAATGTTTGTTAATAGCTAGAGGAGAGCAAAAACTTAATATTAATATTAACTTGGACGGACATAAGTTCAACCCAGTGAACAATATAAAATACCTTGGGTCGATTATAGATTCTAGTGGGAACATAGAAACAAACATTAAGAATCGAATTAAAAACATGACACGTTTATACAACGCTTTAAAATCAGTCTTCGTAAACAAAAAAGAAGTTAGTAAAAAGACGAAAGTGAAAATCTACAATACGGTTTTAGTCCTAGTGTTAATATAAGGTAGTGAATCGTTGATGTTAAACAAAACATTAAAAGAAAAAATAATGGCCGCGGAAATACAGATACTAAGTAAAAAGATAAAAAGGGGTTACAAGGCTTGACAAACTGGAAAACACGGTAAAACCTGTCGCTGAAAAGATCGTTGAAAGCCAACTGGGATGATTCGGCCAATAGTTAGAATAGGAAATGGCAGCTTAGTAAAGGAAATATAGGAAGCAGAATGGGATAAAAACAGCAGAGGTCGACCCAAGAGAATCTGGAACCAAGAAATAGGTAATATATTAAGGGCAAGAGGCAGCACAGAGCACGAAGCTAAAAGACGGGCAATGGAAAGAAAAGAGTGAAAAACGTTTTGTGATAGCACAACAAACCCCGACATCCAGAGGTAAATGGGACAGCGGATAAGTAAGTAAGTACATTCCTGACCGAACTAAAAAGCAAAGGAGATAACATAATAATAAGAAATAAAAGCAAATTTCGAAATTATATAGAGAAAGTCTATATAAACGATGATATGACGAAAGAGAAAAGAATGGTACAAGCAGTAATCCGGAAGCTGACAAAAGAGGAAATAGGAAAAGGTAAAACTGTAAAGGTGAGATGCCAAAATCTGATAAGCGGGGCAAAGATCTGGATATGGAACAAGAAAATCTAAAAATTAGAGACGCTTACTAATGCGCAAAACAGGGCAATGGGAAGGCCACCAAAAAACTAACAACAGAAAAACACAAAAGATGGGAATCTGAAGAGACGACCAGTGCAATGATAACGGCAAAGCAGAAAAAAACGAGTAGATATAAATACAAACGTTAAAAAGCTAAGAAAGAAAATAGTAAATACAGTGAGAAAGAAAAATACAATATGCAATAGAAAAAGCATATTCAAAATTGCAACGTGGAACATGCGTGCATCTAAAGCCGACAACAGTTTGCCATCTCAGTGGACAGTTGCAGTATCCGGTACTTCGTTTTGGAAAACAACTTTTATAGCTTCTGCGCGCTCTTTTCTGTTTTCCGTACGAATTCTTTGAATGGAGGACTTGCTTATAGGAAATTCGTCAGTGTAATGTCCAAGTGCCTTAATAGTTGCTTCAATCATAAACATAACACAGAATTTTTCATACTTAACTGACACCTATCTAATGCTGCCGCTAATTTTGGAGTGATAAAATTTCTCCTCATAGAAGTTTTAGTAGTAACGGGCTGTATGCTCCCAGTTGGAATGGGCAAATTTTTTTGTAAATCCAATATTTCAGAATCAGAAGATGAATTTTCTTGTAGTGATTCATAAGATGATGTCGAAGGAGTTAAGGATGAAAAATATTTAGCACGCCGCTTTTGCTCCTCAATGTTTCTAAGGCGCGACTTTTCTTCTTTTTCGGTCAGTTGTTTGTCCACTCCAGCTAAGTGAGCAGGTAGACCTGGCTCTCTCTGCCGCTTCAAGAAGATCCTACCTTTATTTTCTTTATTAATTAAAGTGCATCGGCATGTGCAATGTCAAACAAATCGACTATGTTTGTAACAAACTCTTGTCAACGCTGCTCAAACACATATTGTGTTTTGTTTGCAATTTTTTGAAAATATCTCCAAACTCGATATAAGGTAACTAGTTTCTTAACACGTTTAGGTAAAGATTTAGTCGGTATACGTGCCTTTTCCCAATGAATAATGCACTCACGAATAGTAATATTTGCGCTTTCATTAACTCTTAAATTCACTTCACGAACATTACAGAACAGAACTGCCAGTACTTGTCCATTAGCGGGAAGTTTTGAATCGTAATTGGATGTTTTACGACCCCTATTAAAAATATTTTTTTTAGAAGTGTGTAACCTCACTGATGGGGGATGCACTAAGTTGGGAAAAGTTTGTTTGTTTAGATATATTGCATAACTGGCGGTGTGAAGTAATAAGGGATTTCCATATGACGGATAAACGTTGAATATCATTTCTTGTGTTCAAGCATTGTGGGCGTTTCTCCATTTCATTTGCCTCACCTACTATCCTGCTGGTAAAACAGGAAATAGGAGCAATGGTTTTAGCCTCCAAAAAATTAATTTTGTGGCCTGTTTGTTATCAAACAAATTGTCATTGAACTTCTTACAGGGTAGCATATGCGATAAAAATGGATTAATAAATTGTTTTTTGTTGGTCGATTAACGAATATGCATAATTAAAAATATTTATAGCCTAATCACATTAATTGCCCTACAAATAATGTCCTTTAATTCGCTCGCGTTAGTCATATCGGATATATTTTAAAAAAGTCAGACTTTGTATAAATAAATATGCAATAAACCACTGTTAATTGTTAAAGAAAGTATAATTCTTGAACAAAGAACTAATGAATACTATTTGTCTAAGGAATTTCCAGCTTACAAGCACTATGCGTAAATATTCAAATTAAAAAAAATAACTGTTACATATATACTTACATCAACGTAGGTTGATGCAGTGCAAAAGTAATTTTAAATTAAGAAAAAATAAAGAATTAACATTTATTGAGTAGTGTACACCAACAAAATATTATAGGGTAATTAAGAAAATCTAGAAAAATTGTAACTAGTTCCGATCAGCTGTGCTTTCAGGGCATACGAATTAAAAGTTTGTAAAGCGTGGCATTAAATAAATCATTCAAAAGTAAATATATTTTTTATTTATTAAGTTTTTATTTGGTCACAACAATGAAAAGTAATTTTTTTTGTAATATTTCTGTTAGTCCTTGTTATACAAACATTATACGAACGAACGTGACAAGTCTTAAATTTTTATTAAAAATGTTCTATGCGGCGGATCATTCAAACGTTTGAATGTTGATATTTGATAAAATATTTTTAAAAAGCGATTTTTTTCTAATCACCTAGTGTCTGTTTAGAATTTTTTATTTTAAACATCTTTTGTACTATTTTCCTCCTATAAAATTAAAAGCCTTCTACTATAAGATAATTGTTTTGCATTTATTTGCATGGGTTTTTATTGTTCGTGACTCTTTTATAAGTAACTGTACCGACCAAGTTAACATAAATTTTCCATATCAGATTCGGATTCGCTTCGCGACCGTGAAGTAAGTGCATATGTGCACTGACCCTTGTATATCGCAGCCTTGCTTATGTTAGATTATACAAGAGCTCTTGACCCCCGGGTCGTGTTCTCCGGATAAGCAATCAATCTGCGTACTCACATAAAGTCGTATATTTTTATAAAAATATCTAAGTACACTTAAATAATTAACTAGTAGGCATTGTGGATTTTTTTTAAATGCCACGATGCATTATAACAATCCACAAGCAGAACCAATTTAGGCTCGTATTACCTTTCGAATTATCCCACAATTTAACAGCTTTTACCAGTGAACAATATATATCTACAATATCCTGTAAATCCAACGTAACAATTCACAAATAATTCTTCACAAATCGCTGCATCTAATCACCACTACAGTATTTCTTGTTTATCGCAATCGCAAAAATGTTCTTCTCAAGAAAAAGATTGGCAGCTGTTAGAAAATGTAAAACTTCAAAGAAAGATAATATCCCAGCACAACTGAAACAGGCAAACATTACACCTTACTGCCTTAATAAACCAATAGAGATTTATAAACGATATAAGCCACTAGATAATAAAACTGACAACGTAGACCAAACAACGAAAAAAAGGACCCAAAGCTACCTCCAATTTTCCAAATTTCTGCTTCAATTAATAGAGCTACTAGAAAATGTAGCTAAAAACAATTTGAAGTAAAAGTATTGTACAATGACGAGGTCAAAATACTGCCCAAAACATCTGAAATATACACAGAAATAATTAAAGTCCCAGCTGAGAAAAACACGGAATTCCACACATAGCAACACAAACAACTTCAAAATTTTAGAGTTGTTTTACGCAACATTCATCCTAGAACTAGCCAAAAAACAATAAAAAAGCGATAGAATAATACGAGGCGCATTCATAAAGTAAGGGCCGTTTGCATGTATATAAATAGTGGCGCTTCGAAGCACAGTTTTACCACTGCAGCGCCATCTACTGACTCATTGCGAAGCTACAGCGTCATTTGTTTTGATTCTGAAATTGTATTGTTGCCAGTGAATGCAAAGAACAATGGCCGCGAAAATCGTTGATCCCGCCAAGTGTGAAGTGCGTTCTGTGATTCGTTTCTTATGTGCAAAAGGATCGTCGGCTGCTGAAATTCATCGGGAGTTATGCCTGGTTTACGGACCTACAGTTATGAGTGAAGGAAAGGTTAGACAATGGTGCCGTTATTTTACAAATGGCCGAACAAATGTCCATGACGAAGAGCGGAGTGGCAGGCCCAGTATCCAGACTGATGAAATCGTTTCACAAGTGGACCAAGCACTGCGATCTGATCGTCGATTGACGATTAGTGGCCTGGCTGACAAATTTCCTCAACTTGGACGCACTACTGTTTACAATATTGTCACAGAAAACCTCGCATACAGCAAATTGTGTGCAAGGTGGGTACCAAAAATGCTCACCGACCACCACAAAGAGCAAAGAATGTCTAGTGGACGAAAGTTTTGGCCCGTTATCAACAAAATGGAGATGATTTGTTTTCTCACATTGTTACTGGGGACGAGACGTGGGTATCCTACGCCAACCCAGAAACAAAACTGCAATCGATGCAGTGGCGACACTCATCCTCACCAAAACCGAAAAAGTTTAAACAAACTCAGTACACAAGTCGAAAATTGATGGCTACAGTTTTTTGGGACAAAGACGGTGTTCTTTTGGTTGATTTCATGGAACGTGGGACAACAATTACAGCTGACGTGTACTGCGAAACGCTCAAACACTTGAGACGTGCGATCAAAACAAACGCCGCGGAAACTGTCATCTGGCATAATCCTCCTCCACGATAACGCGCGTCCTCACACTGCTGCCAAAACCATTGAGAAAATTCAAGATTTTCGTTGGGAACTTTGACCACCCACCGTACAGTCCCGACCTTGCACCTAGCGACTACTTCCTCTTCTTGCATTTTAAACGGTGGCTGGGTGGACAACGTTTTGAAACCGAAGACGGACTCAAAAACGTCGTTGTCAACTGGTTCAACTCTCAGGCGGCAAGCTTCTATGCAGAGGGGTTAAAGAAGCTGGTGCAGCGGTACGAAAAATGCTTAGAAGTGAACGGCGATTATGTAGAGAAGTAAAGTAAGATTGTACCTAACTAAATATGACAATAAAATTTGTTTCTTATGAGTACATTTTTTTCTGTGACCAAACGGCCCTTACTTTATGAATGCGCCTCGTATAAGTACATAGTCACAAATATTTTAAATATAAGAAAACGAGGTACAAAAACATAACTGTCACTGTTCTTTATAAAACTACCAGGTGTACTGGAAAGTCTTTACCGGTTTTTTTGGAAAAAATCAATAATTTTCGATATAATAGAAAAATTTATTTATTCAAAATATTGACCATTTAATTCTGCACATCTTGCCCATCTTTCAGGCAATTTATGAATCCCATTCCAAAAAAAATGTTTTTCCTCTGAGCGAAACCATTCATCGGTCCATTTATTAACTTCTTCGAAATTGGCGAAGTGCGAAGTGTAATAGTCGAACGGGGCAAGATCTGGGAATATTTTCCACCCAAGCGCTGTCAATGCTTCCTTGACCGGTTTTGCTGTATGAGGCGGCGCGTTACCGTGCTATAAAATCACTTTACCATGTATTCGGCCTCATTCTGGACGTTTTTCGATCAATGGATGGTTCAATTTGATCATTTGCTGTCGGTAGCAATCACTATTAACTGTTTCGCCAGGTTCCAACAGTTCATAATACACCACACCACTCTGGTCCTATCAAACACAGAGCATTGTTTTCCTGCCAAAGCGATTCCTTCTCGCGATTGACGAGCCAGCTTCTCCAGGTGATAACCATGATTTTTTGCGCTTAGGGTTTTCGAAATAAATCCACTTTTCATCGCCCGTCACTATTCGATGCAGAAATGACTTTCGATCAAACCTTTGAAGCAGCACTTCACAGACGATTTTTCGATTTTCCATTTGCCTGTCATTCAATTGATGAGGCACCCATCTTCCCATCTTTTGAATTTTTCCCATCAATCATAATCGGTCGCTAATAGTTTCTTGAGCCACATTTCATGGTTGTGCCAATTGTTTTTGAGTTGGGTGTTCATCCAATAACTCCTGCAGTTTAGCATCTTCAAACTTTTTCGGTCTGCCAGAACGTTCTTTGCATTGCACACCACTTTTGAATTGTCTAAACCACGCCTCACATATTTTTATGGTTGGAGCATGTTCGTCGTATGTTTCAACTACCAAAAGATGACTTTCAGCTACTTTTTACTTTTGATTAAATAAAAAAAGTAATACATGTTACAAATGCACGTTTTTAGGCACATAACTTGACATTTTTGAAGAGGTAGAAGCATATGATTGTGAGTGATACTTTCACAAAATATAACCTACGGCGTTAATAATATTATATATTAAGTCTAGCGACACCTATTGGAAAGAACCGGTAAAGACTTTCCAGTACACCTGGTAAAGTCTGTCCCCAATAACAAAGATATTTGTAACATTGGTAAAATTCTACATTCATTAATAAAATTGGAACCTTTAGGCCAAAACGAGAGACATCTCAATGTATCAAATGTCAAAGACTAGGGCATCAAAAAAACTTCCGTACAGAAGTCCACGATGCGTGAAATGTGCAGGTAACCACTTAACTACTCAATACCTACGTAAAACCGAAAGCCCTGGCGTTAAATATACTTTATGTGACGGAAACCACATTTCCAGCATTTAGACAAAGGCAAATAAATAGAAGTCAATTATCCTATGTTCACATACGCGCAGATCGCTAGCGGGGCCCTAATGGGCCCTAATGGGGCAAATGTCAATCATGTTAAACCTCTTAACATCTCTTGTCTCAAAAATGTCATAATGCCTCAATTTATGAAACTCGCCGAATGGAACATCAATGGCCTGTAACAGCACTCATTTGAAATCTCTACTTTTATACAACCAAATCTCATAGATGTTTTGTTAATTTCAGAAGCTCTTTTTACTGAGAGAAATTACTTGAAGATTTGGAACCACCCCGTTTATGTAACCCAACACCCCGATGGTACAGCTAGCAGTGCCCTCATTATAAAAAATTCGATAAAACACTATGAAATTCAGCAGTACCGCGAAGAACACATACAAGCAACCTCCGTTGTAATAGAAGACTGAATAGGGCCGATAACTATCTTGGCAGTCTACTGTCTCCGGAGGCACGCAAACATACAAGAGCACTATGAGCATTATTTTAATTAGCTTGGTAACCGCTTCATTTCTGATGGCGATTATAATGCTAAGAACACTCTACGGGGGTCCAGAATAAGAACCTCAAGGGAAGCGAACTTCTAAAGATTATAACGTCAAACAATTTGAACTATATCCGGTGACTCAACTTACTGGTCTTCCGATATCAATAAATTACCTGATTTTTTAGATTTTTGTGTCATTAAAAACATAAATTTGATTTATCCACAAGTTAAATCTAACCTAGGTCTACCTTCTGACCACTCCATTATTTCAATTACACTCAACACTCAAGTATCCAAGTACTCAAGGAGTTACCCTAAATAGGCAAGAAATTTCTGACAAAGCTATTTAACACTATACTTAGACTTTCCTGACCAATAAAAAGTGGTTTGTATAATTCCACTCTACAAACCTGGTAAACCACCTGAACATGTAGAATCTTACAAATTGATAAGCCTTCTTCCCATTTTTTCAAAGTTTTTAAAAAACTGCTACTATCGAGACTTAAACCGTTAATCGTAAATAACTTATTATCGCATCACCAATTTTGCTTTTGTGAGCAGCACTCCACGGTTGAGCAAGTGCACAGAATAGCTGATAAAATACATAAAACATTAGAAACTAAAAGATACTGCTCCGCAGTGTTATGGGCATTAGCCGGACTTTTGACAAGGTTTGACATAAAGGTCTATTATTTAAAATAAAAAGTGTATTACAAGCTGACCTCTACCAGGTAATCAAGTCATACTCTATTAACAGACATTTTCTAGTAAAAATGCTCAACGAGACGACTACATTATTTCCAGTAAAATCTGGGGTACTACAGGGCAGTGTTCTGGGTCCACTCATATACTTATTGTACGCAGCGGAGTACCTACAACAAGAGTCACCACAATAGCAACATATGCTGGCGATACAGCCATCTTATCGACCCACCTAAACCCCAAAATAGCATTACAAAATTTACAAACGCACCTAAGGGCAGTACAAAACCGGCTCATAAAATGGTATATTAAAGCCAATGAAACTAAATCTACTCATATCATCTTTACACTGAGGCGAGAAACCTGCCTTCTAGTAGCACTTAACAACCAGGAGATACCACAAAGTGATACTGTTAAATACTTGGGAATCCACCTGGATCGTCGACTTACCTAGAAACATCATATTTGGACCAAAAGAAAGCAATTAGACTTAAAATACCGACAAACGTGTTGGTTACTAAGTATCTCAACTTTCAATAAATAACAAGGTTCTTCTCTATGAAGCAATTTTGACACTAATTTGGACATACATATATTCAATAATATCTATAGTAGAACAGCTCTAACAGTTATCAAGAGAAACTAATATTTATCTGTTTTAACTCTTAACGACAGTTTCAAAACAGTTACGCAGTTTTAAAATAACGAACAGTACTTAAGTTACATTTAAATTTTTTGTTTTATTACATTCTAGTTTAGCATTTAAAAAAAACAAAAACAATGATTTACAAAGTGTGTTCAAATTATAAGTTCTCTAAGTGAGAGTAAGTAGAAAGATGTGGTTAATTTTAGAAAACGAAGAAAATATTTCTAAACTTGTAATACAGATGACAGCACAATACAGTCTACATAGATTAAATTAGCGTCATTGCAGTGAGTGTTGTTTTATGTAATTTAAATGACGATGTTTAGTGTTCAAAAACAACATGCAATCATTCGTTTGGGTGGTGAAACGCCTATCGAAATTCATCGCCAATTAATTAATACGTGAGGTGAAGGCATTACGGATGTTAAAATGTACGTTTGTGGGTGCGAAAATGTAAAGAATTTGAGAGTTATGTGGCAATAAACCGAAGCAGTCTCGGTCACGAACCAGCCTGATCTAAACTAAAATTTCAGAGTCAATTTTGAATGATAACCTCAAAATACAAAAAGTTTCTTCAAGGTGAGTCCCACGAATACTGACCGACAAATAGAAGGCTGCGCGTATGGCAATGTCTCAAGCCATGTCGACATGTGAAGCCGCCATAAATGTCCGACCATGAAAGACGCCCTATGTGACCGTTCATTTTTCAATCGAGTCTCTGTTGCAGCAGCGATTTTTCAGTGTCCAAAAAACACCCGTAAAGAATTATTCTTAGCAGCTATCGAATCATGGTGATGACGTTGTGAAAATGTATACGTTTAGACGAAGATTACGTTGATAAGTAACAGAAGTTTCAACTTTGTTGGATAAGTATTTTTTCAGAGCAAAATGTAGAGACCTTTGAACTTTAAGACACCTCGTACTTACGTTGACAGCGCAAATTTAATTATTTTTTTAATCTTTTATGCTGATATGATGGAATATTTATTTTGAGAGGTGCCTTATCATTTATGTAAGTACGATGTTATCTTCCGAGTTTTGTAAATTAGTTTCATATAAAAGCAACAATATGATGAAATTAGATTTTCAGTTGTAATATATTCTTAAGTGCATTCCAAAATGAAAGCTATTATTTTATTACTGTTAGTTGCTTTTGAATATTCAACAAGTGATCTAGTATGTATATAACATATGTATATATTAATAGTTAACATTTTTTTATATTTCTTTTTTCGTTTGCATTATTCATTACGTAATTAGCGTTTACTACAGACATCTAAGGAAATACTAAAAGCATGGAACAAACCAATTCGGCCGTACATAGGACAGTGCATGAGAGAAACATAAGTGGATATAAAATACGTTATAGCGTTTTTCGTATATGGGCATCTCGTCGACGATCTTAGATGAAATGTGCTGTTCTATAGTAAGAAACTGAAGTTATGGAATCCTGATGGGAGCTTCGATTGACAGAAATGGTCCGACTCGTTCCTTGGTATTACACCTAAGATTGCACAAAAATGCTCTAAACCTTCTATGGAACAACTGTGTCAGAGAACTTATGATATGGTTTCGTGCGTCGTTTCTGCAGTTTTAACTTAATTTGTTACAAGATTTACATAATGTGCATTTAATATGTATCAATACGTTTTATAAAAGCTTATTATCTGAAATATTAGGATAATAAATAAAATTAAAGGATTATCAAAGATGGTGTCATTTTTATCAAAATCAAAATATAAGAAAAACTTTGGTAAACGAAAAAAAGTTATGATAAACAAAATACTCTTAGAAGAAAATAATTTTAAAATAAAACGATGGATCTTGTAAGGTGGTTAGCAGTTATAAGAAAATATAAAATTAATTATATCTTAAAAATATAAATACAGAAAGCGGGTGGTACCAATACTAAGAAGTTGTAGTTGTACTAATTACAAAACATATAAAAACTATATTTAAAAATATCATCAATGTTTAAATTTCGGTTACTATTAAAAATTGTAATTCAAAAGCATAAGGAACCTATAAGGCAACTGTAAGAATCAAACACGTATTGCATGAAAAGCAATAATGGATATAAATTTTGTACTCAATTTGGTAATAGGTTATTCCAATAATTTTTAATATAAATTATAAAGGATGAGTAACGAGTAATTTGATTAAATTTAGTGTTTAACGATAATAATCAACAAAAATATAATTAATAATATAAAAGCATATAATAATATCACGTGAGACAAATACATCAGGTGGAATATTTTTAATTTGCTACAATATATCGAAAATAATATGTTGGGGAAAAAGTTTGTGTAATCTCTCCATTTTGATGTCAACTAACTCTAATTACAAAAATAAATTAGTAGTTAAAATAGTCGACTTCCAAATCTATGGCATTCTGCCACTTGTCATACAGCACATCGACACAGTAGAATGCTCATGACATCAACGCGTTTCTTCTTCTGAGCCTCGTTAAGTTCGTAGGAAATGCACTTCGCTTTCTTCTTCCACTTTTTTTCGACTTTCT
Source organism: Sinelater perroti (assembly GCA_036346155.1). NCBI lineage: Eukaryota > Metazoa > Arthropoda > Insecta > Coleoptera > Elateridae > Sinelater > Sinelater perroti. The sequence continues at coordinate 238,239 of JARFIY010000060.1, read as the reverse complement.
GCAGGATATCCTCAGTCCTTGAGTCATGGCAGCCAAATTCCTCGGCCAGCCCTCGACAAGTCATTGATGGCTATTCTTCAACTTTCTTAATTATGGCTTGACGATTAATTTCTCTTAGTTTTTTGGATCTTAGTTTGTCAGTCAAACTATCACCTTTTTGTTTGAATTTATTGAACCACTTCTGTGTTGTACATTCAGCCACCATACCATCACCGTAAACTTTACAGATGCTTCTACCAGCCTCTGTCGCATCCAGTCCAAACTTGTATTAACAATTGAGCAGCAAACGAATCTATTTATTGTCAAGCTCCATCTTGTAACAATCATAAGTGAGTTATATATCAAAATGTTCACAGAATTACAAGCTATCGAATAATACTAAAATTGTAAAATGTCATTACAAAAATGAAGAGATTATAATGGAACACATAAGCTTTTCCGCCAACCTATTATATAAGTCACTGTTGATTGATACATAAATAGTATTCTTATAAATACTGTTACGAAATCAAATCTACTCTTGAACATAGCATTACATAAGCGTAGAACTGAAAAAAGTGTAATCCTCATATCCTGCATCCACTCGACATTAGCTGTATGTTTGTGTATCGGGATATAAAATTGTTTAATGAGACTGAAACTGTCGAGCATCGTCTGAGGTCTAAAAGACCATATGTTCAGTTCGGACCGTTAGGGCCGTCAAAATTGTAAGTGCCCGGATTAAACAAAATCTCCTACGTAGGCAGGAGATTGTTTCAGAAGATGCAATTTTTTGTTCTGAAACGTCAATGTCTCGTATGATTAAGGAAAATCTACGACTAGCTGCTTACAAAGGTTATAAAAAATATTTCCCTACAGATACTTTAAAAAAAGATAGAGAGAAAAACCAAAAAGTCGTTGACTGGAATACACTCATGATGGCCAAAAAAATTTGTTTACGCATAAAAATATACTTACAATAGAGGAACATTTCAGTAAACAAAATGACAGGATATACGCTAGGTCTTCCAAAGAAGTGTCTTACCCGGTGCCAAAGCAGAAAGGTTATCATCCAGCATTTGTAAATGTTTGATGTGCCTGTCTGTTACGATGGAGTGATCGATACTCGTTTTTGCGATCGGGAGGTAAAGCTTCGGTCGCTGTGTATTAACAAAATGTTTTAAAAGGTTTAGTGACACTTTTAAATCACACGATTTTTTGAGTTACGTCTTAGATATTTCAGCAAGACCCCGCACCTGCCACAAAGTACGGTTAACTCAAACTTGCCTGAACAACAATTCGCCTTATTTTGAAACAGTAGCCTAGATCTGAGTCAGTTTATATTGTGGTGAGTTTTCGATAGCACAGTTTGTTGAAAAAGGTCTCATAATGTGGATTCTTTGAAGCAAGTCCTGATGGCTGCAGTTAATATTTTTTCATTAAATTTCATGCATACTACCCTTCACGTTATAGTGGTTACGTAGAGGCTAATGGTGTCCATTTTAAATAAATTCTGTGTAATTATACTTATCAATAGTAACATGATATATCCATAAAACATTGTGCAAAAAAAAGTTAATCATTTTATTTTGAAGATTTCGATAGAGTTAAAATTATTTTTTATCTTCGAAGTTTTGAAATGTTAGATAATTTTTTTTTAATAAGAACCATAGCTCGGTAAGACACAAAAAATGGCATAATATTAGCTGTTTGATAATGTATCGTTTGTTACCTTTGCTTTGAATATTGCAATGTTTATAGACATTTTATTAATATTTTAAATATTTTGCAATCCTCCATAATATAATGTGTTTTTATAAAGTAATTTGAACTTATGGAGCAAGTATTACAAGTGCAGATATAATTAACGGGAATAATGAGAGTTAGTAAATAGATAACAATAATCGTAATGCAAAAAAAAGTTTTGTTGAAGATTAATAGGTCCATATTCTTTCGACGAAAATATAAATCATAATACATACATTTAAATATTAATAAATTTCTAGAATCTCTGTTAGGTAGTGTACTACTCAATATTATCTAACAAATATATTTTCAACAAGGCGGCGCACCAGCTCACAATGCAGAGAAAATTAAAATTTTACAGGCAGACAAGAGCAACGATATAGTGATCCTAAATGCAGCAGACTATATCGGTAAGATGCACAATTACTTGAATCCTCTGGTTATTGTTGTCTACTTAATAATCTCACCACCTGCATCAAAAATAAAACCAAAACCCTTATTACTAATTCAAATCTACTATTTGATACCAAAAAACTTCTTATACCCAGAGAAAAATCCTCCAAAATTCCTAAATTAAATAGTCTCCAAAAAATTCATAAAAAGAATATTCACTTATGTCCCATAGTTGGCGCTTTCGGTTCTCCCACACACAAGTTAGTAAATACCTTTCCAAGACTCTTCAACCTTTTATAGAGGAAGCATCATCTACGTTCAAATCTCTTATCATTTTCTAGAAGTACTGAAAAGCTTCCCTATATATGATATTATGATCAGCTTTGATATCGTCTCTTTGTTTACCAATATTCAAATCCCTGATACTCTACAGTTACTTAAGTTAATCTATATTGTTAATAACAATGTCATCTACTTAATTAATTAGTGCCTAATCAACACTTACTTCATCTTCAAAATAAATTTTAGCGCGAAATTAATGGGTTTCCTATTTTTACCGGTCATTGCAAACCTTTTAGACCGATTACCTAATGAATACGATATGTCGATGACTCGTTTGTTATCTGACCTCATAGACATGATACCCTTCCATTTTATACCTAAACTGAATTCACACCAATATCAAATTTATCATAGAAACCGAACATAATAATTTCCTTCTCTTTGTAGATACTCTTATAACAAGAAACCCTATTAATGACAGCTTTTATTACATTGTCTATAAAAAACACATTTGTACTAACCGCTACTTAATTGCCAAATCCCATCACTACTCTGCCCAAATTCAATCTATTGTAATATACCTCATTACCAGGTCCATCAAACTTTCCGATATGAAAAATTAATAAAAAAAAAATACATAACCATTACAGCCACTCTACTACAAAATAGATATTCCAAGAAATCCTTATCTTGTATAATCAAAAATATAAATAAAAACATTAACTCTTAATCCAAGAACTCTCATAACCGACAAACAGCATTCTTTTCCAACATCATACTAATTACCGATAAAATAAGCAGCACACTAATGAGACAAAACATACATACGGTTTTCTCGACCAATAACCAAATACTGATAAACCCCAAGGAATTTATAAAATACCTTGTGGAAACTGCGATAAGATCTATATAAATCAAATAAACCGGCAAATATCTAGCCGAATATATGAGCACTCATTGGTCCTACGGAAGGCAACGACCAATGCTTTTATTTCCCATCTCACCAGCGTAAAGTGATTAAAATAGAAGAACGTCTACAATGCTTGAACACAAGACATGATAGTCAACGCTCACCCGTAATATGGAAATCCCTCATTACCCCGCACCTTAAACCAACGAACATTCCCCAACCCAATGAACCTTCCGTTAAACAACATTTCTGTCAAACTTTCACTTTTAGCCCTATAAGTGACTAGGCAAGACACACAAAAGGTCAGTTTTATTTAAAAACTCGCAGCTCTCCCTGAGAAGTAGGCAGGTTGAGACATCGAGTGAAGAGCTAAACTCATAAAAATGGCATCAAAGCCAATATCGAAACGTCGAGAATTGTCTCAAATATGGACGCGGTTCAACCCATGAACTAAGTGGTTCACTTGTAATAATTCAGAGAAGAAAAACAACTTCTTCTCTGAATTATTATCAAGAAAGTACTTAGGAAATGCAAACGTTATTTTACTTTATTTTTTATTTAGTCAAACGATATATTATAATACAAACAAAGTAAAACAAGTAATTTTCGGGAATGGCTAAAAATGCAAATTTTAGTTTTAACCATTAACTTGTTTTTAGAAAAAAATATTGGTCCTACTTCATATATCTCATAATTATTGAGGTCCCCCATAAAAGCATGAATGTTTATCCACCCTCTACATAAAACTTAATTTAACAATTGAAAAAAAGCATTAAAATCCCGACCATATAATATATTTAACTCTAGTACATCTATAAATACTGTTACGAAAGTCCAGTCTGCCATTTCTTTACAATACCAAGATATTTATTATTATATTAGCTTACTGTTACAATTGTTATTTGACAAATTATAGCTGCATTCTCTATCCGTAAAAATATTTTTGTTTGCGGTCCAAACACATGAAGACTCCACAGAACCTGGCCTCAAGATTTAATATAACGAAGAAGAAATCATCCAAAGGAATAGCATTAGTGAATGCATCCCTTATTTACTTTGTATTACATTTATCGCATTTGCTTAATACTCCTTTCCTGTGGAAGTAGATTGTAAATATGCTATTATGTCAATAAAAAAAATATATTGGCTTAGAGCAATTTAGAAAACGGTATTGTGTCAGAGAGTTACGTAAGTGTGAAATTAAAAAAGTGTAATTTTTAAGATAACCTCTCCACATTAACTGTATGTGTTACACTGGACTATAAAATTGTTTAATGAGAGACTAGATAAGTCAACTGTCGTTAATATTCCGTAAATTCATATTTAATGCGGACTGCTTAAAGCTGTATGTGTTCAAAATTTAGCGAAATTCTCTTCTCAAAGAAAGAATTATGTCTGTATATTACGGAAATTATATATATATATATATATATATATATATATATATATATATATATATATATATATATGTGGTAGCTTAGTGGATAGATCGCTAGACTACGAAACCAAGAGTTGCGGTTCGAATCCCGCTCTCGCCAATTCGATCGCTGGCATTTTTACGGCCCAGCTCGACTCAGGCTGCAATAAATGAGTACCTGGATGTCAAACTATGGGGTAATAATAGGCGGTCGGTACGTAGCGCTGGCCACGTTACTACCCTTGTGTACCGTAGGCTCTAGACTGTAACAGATCTATCCTGTTACGACCCCAAAGCCTTCGAGGCCTATTACGAGAACTATATATATATATATATGTATATATATATATATATATATATATATATATATATATATATATATATATATATCTTCGGAGTTTCACATTATTCAAGACGCTTGACTTGCTACTTACAAGAAACATGCGTGACATTTGTTAATAAGAAAATTTAAAATATATAAAAAAGAAAATCATGAATACAAAGCATTCGTACAGTGGTTATATCTACCAATACATTTAATAAATCAAACTATAGGTACCATGACGAGGCTAAGATACATCTATCTTCATTAATAAGTTGATGTACATTACAGTATAATCGCCAGAGTGTAGACGGACTCAAGATACATTTCCGGAGCTCTCTGATGCCTGGCAGGTGACCTACTTAGTCACTAAAAATAATTGACCATATGCGTGCACTCAAACAAAGAGCAACGAGAGCGGTGTAATACCGTAAAGGAAACTTTCTACAGCGGTGCGATGAAATTAGGATAAAAACTTTTAAAAGGAATTAAGATATTGCTGTCACCGATTTGGCTGAAAATCATTCCCATGAACGGTACTGACTTAAGATGTGTGTTTGAAGTGAATCCGTTGAATAGTTATAGTGTCTCCAAACACACATACAGATAGACAGGATGATAATCTTATTAACTTTTTATAAGCTCTACTGTAGAAAGTTAATAATAGCGTTTAAAGTGCAGTGCTATCCACATTGTCCCCGCATCAGAGATGGTGCGCGACGACCGGGCAGAGAGAGCCTTAGCCTCTCAGTTTGCAGGCCGTGCTCCCAAGCAGAATGTTATAGCCTTACCATTATTATATTATTACACTACAATGTAGAAAATTTTATAATTTTACTATTTTCTACTAATTTTGGTTAATTTGTTATGTTTATAATTATTCCTTTTATAATTTTATCCCCAACAAATTATTTTGATATAAAATTATTTTTATATAGAATGCAGAAATATGAGTTACTATATATGTGACTTACTACCCAGTTTTTAAAAATCATCCTGTAGTCTCCGTTTTAAAGCCTAAGAAAGGTATTATTCAGGTGTAAAGCGACCAGCAACTTTAATTATAAATTGTTCTACACTGCAAATTAAAAAAACATGGAATTTTGCAAATATCCAACAGATTTGTTTTTTATTCGTTTCATTCTACAGAAGTATAAATATTTGATTAGATTTAAATTGACAAAAAAAGTGAATAACGTGTACTTATATGCGGTAAATATATGAACAAAGTGTTTTTACACTAACAATGTATACTAGACTGCATATTTACCAGTCCAAATTGCACATAGATTATGTTACTACTCTTGCTACAATATTTCCAATAGACAGTCATTCCGTTATAAATTTGTTGAGACTACATTGAGTGCAATCTTAACCACGAGTATGTATAAATTAGGCAAACATTTAAATAAAATTGTACCTTCTAAGAATGTTTTATTTTGTTTGATATATTACAAAAATAATAACGAATAAAATGTTTCCAATTTAAGTAAGATATCCAATCGGCCTGTCGCATTGGGTCTGTGGACACGAGCACTACTCCTATGTCCGCTGAACCTATGAGTGTATGACGTCCGAGCATTAATTTAGTTAAGTAAGTGCATGTTAGTGGGCACAATAATGCGGTAGCCGGTAAGTTCACCCCCACGAAGAAAAAGGTATTCAATTATGCTATACTTTTTTTGGAATTAATAAATTAATAAATAATAAAAGCAAGCCTAAACAACTGCAAGGGCCTGGACTTCTTTTTGACGAAATCCGTTAATATACGCTTTTCAAAAAAGTCGTATGGCAAAAAATACAAATTTTCTAATTTTTTATAAGAAATATTCCACTAAAACGCTTGATTCACATATTTGTTATTCAGAAAAATTATCAAACAGGTATTGACTTTTTCATTATTTGATTACTGTTTTCGCACTTTTACTCAGATGCTCTTATTCATATTAATAAAGAAACACATCATATACATACAAAAGATGAAAAGAGAGAAGATATTAAATATTTTACAGATGTATATAATGTATATGTAAACATAGAGCTTTCTGATTGACTTTCTTGTTATACATGATACTCCTACATTTTTAAAAATATAATTCTATTACGTGATTTTTATTTACATTCGTCACTTTATAATTTTTCATTTCGCTTGTTAGTTGCTTTAGCTAAAAACGTTAGTTACATGTTAGCATTGCTTTCTTTTGTCGTGTTTAGACACTTGGTTTTCCGCCCCTTAAAGTTTTTTTAATAATTCTGCTTTTAATAATATTTTAGTAGGGTTAAATTTTAAGCATCCCCGGTTTCATAGGTGTCTAAGCGAAGGTTTATCCTTGGATTGATCTCAAATTTTTAGTTCTCCTTTTTGATAATAGAGTCTAACCTAAATAGATACACATAATTTTTCTTTCTACTTCAGTTAAATCAATTAAAAAATCTTTGGTTTGGACGTCGTTGTCAGTCAAAATTTAGTTAAAAAATTTAAGTAAGTGCACTTTTGCTTTTTTGACATGAAATGCATGGATTATATGCATTAACTTTTTGATTATGTATATTAGTACGATTGTATTTACAAGAAATCTTAAACATTGCTTTACATTTTTGTATCGTATTCAACGCATATATTTATTATATATTTATTTGACTGTTGTATTTGATAGGAATAATACTTTAGTCCTGTGGCGTAACAGTAAATTTGTTAAGATTAAATTCATATATCGACATTCGATTTATGCATGGTATAGATCTGAAGGAATATAGTTTTTCTGTTGTATCAAAATCTATATAAAAATCTATAAGAATCATTAGAAAGTTAACGTTTTGTTAAATTATTTGTTTATAATAAATATTACTGCATAACATATCCAGTTGAAATAAATCCTGTTTGGACATTTTTCACAAACTGATACCGTCTTCCGTTCTTCAAAAATCTTATTCTTATGGTATTTATTACAAAGTTTTTGATCTTTTAAAATTAGACTTTTATTTAGTCATAGCTCTTTTACAAATAAAGGGTGTCAAAAAAAATTATAATTTTTTTTTATTTATTTATTAGTTGAAAAAGTTATGACTATGTTAAAAGGCATTGCTTTTAAAGGAAGATATTTGGCAAATGTCCACCATGGCTCATTTTATTCTATGGAAATCTGACACATTTATCAATCACTTATTGCATAATTATGACGCAATTTCATTAAAACATTAAATGGTTGCTTTAACAATTGGATTGTTCTACGTGTGTTATGACAAGTAGTGTTCTCACTCTAAAAATACAAGTCATCCAAATCGATAGTCGTGCAAGTAGGACCATAAAAAAATTTGTTAAAAAACGTTATTGTCAGATATCATCTGGTAATAACGTTTAGTATTGATAATCGCTGCGCTTACAACCTCATTTTTAAAAAAAAGTCCGAATTATATCACCAACATAAAATCAACACCAAATTGTTACTCTCTGGGTATACATAGGACGTTCTTAAGTAACTCAAGGTTTTGCTGTAATCAAAATGTAATAATTTTGTTTACTAACGTCCCCAATCTTAGCAAAATTGCCGTTAAATTCTTGATTCTTTAGCATCTAATTGCCAAATACACGGAGTTTCAAATGGTCGTCTAGGTTTAGTTCCCGGGTTAGCTAAATCTTAAATGGGTGCACGTTGCAACGATCAAGGGCTAGTACAAGGCCTGTTTTCGTTTGCTGTTAGCAATTAAACCTCTTCGTCTTTTTTAACTAATCTTTTATCTTTTGGTGCATTTCTCTTTTCGGAAATGTCACGTAATTTGCACTCGATCTGGGCGACACGTTCTCTGTGCTTGTAATGAATATCAAGTCAAGTAGTACTCCGTATTGACTAACCTTAATGGGTTTACTATGAAATGTCGCTAAGTAAAATGCTATCAACTCTGCAGAAAAACAAATGGCACACAATTTAAATCCTGATTTTCTTTGAGACACTATTTATATGATTTTATTTTGTTAATTTAATATTCACGTTTATTCTAAACACTCGGGGATCTAATAATATTATTTTTATTTTATATTAATTTATATTAAATGTATTGAGTTTATGATTTTTCTATAACTTTCAATCAAATATACGACTTTGGTGTTTTAAATAAACTTTTCTTCATTTAGTGTTGTCCTTTATACTACTTTTATTTGCTATTGTCTTCTTTATACTTATTATGCATTTTAAATTGCGTACCACTTACCTATATATCTATTGTACAAGCATTTGTACAATATATAATTCTCACATAGCTTGAGCTAAAATCCTTAAATTGTCTGAATAATTATTATTTTCGGAAAAATTTGTTTATAAATTTATGCGTAGCCTAATTTATTGTATGCAAAATGAATTTTCACCTTTGCTACTAATAATAAGTTGATCCTAGCATTTATTTAAAATACTAGTTTTATATTTAATATATAAGTTGGATATATGTACCGAAAAATAATAAAGAAGCATAAATTATCTTAAATAAATTTGTTTAAATCTGTTAGCAAAACAGAGTTTGGAATATTTTCCACTTGACTCATATATTTTTAAAACTGTTCTAGTTTCATTGCATATTTGCATATAAAAACCATTCACATGGAGGTTTGGTTTTATGTATATAATTTATAGTTTAGTACTTGCAAGTGCACTAAAAATATTACATTTATAATATCAAAAGTGGGTTTTTCATAACCCTATTCAATTTACTTTATTTGGTAATAAACAACAGCCTTAAGATAAGGAGCATATCATATGTTATAGAGTAAACACGTATAAAACGACATAATTTTACATTTATAAATAAGGATTTACATGTCTTATGCTGTTATCTACGTTAAGTGGGTAATTGTATACTTTTATACCTACTATTTTAAATGTTATGTTAGCAATAACCGTTTCCGAAAACAACATTTCTGAAATTATTTTATCACTCCAAACGTAAATTCAAAAACTAGCTAAGAATGGGCACATATGTACTTATGGGGACTCACACCAAACACATGCAAATTTTAAGTTTAATAATAGTAATATATCTTACAAGTAAAACGCTTTTACAAAGGCTATAAACAATAGATATTTTTATATAGTTATTTATAGTTTCTTATAATTTTAACGTTATTTTATTATCATTTTCAAAAAAACTTACAAATTGTTACATGAATAAAATTCAGTGAATAGATAATAATGACATGTGACATGCAAAAGAGCATCCCAATGAAAACGTTCTTTTCTAATATCACTAAATTTAACTAACATTTTGTAACAGGTAAATATAATTATTGATTACAAATAATATTGAGATATAAATACAAAACACACAAGCCTATAACTAATTAAATCTATCTGGTAAGTCTAAGGGATCGGATGTCTTTAGTCTTTGAGTATTTGTCCTTTGTAGTAAATTTATTGTCAGCTCGTTGGAGTCACCTTGAAGTCTGTCTTGGTATTTTACTCTGGGTTTTTTTATTTTGTCTCTGACAGTCGGTACAGAAATATAGTTTGGAATTAGCCAGTTTGAAACATACTAAGGAGCGTTGCGATTGCTCTTAAGATCTCATTTTGAATTTTTTGTTGTATTTCCAAATTCGAATTATTAGCTGGTTATGGGAAATAACTGGATACCATATGTCCAAATAGGTTTAATTGTGCATTGTTGCTACCGATTAACCAATACAATTGTCAAAATTTTAATCTTTTTAATTTTTGAGATATCTACAATAGGCCATTTTCGAAAAACCGTAAAATTGCGATTACAAGTCGAATTTTGAATTTTTTGGTCCAAAACTAAAAGCATTCGACAGATTGTCGTATTTTCCACCTTGGATTCCAAACTCAAGCATTTTTCTCCGAATGCGGCAATTTGGCGCCATGTTGAAATTTTCTAACTTTGAAAAAATTGAAAATTTTTTAGGTTAGGACACATGTAAAAAAAAGAAATTATCAGAGCTAGTAGAATTTTTTATGTGAAAAATTTTGAGCACAAACAGACCTATTTTGGTTAAGATTCAAGCGAGATATTAATATAAACGTGTTTGAACCTCTCCTGGGTCCACTTTTGTGTCTTTCGAAGAAAACTTTAATTTTCTGAAAACTAGATACATGAGCATATAGAAAGCTAAAAACGACTTTAAGGTCGATAATAGCGTGCGATATGTGAATCCAATTTAAACTTTTTTATTGAAAATTCGTTAAATTGGCATTTATACATAGAAAAATATAAAATTTTCTTATTTTCTATATAAAAAAATACTGTTTTTTGGCATCTACAATTTTTAATACTTAATACAATACTTAATACTCAGGTCACAATAATTTTTTTAATTTAAAAAAAAAACTAAAAATGGGCCTACAGCTAGCTGGCCCAAGACATTTTTTTCTAGCTAGTGTCAGTCGACGCGTTTTAATAATAACTACAATTTTTATCACGGGTACTTACTTCATATAAGCCATAGTTTTCTTGTAAAACCCGAAAAAAGGAAAAACGGCTTTTTGGGACATAAAAAATGCCCATAGCAATACACTTTAAAATACCACTCCCTAAAAAAAACATTTTGATCATTTTTCACGACACAGCGACTGGCCTATTAAGCACCAAATCTTCAGCCAGTCTTGTATATTCTGTAAGGTTCTTTGAAGCTGTGTTTGGGTTGTCATGCGAAGCTGACACTGCGATATCATCAGCATTAGTGGCCACCATTGTTTTCCTTATGGATAGCAGGTTTGCGGTATACAGTATGTGTAAAAAAGGTCATAGTATACTACCCTGCGGAACTTCTAATTGCATTGGGTAGATCGGACACAATCGTTCTTGATATTTGACTGGAAAGTATATTTTTTTACGGTATGATTTGAAGATTCTATAGTAAGAAGAGAGTTTTTGATTTTTTAAAGTAATCTTAAGCCAAACTTTATCAAACGTTTGTCTGACGTCTAGAAAGATCACAGAGCAGTATTTTTTAAGATGTAAGTCATGATTAATTTTTGTTGTTTTTCTGTGTACTTGTTCTACGGTAGCGTGTCCTTCTCTAAAACCGAACTGATAATTTGGTATAAGGTTTTCATCCTTGAGTATTAGTTTTATTCTTTTTAAAATTAGTTTTCCTGGTAGTTTGGCTATGACTGCAAGGAAACTGATAGGCCTATGACATGGTGTCCTCCATCTTCTTTCCTGGTTTCTGAATTAGAATTATGTGCGCTAAGTTCTATTGTTGTGGAAGGCAATATAGCTTCAGATTGGCATTAAATATATGTTATGATTTTTACACCTTTCTCTGGTTTCTATCCGTGTTTTGGTAGTGATTAAATTGGACCCGGGGGCTTTATTTAACTTTAGCTTTTTTATAACTTTCTCATCTCCTTCGATTTTAAACGGTCTGATCATCTGTGTTAGCGCAACATTTCTTTCGACAAATTCGTAAATTTGTCTTTCTTTTCACGAAGTGCACGTCTGATAGAATAGTTGAAATACTCGTGCCAAGTGATCTGCAAATTCTGCTGCCTTTTTAGTGGCACTTCTCGCCCAAGTTTTACTTTCTAGTCGGCTAAGTGAAATTGTTGTCCGTGGCTGTTTTAACTTTTTAGTGGCTTTCCACAACGAATAATTTGCGTCTCCGATAGCGGTTAGCTTAATCAGATATTCTTATATTACTTGGTATTTTAAATTGTTCAAGAAAGATTTCAATTTTTAGGCTGCACTGCTGAATTTTTTTTTCTTGAATGTCTTGTATTTTTCCAATTTTTTCCGAGTTGTTTTTTTGATTGTTTTTTGTTTATTTTGCGGTAGGCGGTTTCCATGTCTTTTTGTTTTTTGTGATTAAAAATTGCGACCCGAGCAGAATATTGAATGGTATAAATAATGTGTTCCACAGCACGTTTTTTTTTAAGGTATGCTTAGTATCAATTAGCTCCCTGTATCTATTCCAGTTAGTGGATTTATTGTGATGTAAATCAGATTTTTGTGTTTTCAACGCTCTGCTAACGTATTTGATAATTACGGGCGAATGATCCGAGGATAGATCGAAACATGATGCATCGTTAATGTTGCTGGTTGCTATTAGTTTTGTGATGCAAAAATCAAGCAGATTAGAAATTTTGTTAAGATCTGGTGGGCAGTAGGTAGGTTGATTCGTAGTTTAAATAATTTTCATTTATAGCTTTGAGTAGCTCCCTGCCTCAAGGTAAAGTTAACCTTGATTCTCATTGTTTATTTTTTACGTGTATCTTTACCCAGATCCGATAGTATTAAAAAAGATATTAAAATTCTTCTTTTTTAATTTTACGCTTTGGTGGACAGTATACTGCTGCGAATGTTATGTCTCTATTGACTTGTGCAACTACAGTACTTGTAGCTTGAATCTGTAGATGTTGATATTGGTGGCTTACATAATGCCTTATTGAGTTCCTCATTATTACTGCTGTGCCCCCGTTAGCTGTGTTGTCTGGGTAGTTTACTGTATAAATAGACTATTTGGGTATTTTTATGTATAATTGATTAGATATTGGGCCATTATGGCAATTTAGAGATCATGGTAGTGAGCAAGTTGGGCATAGTATCCACTCTTTTCATGAACTTACCCTTCGTTGCTTCAATTTTGTTATTTGTTTGCTATTGATTTTATGTTTGAAATTATTGTTGACTGTTTACCTGTTGCGGTTGTGGGCTGTTTTAACTAACTTTTTTTTTAACTTTTTAACTTAACCAATTGTGAACTTAGTTGTTTAGACCATAATCGTAGAAATTTATGTTTTCGAATTTTTGTATACACTAGAAAAACTCTGTAATTTGGGCGATGATTTTCCTGGAAAGTCACGCATTTAACGTTTCTTTCCTTTCTTTCGCAGTTTTTTGTAGGGTGTTCTCCAGCCCATTAAACGCACCTTGCCGTCCTATGGCAATAGTTTTCTGAGTGACTAAACCTTTGGCAGTTTTGACATTATTTGACTTCATGCTTAACGTGCGGAGGTGCGAAAGTGGTTCTTGATTTTAACAGGAATTCTATGTCGTATATATCTTTATTGTTTTGGTTTTGTTCTAATTCTACAAAAAACATTGGTAATGGTGTTTTTTTAGCCCTATGCCTGATATTGTATGTGTTGATTACTTTGTACCCATAATTATTCTTTTCTTTGAATAGTTCTTCTAATGCGACTGTGGAGTATATGTCGCATAACATCACTCTAAACTTTCTCTCTTGTTTGAGCTGGAAGGAATTTCGTATCTTTCTCCTTTAGGATTTTGGTAACGTTTCTGTAGCCCTTTAGATAACTTAATTGAATATTGGCTTGAGTGTTGCCTATTAACTTGATATAGAATTTTTCTTTTTGGTTTGGATATCTAGCATGCCTGTTAGCGATTGTAAATTGTTGATACCATAAACAAAAATAGAGAGTGGTAACTTCTTGTTCTGTTTTAGTCTTTCTTCAATTGTCTTCGTTGTTTGACAGTGCTTTGTACTTGTTCTATATTGTGGGAGCACTTAACCATTAGTCAGTTAGCTTTTTCTGTTTTGTGAGTAGTGAGTCTATACTAGGAGGTCTTTGGTTTCTTGAATTTTGAGTTGGCCATTCTTTCTCTTCATTCATCTGCAATAGAATGCTTCTACTCTGCTGACTTACCACTTGCATTTTTTGTACTAATTGCGCTTGATAGTGAGTTTGTATTTGAGACGAAAACATTCAATAGTATAGATAGTTGTCATAATTGCTAGTACTGCATAGGATTTGGTTGTTGGTACGTACAACTATTATAGCCTTGATCTACACTTATTTGTAAAGCCGACGAGTATTGTGGATAAAAATTCGGCACGCTAAACATGATGACCTTTTTCGCTTATGTTTTGTTCACTTTAAATGTTCGCTTTTTTATAAACATCTTCACATACTTGGACTCTTCTTTCTTCACTCTTTAGCTGTTTACCCTTGGACTGACGGCAAAAGTGGCGACAGAAATTGCAGCGAGAAGCCGCAAGCCAAACAATATCGGCGACAGTAACGTAACCCCAAGCCGACAGGTCGCAGGTATCCACTCCCAGAAGCTGTCCAACTTTCACAACTCGGGCAGCGTACACTGATAAGTTTGTCATTCGTCACTCGTAACTGGTAATTCAACTTTAGAGTGAAAATTATTTTGTATAGCGAATATTTTGTCAGTTACACTGCAGTGTTACATATGCACCATTTTAGATTGCTTGTGAATTCATTTATATCTAATAATTTTTTGTGATTAATTTATGACCATTTAAGTAACGTTAACTAAGGAAACTTTTGGTTCAACGCTGCTTTTTAATTTTTTTATAAATATTATCGTTTAGGTTTATATTTATCGTATGTTAATTTTTTTAACCAATAATTTGCAAATCTGTTCAAGGACGAGAACTTAGGACGTAGTATTGTCTACTATCAAGACCTAATCTGCATTACTGAAATAGTCTCATAAATTCTAATTTGATATGATATATATATATATATATATATATATATATATATATATATATATATATATATATATATATATATATATATATATATATATATATATATATATATATATATATAACACGTAGTACTTATTATCAAGACCTAATCGGCGATTACTGAAATAGTCTCATAAATTCCTTATGTTCTTGTTCTTATTGTACCTATTATTGTATAAAACCACATTAGACTTAGGCATCTTTTATAAAGTAAAACTAAATAATTTTGATTTATGTCCTTTCAACCAAAAAATTTTTTGGAATTTTAAGTTTGTTTTATTTGTCTGAAGAATCTAATGATTTTTAAATGTCACAGGCGTACAGGTTTCGTTTTCAAAAGATACCATATAAAGTAAAAAAATATTAATAAACTTTAGTACTTTAACCAACTCATGTATAGAGTATGTGTACAAAGAGAATAACAAGAACTTAGAATGACGAAGAATATCTAAATGTTTTAACTGCTTTTCTATAAAATAAGTTAGCATAAAATCAGAACTAGATTTTCGTCGAGAAAAAACAAATTTAATATAAATGATAAAAATAATTATGTTTGCTTAGTCTATGTTTAACCATCAAGTACTTATAAAACAAAATGTTTGCATTGTTACATTCATCAAGTTTTAATTATGTATTTTGTTTTATTTATATATACCGTTATCTTCTATTTTATTAGTAACAAGTTAAATTTTTATGGTCGTATATAATTTTTGTAAATATAATGCTGCCCTAGTTTATTTTCCTTTGTATATATATAAATACACATAAGTAATAACATACCACAGTTGAAGAAACACTGTTAGCATCGCATAGGAACATTACATCATGAATACTGCTGCTTTCTTACTGCTTGTTGCTCTGGTACCCTTCATCAATGGCTCGGTAATGCATATTAAATTTTATTAATTAGAATTAGAGTTAAAAAAGACAGTTTCTTTCAGTAGTGCTTGTAAAGATTAAATGGCAACAAACATAATATATGTCCTTTTAGAAATATTTACATTTCATTCGGTTCAATATACTTACTGTGAACTTTTGCCGTAGACCACTCAAGAAGATCTTCAAGAATGGAGGAAAGTAATCGCGCCTTACGTAAAAAAATGTCTAACTGAAACGCACGTGGATATAAAATATATTATACAGTTTTACTTCTATGGGCAGTTATCAGATGACCCTCGAATGAAATGTAATTTATCGTGTTATTGTAGAGAACTAGGTTTGTGGAATCCAGACGGCAGCTTTAACTGGCAGAGAACTTCTGATTTATTCCTTGGGGTTACACCGGAAACTTCTGAAAAATGTTCACAGTCTTCAGCAACCGATATGTGCCAGAAAGCTTATGAAATAATTTCTTGTGATGCTGCGGCTGCCCTAAATAATACAAAGCCCTAGAAAATATATTAGATCTGCCGTTAGAAATAACTTAACCGATTTAGCAAACCATACAATTTGTTTTGTGCATTGGAAATAATGTATTCTCATAAATATGTTAAATATTAGTTATGTAGAAGTTAGTCATTTTATATGTAAAAACCGTTATATTCAATAAATAGCAATTATATAACATTGTAATTTGAATATATCTCACCCGTAAAGCTATTATTTTAAAATTAGACTTGTATTTAGTCATAGCACTTTTACAAATAAAGGGTGTCAAAAAAATTATAATTTTTTTTTATTTATTTATTAGTTGAAAAAGTTATGACTATGTTAAGAGGCATTGCTTTTAAAGGAAGATATTTGGCAAATGTCCACCATGGCTCATTTTATTCTATGGAAATCTGACACATTTATCAATCACTTATTGCATAATTATGACGCAATTTCATTAAAACATTAAATGGTTGCTTTAACAATTGGATTGTTCTACGTGTCTTATGACAAGTAGTGTTGGCACTCTAAAAACACAAGTAGGACCATAAAAAAATTTGTTAAAAAACGTTATTGTCAGATATCATCTGGTAATAACGTTTAGTATTGATAATCGCTGCGCTTACAACCTCATTTTTAAAAAAAAGTCCGAATTATATCACCAACATAAAATCTACACCAAATTGTTACTCTCTGGGTATACATAGGACGTTCTTAAGTAACCCAGGGTTTTGCTGTAATCAAAATGTAAAAATTTTGTTTACTAACGTCCCCAATCTTAGCAAAATTGCCGTTAAATTCTTGATTCTTTAGCATCTAATTGCCAAATACACGCAGTTTCAAATGGTCGTCTAGGTTTAGTTCCCGGGTTAGCTAAATCTTAAATGGGTGCACGTTGCAGCAACCAAGGGCTAGTACAAGGCCTGTTTTCGTTTGCTGTTAGCAATTAAACCTCTTCGTTTTTTAACTAATCTTTTTATAGTTGTTTCTTTTGGTGCATTTCTCTTTTCGGAAATGTCACGTAATTTGCACTCGATCTGGGCGACACGTTCTCTGTGCTTGTAATAAATATCAAGTCAAGTAGTACTCCGTATTGACTAACCTTAATGGGTTTACTATGAAATGTCGCTAAGTAAAATGCTATCAACTCTGCAGAAAAACAAATGGCACACAATTTAAATCCTGATTTTCTTTGAGACACTATTTATATGATTTTATTTTGTTAATTTAATTTTCATGTGTATTCTAGACACTCGGGGATCTATTAATATTATTTTTATTTTATATTAATTTATATTAAATGTATTGAGTTTATGATTTTTCTATAACTTTCAATCAAATATACGACTTTGGAGTTTTAAATAAACTTTTCTTCATTTAGTGTTGTCCTTTATACTACTTTTATTTGCTATTGTTTTCTTTATACTTGTTATGCATTTTAAATTGCGTACCACTTACCTATATATCTATTGTATCAAGCATTTGTACAAGATATAGTTCTAACATAGCTTGAGCTAAAATCCTTAAATTGTCTGAATAATTATTATTTTCGGAAAAATTTGTTTATAAATTTATGCGTAGCCTAATTTATTGTATGTAAAATGAATTTTCACCTTTGCTACTAATAATAAGTTGATCCTAGCATTTATTTAAAATACTAGTTTTATATTTAATATATAAGTTGGATATATGTACCGAAAAATAATAAAGAAGCATAAATTATCTTAAATAAATTTGTTTAAATCTGTTAGCAAAACAGAGTTTGGAATATTTTCCACTTGACTCATATATTTTTAAAACTGCTCTAGTATCATTGCATATTTGCATATAAAAACCATTCACATGGAGGTTTGATTTTATGTATATAATTTATAGTTTAGTACTTGCAAGTGCACTAAAAATATTACATTTATAATATCAAAAGTGGATTTTTCATAACCCTATTCAATTTACTTTATTTGGTAATAAACAACAGCCTTAAGATAAGGAGCATATCATATGTTATAGAGTAAACACCTATAAAACGACATAATTTTACATTTATAAATAAGGATTTACATGTCTTATGCTGTTATCTACGTTAAGTGGGTAATTGTATACTTTTATATCTACTATTTTAAATGTTATGTTAGCAATAACCGTTTCCGAAAACAACATTTCTGAAATTATTTTATCACTCCAAACGTAAATTCAAAAACTAGCTAAGAATGGGCACATATGTACTTATGGAGACTCACACCAAACACATGCAAATTTTAAGTTTAATAATAGTAATATATCTTACAAGTAAAACGCTTTTACAAAGGCTATAAACAATAGATATTTTTATATAGTTATTTATAGTTTCTTATAATTTTAACGTTATTTTATTATCATTTTCAATAAAACTTACAAATTGTTACATGAATAACATTCAGTGAATAGATAATAATGACATGTGACATGCAAAAGAGCATCCCAATGAAAACGTTCTTTTCTAATATCACTAAATTTAACTAACATTTTGTAACAGGTAAATATAATTATTGATTACAAATAATATTGAGATATAAATACAAAACACACAAGCCTATAACTAATTAAATCTAGCTGGTAAGTCTAAGGGATCGGATGTCTTTAGTCTTTGAGTATTTGTCCTTTGTAGTAAATTTATTGTCAGCTCGTTGGAGTCACCTTGAAGTCTGTATTGGTATTTTACTCTGGGTTTTTTTATTTTGTCTCTGACAGTCGGTACAGAAATATAGTTTGAAATTAGCCAGTTTGAAACATACTAAGGATCATTGCGATTGCTCTTAAGATCTCATTTTGAATTTTTTGTTATATTTCCAAATTCGAATTATTAGCTGGTTATGGGAAATAACTGGATACCGTATGTCCAAATAGGTTTAATTGTGCATTGTTGCTACCGATTAACCAATACAATTGTCAAAATTTTAATCCTTTTTTAATTATTGAGATATCTACAATAGGCCATTTTCGAAAAACCGTAAAATTGCGATTACAAGTCGAATTTTGAATTTTTTGGTCCAAAACTAAAAGCATTCGACAGATTGTCGTATTTTCCACCTTGGATTCCAAACTCAAGCATTTTTGTCCGAATGCAGCAATTTGGCGCCATGTTGAAAGTTTGTAACCTTGACAAAATTGAAAAATTTTTAGGTTAGGACACATGTAAAAAAAAAGAAATTATCAGAGCTAGTAGAATTTTTTATGTCAAAAATTTTAAGCACAAACGGACCTATTTTGGTTAAGATTTAGCAGAGATATTAATATAAACTTGTTTGAACCTCTTCAGGGTCCAATTTTGGGTCTTTCGAAGAAAACTTTAATTTTCTGTAAACTAGATACATAAGCCTATATAAAACTAAAAACGACTTTAAGGTCGATAATAGCGTGCGATATGTGAATCCAATTTAAACTTTTTTTTGAACATTCGTTAAATTGACATTCATACATAGAAAAATATAAAAATTTCTTATTTTCTATATAAAAAACTACTGTTTTTTGGCATCTACAATTTTTAATACTTAATACAATACTTAATACTCAGGTCACAATAATTTTTTTAATTTAAAAAAAAACTGAAAATGGGCCTACAGCTAGCTGGCCCCAGACATTTTTTTCTAGCTAGTCTCAGTCGACGCGTTTTAATAATAACTACAATTTTTATCACTGGTACTTACTTCACATAAGCCATAGTTTTCTTGTAAAACCCGAAAAACCGAAAAACGGCTTTTTGGGACATAAAAAATGCCCATAGCAATCCACTTTAAAATACCACTCCCAAAAAAAACATTTTTGATCATTTTTCACGACACAGCGACTGGCCTATTATGCACCAAATCTTCAGCCAGTCTTGTATATTCTGTAAGGTTCTTTGAAGCTGTGTTTGGGTTGTCATGCGAAGCTGACACTGCGATATCATCAGCATAAGTGGCCACAATTGTTTTCCTTATGGATAGCAGGTTTGCGGTATACAGTATGTGTAAAAAAGGTCCTAGTATACTACCCTGCGGAACTTCTAATTGCATTGGGTAGATCGGACACAATCGTCCTTGATATTTGACTGGAAAGTATATTTTTTTACGGTATGATTTGAAGATTCTATAGTAAGAAGAGAGTTTTTGATTTTTTAAAGTAATCTTAAGCCACACTTTATCAAACGTTTGTCTGACGTCTAGAAAGATCACAGAGCAGTATTTTTTAAGATGTAAGTCATGATTAATTTTTGTTGTTTTTCTGTGTACTTGTTCTACGGTAGCGCGTCCTTCTCTAAAACCGAACTGATAATTTGGTATAAGGTTTTCATCGTTGAGTACTAGTTTTATCCTTTTTAAAATTAGTTTTCCTGGTAGTTTGACTATGACTGCAAGGAAACTGATAGGCCTATGACATGGTGTCCTCCAGCTTCTTTCCTGGTTTCTGAATTAGAATTATGTGCGCTAATTTCTATTGTTGTGGAAGGCAATATAGCCTCAGATTGGCATTAAATATGTATGTTATGATTTTTACACCTTTCTCTGGTTTCTATCAGTGTTTTGGTAGTGATTAAATTGGACCCGGGGGCTTTATTTAACTTTAGCTTTTTTATAACTTTCTCATCTCCTTCGATTTTAAACGGTCTGATCATCTGTGTTAGCGCAACATTTCTTTCGACAAATTCGTAAATTTGTCTTTCTTTTCACGAAGTGCACATCTGAGAGAATAGTTGAAATACTCGTGCCAAGTGATCTGCAAATGCTGCTGCCTTTTTAGTGGCACTTCTCGCCCAAGTTTTACTTTCTAGTCTGCTAAGTGAAATTGTTGTCCGTGGCTGTTTTAACTTTTTAGTAGCTTTCCACAACGAATAATTTGCGTCTCCGATAGCGGTTAGCTTAATCAGATATTCTTATATTACTTGGTATTTTAAATTGTTCAAGAAAGGTTTCAATTTTTAGGCTGCACTGTTGAATTTTTTTTTCTTGAATGTCTTGTATTTTTCCAATTTTTTCTGAGTTGTTTTTTTGATTGTTTTTTGTTTATTTTGCGGTAGGCGGTTTCCATGTCTTTTTGTTTTTTGTGGTTAAAAATTGCGACCCGAGCAGAATATTGAATGGTATAAATAATGTGTTCCGCAGCACGTTTTTTTTTAAGGTATGCTTAGTATCAATTAGCTCCCTGTATCTATTCCAGTTAGTGGATTTATTGTGATGTAAATCAGATTTTTGTGTTTTTAACGCTCTGCTAACGTATTTGATAATTACGGGCGACTGATCCAAGGACAGATCGAAACATGATGTGTCGTTAATATTGCTGGTTGCTATTCGTTTTGTGATGCAAAAATCAAGCAGATTAGAAATTTTGTTAAGATCTGGTGGGCAGTAGGTAGGTTGATTCGTAGTTTAAATAATTTTCATTTATAGCTTTGAGTAGCTCCCTGCCTCAAGGTAAAGTTAACCTTGATTCTCATTGTTTATTTTTTACGTGTATCTTTACCCAGATCCGATAGTATTAAAAAAGATATTAAAATTCTTCTTTTTAATTTTACGCTTTGGTGGACAGTATACTGCTGCGAATGTTATGTCTCTATTGACTTGTGCAACTACAGTACTTGTAGCTTGAATCTGTTGATGTTGATATTGGTGGCTTTCATAGTGCCTTATTGAGTTCTTCATTATTACTGCTGTGCCCACGTTAGCTGTGTTGTCTGAGTAGTTTACTGTATAAATAGACTATTTGGGTATTTTTATGTATAATTGATTAGAAATTGGGCCATTATGGCAATTTAGAGATCATGGTAGTGAGCAAGTTGGGCATAGTATCCACACTTTTCATGAATTTAACCATCGTTACTTCCAATTATGTTATTTGTTTGCTATTTATTTCATGTTTGAAATTATTGTTGACTGTTTACCTGTTGCGGTTATGGGCATTTTTAACTAACTTTTTAGAAATAAGATCTATCCGGTTGAACCAATTGTGAACTTAGTTGTTTTGACCATAATCGTAGAAATTTATGTTTTCGAATTTTTTTATATACTAGACAAACTCTGTAATTTGGGAGATGATTTTCCTGCAAAGTCACGCATTTAACGTTTCTTTCCTTTCTTTCGCAGTTTTTGTAGGATGTTCTCCAGTCCATTAGACGCACCTTGCCGTCCTGTGGCAATAGTTTTTGAGTTTTTGAGTGACCAAACCTTTGGCAGTTTTGACATTATTTGACTTCATGCTCAACGTGCGGAGGTTCGAAAGTGGCTCTTGATTTTAACAGGAATTCTATGTCGTATATATTTTTATTGTTTTGGTATTGTTCTAATTCTACAAAGAACATTGGTAATGGTATTTTTTAGCCCTATGCCTGATATTGTATGTGTTGATTACTTTGTACCCATAATTATTCCTTTCTTTGAATAGTTCTTCTAAAGCGACTGTGGAGTATATGTCGCATAACACCACTCTAAACTTTCTCTCTTGTTTGTGCTGGAAGGAATTTCGTATCTTTCTCCTTTTGGATTTGGGTAACGTTTCTGTAGCCCTTTAGATAACTTAATTGAATATTGGCTTGAGTGTTACCTATTAACTTGATAAAGAAATTATTTTGGCTTGATATATCTAGCATGTCTGTTAGCGATTTTAAATTGTTGAGGCCATAAACAAAAATAGAGGGTGGTTTAACTTCTTGTTCTGTTTTACTGTTTCCTCAATTGTCTCCGTTGTTTGACAGTACCTGTTATATATTGTGGGAGCACTTAACCATTAGTCAGTTAGCTTTTTCTGTTTTGTGAGTAGTGAGTCTATACTAGGAGGTTTCTGGTTTCTTGAATTTTGAGTTGGCCATTCTTTCTCTTCATTCATCTGCAATAGAATGCTTCTACTCTGCTGACTTACCACTTGCATTTTTTGTACTAATTGCGCTTGATACTGAGTTTGTATTTGAGACGAAAACATTTAATAGTATAGATAGTGCTCATAATTGCTAGTACTGCATAGGATTTGGTTGTTGGTACGTACAACTATTATAGCCTTGATCTACACTTATTTGTAAAGCCGACGAGTATTGTGGCTAAAAATTCGGCACGCTAAACATGATGACCTTTTTCGCTTATGTTTTGTTCACTTTAAATGTTCGCCTTTTTATAAACATCTTCACATACTTGGACTCTTCTTTCTTCACTCTTTAGCTGTTTACCCTTGGACTGGCGGCAAAAGTGGTGACAGAAATGGCAGCGAGAAGCCGCAAGCCAAACAATATCGGCGACAGTAACGTGGCCCCAAGCCGACAGGTCGCAGGTATCCACGCACAGATATTGTCCAATTTTCACATCTCGGGCAGCATACACTGACAAGTTTGTCATTCGTCACTCGTAACTGTTACATGTTACATTGCAAAGTGTTACATATGCGCCATTTTAGATTGCTGAATTTTTTTATATCTACTAATTTCTTGTGATTAATTTTTGACCATTTAAGTAACGTTAACTAAGGAAACTTTTGGTTCGACGCTGTTTTTGAATTTTTTTATAAATATTATTATCGTTTAGGTATATATTTGTCGTATGTTAATTTTTTTAACCAAAAATTTGCAATCTGTTCAAGGACGAGAAATAAATGGTGTGATATGTAAATAATTTGCTACTGATCTACAGTTTTGACTTTATAGACATGTACAATACGTGGTTACACAATTTAAACTGCATAAACTAATTTTAAAGATGCAAGAACATGATCTTCTACTCTCTTATATAGGCTATTAGCTTGCTTCTAACTAAAATTTCGTATAGTACTATGAGCCATCTTGGGCGTACCCCGGACAGGTGGCTAGTCTGGCCCGTTAGAAGAAGGAGAATGTACTTTACGACCGCCAAAGGTGTTTGTATGATGGCCGGAGAGCACTCGATGTTTGCCGTTATTTTTGACCTGGGAGCCGCGCGTTAGTCTGGCAGGCCGAAGCCTTTGCGTCGCGGCTGTCGTGCTCTCTTAAGAACATGATGGATAATTAAAATCGGTTGGCCTAGTTCGTCGATTGAATTCTCTTGAATCGATGTTCATTAGCTATATCGTTAATTAAGGAATTTATGAGACTATTTCAGTAATCGTTGATTAAGTCTTCATAACAAGTACTACGTGTTTATATCATTTTGTGTGTGTGTGCGTGCGCGCGCGTGTGTGTGTCGGTCTGTCAGTAAACAGGATATCTCAAGAACCATAAGAGCTAGAGACTTGAAATTTGGCGTGCAAGTTACTTGTAGGTGGGGGACGTAGTGCGAAACTTTTGGTAAAAATCGGCCGAGCCGTTTGATCGCAAGGTCGTAAAATCGGTCGCAAAGCGGTCGCGAATCGAAACGGTTGAAGATACAAAAAATTCATGAGAATAAAAATGATTTGTTATCACGAGATAAACATGAATTTAAAGTAAAAGTTGGTGAAATAGGAACTCGAAAAAAAATTAAAGACCAGGATTTTTGCCAGAATTACCCAAACAATAGGATAAGGAAAATGGTGTGATGTTAACACCAAATTTTTGTAAATATAATGCTGCCCTAGTTTACGAAAGCGAACTAAACAAAAGCCGGTAATCATAGAGCAAAAAAAAGTAAAAATGGTTAGGACAAACACTGAGAAAACTGAACCGTGACATCACGAAACAAACTCTAGAACATATCACAAGTGGCCAAACAAAACAAGAAAGACCATTAGAAATATGGAAAAGATAGACAGCCAATAAACATGATGATTTAAACCTACGGTGGAATGAAGTAAAGTGTTTAGTTAAAGATCAGTACCAGTGGAAATGTCTAGCGCAACATACTCATAATTTAGCGGCAAGGATATGTATACTGACAAACCAACTGTGCAAAGCAAAAGATGTCCGAAGGAAATAGAAAACTCAAACCAATTTTAAGGTTTGTTGGCATAGCTTTACGGGTGAGATATATTCAAACTACAATGTTAAATAATTGCTATTTATTGAAGCATTACAATTATAACGGTTTTTACATATAAAGTAACTAACTTCTACATAACTAATATTTAACATATTTATGAGAATACATTATTTCCAATGCAGAAAACAAATTGTATGGTTTGCTAAATCGGCTAAGTTATTTCTAACGGCAGATCTAACGTTTTTTCTAGGGTTTTGTGTTATTTAGGGCAGCCGCAGCATCACAAGAAATTATTTCATAAGCTTTCTGGCACATATCGGTTGCTGAAGACTGTGAACATTTTTCAGAAGTTTCCGGTGTAACCCCAAGGAATAAATCAGAAGTTCTCTGCCAGTTAAAGCTGCCGTCTGGATTCCACAAACCTAGTTCTCTAGAATAACACGATAAATTGCATTTCATTCGAGGGTCATCTGATAACTGCCCATAGAAGTAAAACTGTATAATATATTTTATATCCACGTGCGTTTCAATTATACATTTTATTACGTAAGGCGCGATTACTTTCCTCCATTCTTGAAGATCTTCTTGAGTGGTCTACGGCAAAAGTTCACAGTAAGTATATTGAACCGAATAAAATGTAGATATTTCTAAAAGAACATATATTATGTTTGTTGCCATTTAATCTTTACAAGCACTACTGAAAGAAACTGTTTTTTTAATTCTAATTCTAATTAATAAAATTTAATATGCATTACCGAGCCTTTGATGAAGGGTACCAGAGCAACAAGCAGTAAGAAAACAGCAGTATTCATGTTGTAATGTTCCTATGCGATGCTAAGTGTTTCTTTAACTGTGGTATGTTGTTACTTATATGTATTTATATATACAAAGGAAAATAAACTAGGGCAGCATTATATTTATAAAAATTATATACGACCATAAAAATTTAACTTGTTACTAATAAAACATAAGATAACGGTATATATAAATAAAACAAAATACATAATTAAAACTTGATGAATGTAACAATGCAAACATTTTGTTTTATAAGTACTTGATGGTTAAACATAGACTAAGCAAACATAATTATTTTTATCATTTATATTAAACTTGTTTTTTCTCAACGAAAACCTAGTTCTGATTTTAAGTTAACTTATTTTATAGTTAAAACATTTAGATATTCTTCGTCATCATAAGTTCTTGTTATTCTCTTTGTACACATACTCTATAAATGAGTTGGCTAAAGTACTAAAGTTTTTTTATTTTTTTTTTACTTTATATGGTATATTTTGCAAATTTGATATATACTTACATTATTTTTTCTTTTCTTGTCTGTGACAAAATTATAATGTTAGTACATTAGTTATTTAGTATGCTCATATTTATTATTCTGTTATCCTTAGCAAAACATGTAGCTGTTTTTTATCGCTTTATGGTCTACCAAAGAGCCGTTTTTCGGGTACATCATTATAATTATTGTATGTGGTAATTGTTAAGTTTCGATATAATTTGTTGTTAAAGTTTCTGTCAAATCGTAGGAAAAATTGATAATAGATTATGCTACTCAAGAAATGGAATATCTGCATTAGCTAATTTAAAAAATAGACATATTTTTGCATTTTTTACGTTTAAAAATCTTCTCTGCTCTCTGTATAACTCATGAGAGGGTGAGAGTTAGGCGGTCAATTAAGCAAAATTTTTAACAAAAACCACACGTTAGTATCCCCTGCTACTACCCATCTATTAAGTTTCTGAAAAAATTATTATTTTTAAGAATAAAATGAATACACTCTCTTATAGGTACCACAAGTCATACTTTATTTAATAGAAAATGTTTTCTCTGTGTTGATGATGTGCAGCAAATGTCACAAACACGTATATTTTGTAATTTGTAATCTGTATAAGGATTGATTAATGTGGTGTTTTAAATATATATGTCCCTTTAACAATAGCTATATTATAACAGTCAAAATAAAACAAAAGCGTTTAGTAATTTACAATTCAGTACAATGGCTCTTATTTATTTAAAAAGTGTTCTTCTTCTTCGACTACCTATTCACCTTATTGGATGTTGGCGACTACATTTCTGAATTTGTCTCTATTTTTTGACATGTTTAGTTCCCCTGTTGTTCAGAGTCCAGTCCATTGTCTTATATGTCTTGCCCATGACAATTGTTTTCTTCTCATTCCCCTCTTTCTCTATATTTTTTAAGTGATTGCAGTATCTCATACTATTTATTTCTAACGATATGTCAAGGTAAACCGTTTTCCTTTGTTTAATAGTGGTGAACAGTTCTCGGTCTTTGTGCACTCTACTTAGAACTTTGTCGTTGGTCATTTTTTCAGACCAGAACACTTTCAATAGGCGTTCAATAATAATAAGTTCACATCTCGAAAGTTTCGATTTGATTTCATGATCCACAAATCCATTCCATATAGCAATACAGATTATACGTAGCATTTTGTATAGCGCACTTGGAATTGACAAACGTATATCCCTATTTTTAAAAACTATCTCATACTTTGTAAACGTTACGCGTGCTGTTTTAATTCTGTTTTTAATTTTTTTTCGGGGGTTCAGTCCGCATTTAGCTAGCATTTCATATATTTGTAATAGGTTACTCTTTTAATTTGTTGATTTCTTATTTGGATAGCCGCGTTAGTGCTGACAATCATGAACTTAGTCTTTTTTGAATTTATGTCTAATCTGCACCTTTTACTGCTCTCATTGAATTGTATACATATCGGCTGTAATTCTTTGGTATTGTTGGCAATCAGCACTGTATCGTCTGCATATCTAAGGTTTGATATTGGCACCCCATTCACACTTGTATACTCATCTGTTGTTCTTCAAGAGCATTGTCAAATATGGTTTCCTCACTGAATATGGATGTCATATTGTGTTGTTATGTATATTGTCTGGTTCCAGTATAAGTGTTCTATACATCGAATTTCTTTTTCGTTTACGTTCGTGTTTCTCAAGGTGTTCATGAGCTTTTTATGTTGAACACGATCAAATGATTTTTGGTAGTCTATAATGAAAGACACACGTTTTTGTTTATTTCTCGAAAATTTTGTACCAACACCTGTATCCCAAAAGGGTGTTTTTCAAGTTTTCATCCTTGACCTAAAATAAACTGAATGAGAATTATGTTATGTTCATATTTAGAATAAATTTTGTTATGTATTAACCTTAAAAATATTTTAAGGGAATAGATCATTAAGCTTATTGGTCTATGGTTACTGCATTTTAGTGCATTTTTTGGGCAGAGGAATAAATGTGAACCTTAATCAGTTTTTAGGAAAGCTTCCTAAAGTGTCCTAAATGTTTTTAAACATTGTAGTTAAAATATCCATATTGCCTTCGTCAGTTAGTGTCATAATTTCTGCTGGTCAACCATCTGGTGTTACTGCCTTATTATTTTTGTCTTTTTACCGCCTTTCTAATTTCTTTATTAGTGGTTCCGACAGTACTGGTGTTGCAGGAGTTTCGTTAAGATCTCGTCGCGAGTCGTCAGCAAACAACTCCTTTACATAGTTTTTCCAGAGTTCCGTTTATTTTTATCTTATGTCATTATAACATTCCTATAGTTCAATAATGTTAGCAATTGTTGTGTTTTATATACAATATCTACTTCCTTTGCATATGTTGTAATTTTTCAATCTCTTTGCATTCTTCCTCTATCCATTACCTTTTAGCTTTCCTGATTTCACCCTTTGTTCGCGCCCATATCCAACTGCATTTATTTAGATTTTAAATTTTTGGTTGGTCATCTTATGGTTATCTCTGTATACGTGTTTTAGTTTTGATTTAAGATAGCTGTGACGAATTTGCCCGGTTGCGCGGTGCTGCGATATATAAAGCAAAGCGGATTCGACCGCGGCTTCTTCTCTTTTTGTTCGCTTCGTTTTTGAATAATAACTGTGATGGTTTGGAAAGCGTGCGGCCGGCTTTAGTTTTCGGTATGTACTAAACCGTTTTGACCAAGAATTCGCTGGCGTGTTTAATTGACGGTAAGAGTTTCCACATTCCGGTGATCGTGTGTTGAAGGCCAATTGTTATATTGGAATTTAATATTTTTCCGACCAGACTGTCCTCATCCCGGAGATCGTTTTGTTGGGCGATTGTATTTCAGGAGCCAAACTTGGGCCACCGGAAAAGATCGGTCCGATTTTCTTTGTATCTGACCCTGCGAGGAACCAAGAAAAACCTAGTCGTAAACTTCGGACACGACCAGCTGAATGACCCACATCAGGAAAGAGGCTTCCGATGGGCCGCAGCGAAGATTGGGGTAACTTGTCTTTTTTCCATCCACATCCCTTTTTTCCTTTTTCTTGATTCCTTAGAGTACATCACGGAGAGCCGATTTCTGCAGCAGAGCGTCCGATTTCAAAGGTAAATTTTCCAGCTTTGGCTTTTTAATGAAAGTTCCTTTGTTTAAAATTAAAAATACGATACAGTCTATTTTTGGCCGAAACACCCTTGAATAGTGTGTTCAATTTTTTATATTTATTTTTATTTCTATTTTTGTGTTTACGTCGTTGCTCCATCTTTTTTTAATGTTTTTTATAGTATCCTAATTCTTCTGTTGAAATGTTTCTTATTTTGTCTTCAGTTTCTTTCCATAATTATATGAGTGTCATCTTTGAGCCATTTTTTCTCATTTCTGTTAGTTTTTTATTTAATTTTGATCTTAGTTGCAATTTCTTTTTTCTTGGTTTATAGGTGTCCAGATTTTTGTGATTTTCTATGGTTATCTTTTGTTACGGAAATTTTAAGTTTTAAACTTCAGAACCCTGGTATGTAAGAGCTCTTATTACTGATGTATTAAATATCTTGTTTATAAGAATAAAGTCTATTTGGTTTCCTACGACGTTTTCTTCTTTATCTTGAGGGTACCTCCACATGTACAATCCTTTTGGAGGTAAGGTAAACCATGTGTTTGTAATTTTAAATTGTTCCTCTTGATAGAATTGTATCAGCCTATTTCTTATGTTCCTTTCTCCTAAACCAAAAGGCCCTACTATACTTTCCTCTATTTCTTCTTTATCTATTTTGGCATTGAAATCACCTTGTATGACGTTTAATTTATATGGTTTGGTATATTTTAGTTGTTGTTTAATGCTGCTGTAGAAAGCTTTTTCGTCTGATTTGTCGGAGCTTGAGGCATATGCGTGAATTATATTTATATTAAATGTTTTTGCTTGGGCTTTTTGGTAGTATTACTTTATCATAGTGAGGTATAAATCCTGTGATACTCTTATTTATATGTTTTTCAAAAATAACTTCAACTCCGTGTCTATGATGTTGTTCATCGTTTCCAGAATAATACAAGGTTGCATCGTTAACAGTGCTAAATTAGCTCGCGCCGGGCCAGCGTGTTTTACATACTCCTAGAATTGATATTTTGAGCCGCCGGATCTCCTTAACAGTTTCTCAGTTTCAAATAGGCTGCAAATATTTAATGTCTCAATATTTATACGGTTTTTACGTGTATTCATTTTTGTCTTCTTGACTTCATTCAAGACCGTTCCCCCCAGAGATCTGATCGGGGAACTATTTTTACTTCTGGAACATATTGAATTGAATGCAGTCACCATGTGGGCCTCTATTTTGTTTTGTATTTTATTTGGTTTTATCTTTGTCTCTAACTTTTTCTTGTTAATATTCCCAAGTATGCTTTTTTTCTTATTTATTTTCGTTGCCTGGTTGGCTGGTCTACTTCTTTGTTTTTTCGCCGCCTACTATATCTATTTTTTCTACTCGTTGATATTGTTGTTTTCCTCACTTGATTCGCCAAACTTATTTCTTCTGGTGACTTTTCCACCACCGTTTATTTTGACTACTTTTTTCGTTTTCTTACTTAGCTTTCGTGTTCTCTTTCTAATTTATGTTTTCTATCCCATACACATATTTCATTATTTACAATTAATTTATAATATCTTATAAATGCTCTATATCTTTCTTCCTAGCCTCTTTCATTTCTGTTAGGAACATTTTATTTTCTCTCGTACCTGCTTAAGATACTCCTTTTTTATCCACATATCGACACTCTTTAGGTTTCTTGTATTTTCTAATACTACAAATTTATGCTTTCCTTTGTTAGTTTTAACAGTGTTGGTGTATCTCTGCCCGTGGTATATTTCTTAGTTCTTTTATCTTGTCTACTTCC
Organism: Sinelater perroti; assembly: GCA_036346155.1. Classification (NCBI taxonomy): domain Eukaryota; kingdom Metazoa; phylum Arthropoda; class Insecta; order Coleoptera; family Elateridae; genus Sinelater; species Sinelater perroti. Next base: position 206,314 of record JARFIY010000060.1, on the reverse strand, counting down.
ATCTTTTTAGCGACATTGACTTCTATAGTTTGTAATACTATATTTACCTTTTTCCTGTTTTCATGTTATAATGACAATATGGTTTTATTTGTCTTGCGCAATCGTCTACTGTACATATAAAATCTGCTATCTAAATATGCATACTTTAACTTAATATTTGAGCTTCGAAATTGGCACGCAAGATATTTCGTATTATTCACTTGTTTAGTTTAAAAAATCGTCTACCGTATTTGATTAGTTACCTTAAATTTTATTATTTTGATTTATAATTAACTATCTCAAATTACTTCAATATACGAAGTTTCAGGTTCATTACTTTATTTTAAAAATATTACTAAGAAGCCTTCCTGTAATTTTACTCACAATTTTAAACATTTAAGTAGGTCGTTCACAACCAGTACCCAAAATAATATTTATTTTTTTCGGTAGTTAGTGTTTTCGGAATGGCTAAAAAACTTATAGTAAATTTTGAATTTTGGTGTTTGCCAAACTACTGGAAGGGATTTTATAAAACATATACTAACAAACGGACTGACATACGAACAGACAAAGGTATATCTCAAAAATAATTACTATAACATTTAGATATATCCGATCCTTTACAGTAAATATTCCATGCCCTTTGTTTGTATTTATTCATTTACATCTGTAGGTGACTAATAAAGGTAGAATGCTTTGTAATCCGGTAACTCGACACACGGGCAATTTCCAGAAGCACATTTTCTTGAAGTTTTAGATCAAATTTGGTGTACATATTTTTTAGAATATCTTTTTAAATATAGCCAAAAAGTGCAAAGTGATAAATATTCTTGATTTTTTTGCTTAATTAATAATAATTAGCTTTATGTTATATGAAAAAATACTGAACAAAATAAATACAACAAAATACATCGGCAAATACGAATAAAAATAAGGGAAGCGAAAGAAAATGGATGGAATCTCAATGTGGTAAAATTGAGTTACTTTTAAAGAAACACGATTACTACAACACATAAAAAAATTAAACAAACATTACATATGTATAGGGAAAGAGGAAACATGACACTATTTGAAGAAAGTAAGATGACAATTAAATAGCGTGCAGATGAAAAGAGTTTATCGAGACCCTTTTTAACGAAGATACGGAGGATGTTGATGTCAATTATGACACAGACAGTCTGCGAAAGATCTTAAAATCAGAGGTAGAATAAGCAGTGGAATCAGCTAAAACAAGAAAAGCTGTGTACCCAGATAACATACCAGTGGAAATAACTAAATTAATGATTGACAGTGCAATAATAGTGCAATAACTAATCTGTTCGATAAAATATATGATACGGGTGAATCACCAATCCACTGATTATAATCCATCTTTGTATCTATTCCAAAAAAAAACATAACGAGTCAAGTACTTAAAATAATATTATTCCCGAGTCGCAGCAGTCATCACGCGAGTGACGGTATACCAGTTCTACAAATCCCAAGAGAGCGCGGAGGGGCCGTTCGCTATGAAAATTAATGGTAACGTTTTTCTGGGACTAGGAAGGGGTTATCTATGTACATATATATTTGCTGGAGAATGGTCTAATGCTATGTACTACTGGTTCTATTTTATTGAACCGAAACATAAATCCTAAAAGTGAAAATGTTAAACAAGTAAGAGTTATTCGAAATGTGAATGTATCGCCGAATGTTCCCTATCCTTAACTAGGGTTACAAACGACAAAGTGTTTAGAAGAATGGGAAGATAACGACATCTATTATCTACCACAGAACGTCGTAAATCCGAATGCTTTGACCATATAATGTGCAACTGTAAGTACCGCGTGCTCCAGCTTATCATAATAGGCAAATTAGAAGGAAAACGAATAGTAGGTCGACAAAACATGTCTTTGTTTAGGAATTTGAGAAATTTGACTGACGTTGAAGTACAGGAATCATTTAATACAACCGGAAGAAAAAGAGATCAGTAAAGTGATCGCTAACGTCATTAAATGATGGCACTTTAAAAAAAAACAAAAAAATTTATATCAAAAAGCTATATTACGAAATTCATGCGTTCCTTGATATATTATACGACACAAAATATTTTGCCATTATGTGCTTTTGGTGCCAGCGTGGTCCCGTGGTTGAGGAACGGGCTGCGATGCTGACGGACCCGGGTTCAATTCCCGGTGCTCTCTGATGCCTGGCGGGTGACCTACTCAGTCACTAAAAATATTTGAGTACCTGCGTTCATTCGAACAAGGGGTAATAATGGCGGTCGTCTTAGGCGCGGTGCTTGCCACATCGCCCCGCATCAGAGATGGTGCGCGACGACCGGGCAGAGAGAGCGAACGTATGAGAGCCTTAACCTCTCAGTTCGCAGGCCGTGCTCCCACGCGGGGCGTTTAGCCTTACCATTATTATTGTGTGCTTTGGTCAGTTATTGTTATTAAAATATATATTTAATTTACATTACTTATTAATCGGCCTTTAGATGTTTTTTTGAAGATTATTGTAAATTATATATTAACTAAGTTAATTCTTATATTATAGTCATTACAATTTTTCAATGCGTGGTTGATCGTTACACTTATATTGTAAGTTCTTCATTATAATTTTAAACTATAATTTTTAATAGTAATTAAAATAATTTAGGCTTTAATAACATTCTCACATATATTGTGCTTTACTTAATAACATTAAAATGGAATTTTATTTAATATTCATATTTTAATATCGTTGCTACACTTTTTGCATATTCATTTAATTTCTGTAAGTTAATGTTAATTCTAAAATACTTTTATAATAATTACGAACTACTTTTTACACAATTTATCGTTTTATTTTAAAAAATCTTTTACGGCTATGTGCATTTTTGTTATTGAGAGCCGCTTGACCTCTGTCTCCGTTAGCACTGTAAGTTTATTGACTTTTTGTATTTTTTTACACAAGTCCCTTACTGTATAGTTTACCATATTATTCTAGATCCATATTGGTTTTCCACAAATAGCTTGCCGCATGTAAACTAAAGCTTTATACTAGCATAAGATGTGGATGATTTTCTTTGTTTTCTTGTCGCATTGCATGCAGCTTAGGTCTCCATTGTACAACTCTATTTTATTAAGTTGTACTCTGAGAAAACACAATAGAACATCCTCGTGGAACACTCTGAATTTTATATACTCTTTTATTAATTTTACATATTTTTTATTCTCTTTATATTATGAATGCATTTGAAAATAAAATAGAGATTACTCTTGTTTTGTTTGACTTTTACCTAGTAACCATAAAAATATTTAATTGTATTTTTTAAGTAACATAATTTTTTGTTTACCTTGTCTACGTATTAATCATTTTACTTACACATAATATTCGTAACCTTTGTATCGGCACTTGCATTTTGCTTATCAAAACCTCGGCATAAATTGGACACTTGAAATCTCGTTGAATTTGATATGGCAACAAATGACGAAAAGAGAACATTTTGTCGGCGAGAAGTCGAAGTATAACTTTACCATAAATATGTATATATACATGCTAGCTATCGCTTGATTTCGAGGGGTATAAATAGTAATAGCTTTTTGCTAGTGATTATTTTATAGAATATTTTTGTAAATAGTCCTTATCTGTAATCCTCCCTAATAATTAATTTTAATATTAAAAGTACTGCAAGCATAAACTAGAAAAACTTATATTATTATTTACAATATATGTTATTTCTACTAACATTTATTGCTAATATCTGTAAACAATTGGGTAACAGATATTTTTATATCAGATTAATGGAATTTTGTCATACTGCGGTTACAAACTGTCAGTTTATTTTACAAAGCCGAGTTATCAAACAACAAATTAATTTTCAATCTTAATAGATATCCAGCTGAATAATTAACGAATTATTAAACAATTAGTAACATAAATAATATAATTTTTTTAATAATACAAATAATCATAATCAGATAATCATTCTGAGAGCCATCCTAAATCTGGCACGAGAAATCGAATAGCAATATTTTTAAATCGATCTGGGTAGCGATTTTTAGGATACTCGAGAGAATCCTAGTTTTTTCAATATGTTTGAGACATAAACGATCGGCTTTAGAAAATTTACGACGGAATGTTAAAAATTTTTGTCCAGTTATGTACTACAGGTTCAATTAAAGATTTTGATGTGTCACTCAATAGGGGTCATATGGGCAAGGTCACAAACAAAAAGTTTTCTGAAAATCAAAAAATCTAAATCTGGATTTTTTGTATACATTAAATCTATTTCTGTACGCAAATTAACCATATCCAAGCATTTTTTCTACATTTGTATTATTGTCGGTTTTCAAAATAATCTGACTCAAGTCTAACGGCGATTTCTAGTTTTCATGGGACAAATTCCAGTAAGTCTTTGACATTTTCTATCTCATTTTTATGTTAAAGGATTTAATCGGTAGCAAACCTGTAAGACCCGTTTTGGGTACCTAATTCACATCAACGTTTATACGGACACATTACAGTAAGGTTTCGGCAGTTCTATTTAAATTTAAAGTAAGTGCTTTTCACCGACCGTAAACCAACGGAACCTGTTTTGGGTGGCTAATCCACTTTATTATCTATTTAGTCTTCGGAGTAAGCAACCGGGCCGAAAAGTAATGGGTAACTGAGGTACTTCATTGACTGAAGGTTTTCGGATATTTTACTACGCATGACGTTGTAAAGCACACCTTTATAAAAGTTTTTAAAAGGAGTGAAGTTTCATATTTTTTTTTCACTCGATTTCTAAAATTCAGACGAAGTCCTGCTTTTTTGTATATTTTCGCCATTGTTCGCAATTCTTTACGATATTAACGGATTCTGTTCATTTTTTTTTAATTGTTAATAAAATATAATTTTTCCCCAATAAAAAATAAAACAATAAACCGAATTTTGTATCTGTAAAATTATTCAACTGAGAAATAATGAGTAGGAAGCAAAACGTAAGAGAGCAATGGATATGGAACGATAAAAAAAGTGCACATGGAAAGTAGAATAAGACTAATGTAGAGAAAATATCAATGGAATACTGAGAAATGGTTTGCAAATTATATTTATCATGTAGCTTCAGTTTATCAACGTTGTTAATATATGCCCACAAAATAAAAAGGGAGATAATTTGCCTGAATCAATGTACATCCTGTTAACTAAGTGGATATAGGACTTAAGTGACTTCCCTCTTGACTGCTGTAAAGTAGCTGAAAACGAAAACTCGGTACAAATTATGCAGGGATTGTTCGCTAGTACAGAAGGTAGGAATATTGCATTCTATAAAATGCTGGTAAACTTATCTAAAATATATATATTTAGATTACTTTAATAACGGTACGCTTATGCAATACGAGCGCAAATATAAGGAATTTAGCAGTGATCCCGTTAATGATTAATCTAATATCCCATATCCTACTTTTATCTGCGATGAAAATATGGCAATTTAGAAACGCCTTAGCCAAAAAATAGTTGTTTAATGCCATATGCCGCAAATTCGAGATTCTTATTTTAGACTCTCGCTTCCAGTTTCTTAGAAGTGAAAAATTGCAGCCAGATACTACAAACATCTCCAAATACTATAATACTTGTAACGCACTGCTACCACTTACGAAAACCAATTATGACTACTATTGCTGCTTTACTTGCTGTAGCAATAACTTCTTAAAGCAATACCTAGCTCTAAAGAAAGAGAACCATGTTTTTCCCTTATTTTTTTTATATTTCCTTTATTCACCTCATTAGAAAAGTCTCAACTAGCATTAGTTGTCCTCTTTTTGCAAATTGTGTGGCTTAAACGCCAGAGCTTGTTTTTACATCACTTATAAGAGGTCTAAATATATTATCAGCATTGGGCCTTGAGTAGGCAAAATTGCATGAAGGCAAAGAAGATCTATTATTAGAGAAAGATAAAGGGTTTGTAATACAGCCTTCTAATTACAAGAATTTTGGATCTTAGAACACCTAAAGATTATGTCTTTTTAGTGGACCTAGCTTCCAATCTGGAGACCATTTACTTTCATTTGTATATAATTCACTGTCATCCATTTCGATAAAATTTTGTTAAACCCTATAGATTAATTTTATGCATTGGGTTCGCTCTGCTTTACCTGTAAAGAAAATTTTCGCGTGTTTTCCTATGAAAAGGAAATTACTAGGAATACCAAAATTTAAAAAAAAGGGAAATAGATACAAAAACATGGACAAAGTGTTTACTCTTATATATGCGAGCACACCAATCGGAAATAGAACAAAATAATGTGTAGGAATTCTCCTCAGCAAAGAAATAGTAAAGTAACCAAGTGGGAAGCTGTAAACTTCAGAATTATAACAATAAACCTACAACTTTAAGAGAAGGTTGTAATAATTCAAATGTACGCGGCCACGGAAAATGTCGCTGTACAAGATAAAGAAACTTTCTATGAAGATCTGCAAAGATCTATAAAGGAAATGCAAAGCGACAATATATAAATAGTTATTATGAGCGATTGGAACGCCCATATAGGAAATAACATAGAGCATATACACGGAATAATGGGAGGTCAAGGTCTAGAAGGAGACGTAAATGAAAATGGAGAGAAAGCTAGATTTCTGCATAACGAACTAACTGTTGACAAAAAATACATGGTTTAAACACAAAAAAATACACAAAATTACATACGAAGCAAAATAACTAGGAAGCAAAAGTACGATAGATTACATCATGTACACGAAAAACATTAGATACGCAGTGAATAATGTTAAGGCAGTAAGGGGGGCGGAGTTAAATACGAAACGCAAACTAGTGACTGCTGACATAAACATTAGGAAACCGCTTAAAAAAAGAACGAAGGGCTATACCAAATTCAAGATAAGAATATGAAAACGAACTAAACACCTAAACAAATTGGAAGAACAAGAAGCCTAAGAAGAAAATCAATGGACCCTAAATGAAAAATGAAAGGCTTTCAAAGAAATCTTAATAAAAACAGCAAGCTATGTCTGTGGAGAAAAGAAATAAAACAAGACTCAACAAAATGGTGGTATGAACAAGTAAAGAATAAAATTAAAACTAAAAAGGAAGCCTGGAAGAAATATCATCATCAGCCTGCAACCGTCCATCGTTGGACGTAGGCCTCTCTCATTTGTTTCCGTGCATTTCTGTCTTGAGCCTTCTGGATCCAATCTCTTCCCGCAAAGTCTCGGATATCGTCGCTCCATCTTTTTGGTGGTCTTCCTACACCTCTTTTCGTTAAACGGGGCCTCCATCTCAAGAGTTTTGAGGTCCAGCGGTTTGGTTCATGCCGTGCTATATGTCCCGCCCATTGCCAATTTGCTTGAGCTACTCTCTGCATTATATCGGGTATTTTCGTTCTACGCCTTATTTCCTCGTTTTTCAGTCTATCTCTTAGACTCACTCCCAACATTCTGCGCTCCATCGCTCTTTGGCAAAATCTTAGCTGCTCGGCGCTCTTCTGGGTTAACGTCACCGTCTCTAAACCATAGGTTGCCACGGACAGTATACATGTTTCATACACCTTTCTTTTCAGGCTATTGGGAATATCGGATTTTGAGAATATGCTGTAGCCTCCCAAAGGCTGACCAGGTGACTCTTATTCTTCTTCTAATTTCAGACGTTTGGTTTGCCTTTCCAATCCTAATTGAATGACCCAGATAAATATATTCGTCCACTCTTTCCACCGGTTGATTACCAATAAAAACAACTGCGTCGCTGTTTGTCATTATTTTGGTTTTATTTATATTTATCTCCAGCCCTACGGTCTTGGATGCCTCATTCAATTGTATTAGCATAGCTTCAAGTTCGTCAATATTGCTAGAAATCAATACGATGTCGTCCGCAAATCTCAGGTGGTTTAGCAGACATCCGTCAATGTTAATACCCATCCCTTCCCAATTGATTTGCTAGAACACATCCTCCATCGCCGACGTGAACAATTTTGGAGACATTGTCCCTCCTTGGCGGACTCCCTTTTCAACCTTTATTTTGTTAGTTTGAAGGTCTTCATCTACCTTTACGTGAAATGTAGCCTCTTCGTAGATGTGTTTAATTAGCTGCGAGTATCTGGAGTCAACTCTTGCGTTATTTAGTGCTTGGAGGACGGCGTGTATTTCAATTGAGTCAAACGCCTTTCGATAGTCCACGAACGCCAAGTGAATGGGGGTGTTGTATTCCGTTGTCTTTTCAATTAATGTTCTGATGGTTTGAATGTGATTCATGGTACTGGGCCCTTTTCTAAAGCCTGCCTGCTCTACTGGCTGGTAGAAGTCTAATTTTTGAGTGAGGCGATTTGTGATGATTTTAGTCAATACTTTATATATGCACGAGAGTAAACTTATGGGGCGGTAGTTTTCAATATTTGATGTGTCCCCTTTTTTGAAGAGAAGAATTACCTCAGCATTATTCCACGCCTTTGGTATCTTTCCCTCAATCAAACATTTCTTTAGTAGCACCGTGAAGAAACATACAATAAATAAAACTAAACTAAACAGAAGAGAATGCGCAGTAAAACAAAACGAAACAAAGGAAGCTGTAAAATAAGGAAAGAATGGCATATTCGAGAAATTTGGTAAAAAGAAGACAATTATATAGAAAACCAAAAACAGTTTTGAAATATAGTTAAACGGCTAAATAAAAATAGAGCACCAATAGTGCAAAATATTAGGGATAAGACAGAAGCATTACAAACAAAAATAAAAGGAATATTGAAAACATGGAAAAATTAGTGCACAACTAACTTTAAAGATGAAGAAATAGAAATACGGAGAGGAAAAAAACAAAAATCTTAGGAAGAAAATAATAATCAAGGCAGTGAGGAAGAAATAACAGAATAAGATATAAAAAACTCTAAAGAACACAAAAATAGTAAAGGAGCGGGAGAAGATCGCATAGCTCCAAAAATGTTGAAAAAAGGTGGTTCCATCATAACTAGATGGATGCTGAAGATAGTACAACAAGCATAGAATGCAGAACAGACATCAAAAGACTGAAAAGAACATTATAATACCTATACATAAAAAGGAAGGCACCACAAACGGAGACAACTATAGGGCTATATGCTTATCATCAGTGGCGCTAAAAATGTACACAAAAATAGTTGAAAAAAGATTAAGAAATGAAACAGAAACAAACGGCGTTTAGACCAGAAAGACAAATGCAAGGCTATATATATATATATATATATATATATATATATATATATATATATATATATATAAAACTGTCAACAATGATTATAGTGATACGACTCAAAATTGGACAACTATTTAGATCGACCGATAGAATTGACCCATGTCATTTACCCTCAATATTTCAGTCGCTATTCTCTCAACAAGTATAGCCCAGAAAACGATGCTGCCGAAAATTAGTCCACCATGAAGCCATACATGAACAAACAAAAAACAAAGACATCGTTAACTTAAAATTATAAATCTGACGGAAAGTTCAGTTGCAGCTGTTATATGATTTCGACTTTTCTCGCCTTATGGGGTAACAACAGTGTGAAGTGCTGAAAGTAAATATGTTGTTTAGGAATTTTTTTGAAAAAACTTACACCAATCGATTTAAAATTTTATACGTTTATTTATGTGATCAAGAAGTATACAAATAATTTTTTTGTTTTTTTTATAATCTTAATTTTGCACAAAAGCGTCAGCAAGATGCCGTTCTGAAAGAAAGGTCCCTGTGCAGTTCACAGCATAACTCGTATTACAGACGTTTGAAATCAAAATTTCTAAAATAATATTAAATAATAAATGAATAGCTAACGCAGCATCGTAGAAAATTTAAAAAAAAATTAAAATTTTTCACAAAAATTTTGCAGTAAATTGTCAATAAAAAAATAATACGCAATTAAAAAAACTACGATGTGACGATAGCCACACATTTCCTGAACAAAATCCATTTTGAATCAGGGCGATCGAATAAAAAGAATTTTCGTTATGCTGTCAACCAAGTCAAAAAACATGATTTCGAGAAAAACGCGTTTAAAGTTTTGAAAAAACCACGTGCTGCAAGAATAGCTAAGGTCTAACTGCCGTTATGGCGTCATGTGGCTTTTCCGAGTCGATTTCAAATGTTTTATAAAGCTGTCTAAAGCTAGATCTAAAACACCCCAAAATGCAAAATTTTCATACATTTAAGGTTACCTGTTAGTTAATATATATTTTAAGCCAATAAAAAAAATGTAAAGAAAAAGATTTGCTGACTGATGTAACTTCTTAAGGCAAACATTTGGAGCAATACTGCCCGACCAAGCTATTAAAACAAACTAACTGATTTTAATAATTGTACGGGTTTCTACCTGCAAGAATGGTTAAACCATGAATGAATGAATGGCTTAACACCCCTTGGAGGGGTTTCGCCGCTTCTAAGGAAGCTTTCGAGATCCTTTGCGGGGAATCAGCCCGTCCGGTCTGCTGGGATATTTTGTTCCACCCTTTTCTGTCCCCGACCTTTCCCCTTATTTCATCCATTCCTATTCCTATCTTTAGTAGATCATGCTTTACTTCGTCCATCCATCTTGATTTAGGCCTTTCTTTCTTTCTTTTCCCGGCTGGTGTCCAGTTCATTATTATGTTCGTAGTTTCCTGCGGGTCAGCCCTTAATACGTGCCCCAGCCATTTTACTCTCTGCTGTTTTATTTTATTAACTATGTCCACTTCAATTTTCTGTGCTATTTTGTAGTTCATCCTTGTTCTATATTCGTTTTCTGTGCTTTTAATTGGTCCTAGTATAGTTCTGTATATTTTTCTTTCAATTATCCTTAGTTTTTCCTCTTCTTTATTCATTATTGACATTGTTTCCACCCCGTACATTACTATTGCTCTTATCAGAGTGTTATAGATACTTATTTTGTTTTTTTTTTTTGAAATGTAGTTACTTTTCAATAATTTCTTATTAGCATAGAAGGCACTGTTTGCTGATATTATCTTATCCGTTATCTCTGTTTCCCTTTCGCCATCTCTTTACAGCATAATCCCTAAGTATTTAAATTTGTCGACTTCTTTGTATTCGTGATTTCTTATTTTTAGGGTTCCTTCTGCGGCATTACTTCCCGTTCTCATGATTTTTGTTTTGTCTTCGTTTATTCTTATACCGACTTTTTGTCCCTCTATTATTAGCTCTTCGGCCATATTTCTTAATATATCTCTTCCTTTGCAATCAGTACTAGGTCATCTGCATATGCTAACAGTTGTGTCCCCCCTGTCCTTACTGTGCCTTTATTTATTCTCCGCGTTATATATTCTATACACATATTAAAAAGTGTGGCCGAAAGCGCATCTCCTTGTTTCACCCCTTTGTCTATTATAAATTCACCAGTCTGGCCCTTTTTGGGTCTTTACACTGACTCTGGTTTTTTCAAGCGTCATCATTATAAGCCTCTTTAATTTGGTCGGTATATCTAGCACCTTCATTACTACTAACAGCTTGCCTCTATTGATGGAGTCGAAAGCTTGTTCAAAATCGACGAATAACATTTCCATTTTTATTCTATACTCCTGCGACTTTTCTATTATTTGCTTTAATATGAATATTGTGTCGGTTGTCTATTTTCCTTTTACGAATCCGCATTGATACCGTCCAATTTTAAACCTTGTTTTTTCTTGTAGTCGTCTCTGTATTATTGTTGCTAGTATTTTATAAGTTGTGTTTAGTAGCGTTATTCCTAGGTAATTTCTGCATTCTTGGTGATTTCCCTTCTTGTGTATCAGTACTATTTGTCCTACTTCAAAGTCTACGGGCATCTTTTCTTCTTTCCATATTTTCTTTATAAGTATGAATATATATTCTATTATATCCTCTCCTCCGTATTTTATCAGTTCCATATTTATACCGTCTATACCGGGAGTCTTTGTATTGTGACTTTTGTTTACTATTTATTTTACTTCTTGTATCGTAGGCTCCTCTATCTCCATTTCCATTTCTTCATCTTCCATTGCTGGTTCCTCCTGCTCTTCATTTGTGCTCAGTAATTCTTTGAAATATTCTTCCCAGATTTTTTTATACTCGTCTTCTTGTTCTGTTAGTTGGCCTTGTTTATTTTTGATTCCCGTTATTATAGGTTTGTATCTTTTATTTTGTTTTTTGATTTCTTGGTAGAACTTCCTGGTGTTTATTTTTCTGCTTTCTTTCTCAATTTTTTGTAACTCTTTTTCTGTACATTTCCTTTTATTACTCCTTATTATTGTATTATATTCTTTTTTCTTATCTTTGTATTCTTGCTCATCTTCATCTATGTTACTTTTTATCCATTTTAACCTAGCCTTAACTTTTTTGTTATGTGCTTCATTACATTCTTTATTAAACCATTGCTTCTTTCTGTCACTTTGTTTATTACCTATTATTTTCCCGGCCGTTTTGTTTATTACTTCTTTAATGTCTCTCCAGATCTCTTCAATTGATCCTTGTTTTTCTGTATTTTTAACTTGTTTTCCTAGTTCCGCCGTATATTGCCTTCTTGTTTCTTCATCTTTTAATTTTGTTATGTTCCACTTCCTCGTTCGTACTTTCTATTCCTTTGTTCTTGTATTTTTTTGTCGGATTGTTGCAGTTACCATAAAATGATCAGAGCCTGCGTATGCCCCTCTGTATGTTCTAACATCTGTTATTGATGATTGACGTCTTTTATTTACTAGTACATGGTCTGTTTGTGCTCGTGTTTTTTTATGTTTAAACTATGGCTTCATTGAAATATCAGCATGCACTTGAATATGTCGTACAGAAGAAAGGGCGGAAAACATGTTGACTGAAAATTAGCAATAGCATCAGTATATTAACTACTTGCTAAAGAAATTAGCTTTACATACTGTAGAAATCAAAGACACCTTTAGCGCTGACATCTTCTTCTTCTTCTTCTTCTTCTTTGTCCATCCCTTATACCCTAAGGTGTCGGGTCCTCTATCCATTTTCGAAAAAGCGCTGACATCATGTGTAAAAATTCAACTCATCACAAAATCGCGCTTATAACTATATAGTTAACAAATTTAAAGCCGTAATAAGCGAGTCGTACTGATTTAATGGTGAAGTGAGTGAGGTCAAAACATTACTGCTGGTTATTCTGGCCGCAAATTCGGTAACGATAGGTTGCGCAAACCACATAATTGGAGATCTTACCATTTACTATCTTTTTTTCAGTTTTATGAGAATAACAACAAACAAATTGTGACAAGCATCACATGCCTTTTTAGTCAAAACGTTAGGGATCTTGGTTATTGATGAGGTAAACCATGTTTGAGGATCTAATCTTCCAAAGTATTGATCGGTACTTGAAAAAAGTTTTAAGCAGTAATAAGACTTTTAGAAGCAAGGACCTGATTCTTTTTGATAATGCCGTCTTTGGAATCCTCGGCCTTAAAAGATGTCATGCGTCATTCGATTCTGCTTTTATAATCTTAGCCATTAGTGAGTTAAATTAATTATGACGGTACTTAACATGTTTAGGATTATAATATTTTGTTAAAGGAGCTGATTGAATAGGTTATAAATTCGCCAAGGAATTATTAAAGTGTCAAGTCTTGGTTTCGATAGGGGTGGTTTGAGGCTATTTGGGAGTAGGTTGGATTAGATGAATGAGGTTGGTTAGGGAGTTGTTGAACAGGTTCTTGTCTATTCAGATATGGATAATTTCGTTCTGTTGGTTGAAGTTAAAAAGGTTTTCTAAATGTCAATTGTTTATTTGGTTGGTATTTCTTCTGAAGTTCTTGATAAACTAAGCATTCTGTATAATTTGCGGAGTTATCTCCCTCCGCATAGTACGCATGTGACCTTAGTATCCCTTATTTTAGTACAAGTCTTGGTATTGTGTGGTCCTCGACATTTTACACATGCACGTGGCCTATTACTATTATTATTTTCGAGCGATCGTACATTAAAGATCTACTTGTTATTTTCGGCCGGTTCAAGGTCGATTAAGAATGTTGAAAATGGTTCCTGAGATCGTTTGCTTTTTATGTTGACAATATTGCGTACTTTGTATACTAAGTTGTTGAAATCTGTTTTTGTCTTGTTGGTTGAAATGGAATTATGTACATGTTTCAACACTACCTTGTAGGGTTGATCTTGTTTTATTTGGTAAGAATGTTCGCTCATTTATTTTATTAGTTTTTTGTATGCCTCAGAAGTTCTTGAGTTTATCTTTACTACATTATCAGTTAGGCTCTTAGTCGTGTATTGTTCGATTTCTGCTATAGCACTTAGACTTTGTGTCATTTTGTCATAATTTACCAGGCCTTGTACAAAAATGGGTGGCTGTTTATTAACTACTAAAATGGATCTTAGTTGGAATTATTGTAATACGAAGTTCCCGATGTAACGCAAACACGTAGTGCTCAGGAGGCGTCGCACGTACCGGTTCGCGCTTCTCAGCCCCTAGGGTGCGTGCGTTCCGAAACGCCGTCTTCAACCCTGCCGGTTATCTCTTGTTCCTTTTGCGCAAGTAGAAACCCTATAAAAGCAGATTTCTTGAGCCCGGAATTCCAGAACTAGACAATACTCATATTAGGCCTGAATGACAGCTCCCTTTTAAGAACTAAACCCAAAGTGTTAAATCCTGATACTGGCTTATGGTTGGAGCTGCCCTTGTGAAGCAATCCGTAACCATAAAGGGGGTTACCGAAGCACGAGTCTGAACACACACACGGCGAAAGAGTCGGGATTCGGCGTGACTTTTTATATCACGCAGCTACTCAGTTGAGCCTGACAGCAGCTTTCCTTTACAAAATACACTGACCACTACAGGAGCGGTGTTGCGTGTCTCTTTTACCTAGGAGTGGTAAGAGTATTATATATTGTTATTGTATTTGTACCACCGGCCGTCTTCATGCATACTAAGGAAAACCATAAGTGGCACATTGTTAACGAAGGACTCGCGAATGTACGAAGAAGTGTTACATTACTTTTACCCTTTCGCTTTTTCTTCGTCGAAGAATTTATTGTACATCACCATCTATACTGTATCTCTCTACATCTATACAAAGGGTTATAGGTACCATAAGTGGGAAAATTTAAACTTTAATACCTTTTTAATTTTAACAATTATTAAAAAAAAAACTGTTTGATATGAAATCACTTATTCTTGTAGATTTTATAGATTCGTTTTAGCCAACTTTAAAGTGCTTTGTTGGTGAGTCCTTAAGGCAATTCCTTCTAAGCCTTCTTCAAAACCCTTTTAAGGCCAACAGTGTCTTGAGTTTTAACATTCTAAAGACGTATTTTCAAATACCCCCCAAACAAAATAATTTATTGGAGCGGCATCCAAACTCTTGAGCATCCACTTTTCATGTGTGATAAACTTCATCCAAAGCCTGATTCATTTCAATGTCCACTTGTATGTGTGATTTGAAGCCGAGCCCTAATGGATGATAAACTTACCATTTGGATAGATCCTCCGAACATCTATCTGGCCAAAAACTTCTTCAAAATAGAATCACAGCAGTATTTACTATCGACTTTAAAATTTGGTTTAACAAAATAAAAATCAGTCTTGTAAGACACTTCTGCGTAAACCATGAATTATTTTGCAAACGACCTTTTCGACAGAACTTTGCAAATTTCAAATTTTTTTTGCTTCTCTTGATGTATTGAATTCTTCTATGACCTTTGACCTTAGCCAACCGAAACCAAGCCTCATCCGTTGTGATGACTTTTTTCCACTTTTGATTGTTCAGAATCTTGTAAAGAACATATAACCTGGCGTTGATTTCCGTCAAACCATAAACTTTAGGCTTGCTTCTCTTCTTTTTGTTGAGGGTTTTGTTGATATAATAGTTCAAAGTCGGTTGGCTAGTGTTCATAATGTTGGCCATATATTTTTGTGTCTGCGAATTACCTCTATTCGTCGAATCATCAGACTTTTTGATGTCATGATTTGAAAGTTTGCAAAGAACTGAAGGTCTCGGTCTTAGAAAATCTCCCTTTTCGGCGCATTCTTGTCTGGATTCTTGATGTTACAGATAAATCCTTTACTTACCTTGATGTCTTGTGTCTTGAAGTAGTGAATTATGCTTGATTTTGACCTAGTTTTGGATCAATTTTGTAACGTCCGATTGTTTCGGTTTGAATAAATTTCAATTAATAATCAAATAGGGCATTACTTTGGATAGTTTCATACATGGTTTTGGTAAGATATGGCGATTTATACATAAATAATTAAAGTTTGAATTTGCCCACTTATGATATTTATAACCCTCTGTATATTATTACTAATTTTTTGATTTCTAAAATATAAAATAGATCGGCTAGAAAGCATCTGCCCAAAATTACCCTATAAAAAATAAGTTTTCTTTCAAGTAGTATAAACAACGTAACGGTTTATTTTAATTAAAAACAAAACGGCTTAGAAAATATAAACGAAAATAGCGAAAAACGAGAAACTTTTTCTGTATGCTGAACAACCTTACATAAAGAAACAACTATATTTTTCCGTTAATGTAAGCTTTGTCAATTTTGAACAATTAGTACTGATTGCACTGCTTAAATTAAATATTATTGTTTTAAATTAGACAAGCATGCATCATAAATTAATGTATTAAATTATAAATCTAAGCATAAAATTTATTCACATTCTAATAAAGAAACTTTTACATCTATTTAAATAATGTAACGCATATTTACATTAATCTTCGGTGTTACCTTGATGAGAGGTTATTTTGAGGATATGATGTTGCTATTTGAAATTAATTTTTATGCACAGGATTTCCTTTTTAGAAATGCGTAAATTGTGCCTTTCGACTTGTATATTCCTTTTTATATTATGTATCAAAATATCCTAATCAGATACCTTTATTTTCTTTTTCCATTTAGTACTGAATTTGTTTGTCCGACTTTACTTTTTCCAAATTTTAGTTTGCAGAGGTTTTCTTTAGTTACAGGTTCTTGGGTAATTATTAGTTATATTATAATTATTTTGTTTTAAATTTGCGTATAGTTACTGTTAATTGGGCTGAAATTGTGAATACAAAATTAATTTGAATTGCTTATAATCACAAGGAAGTGAGAACGTCCACCTACGAAATTTAAAAATAAAATAAAAGCAATAAGTGTGAATAAAATATTTAGCAGAAAGAGACGAAGAGAAAAAGTAGAGAAATTGTAATTACAATAATTATCAAAGAAGTATGTGTACATAAGACTTGTACAAATAACTTGAATAATATATTATCTACAAATGAAATGACGCAAGACGATTCAATTATACAAACCCCTTATTCAATGAGATGCTTAAAAATATCAGATCCGTATTCAAACTATGTAATCCAAAAATATGACAAAGAAGTAGCATTAGTCCTGCTATAATAAAATAAACTATGGATTTTATTAAAACAAATTTTTAGTATTTTTTAAATTGTTAATTAAAAATATTTCTTAATATTAGTAATATATGTCATTTTTTAATAACTCATTTAGTTATTCACTACACTTTGTTTCAAATTATATTTTAATTTATTCTTATCAAATATTGTTTACTTAAAATTGTTTTTATATACTATTAATCAATTTTGGTAAATTTATTTCTATTTAAATTACTTTGTAATAATTTTAACATAAAAATTACAAAAAAGTTTAGACATGTTTATTCTAAAATATTTTAAATGGCGCTAAACAAACGCATTTGATTAGTACCTTACCAGGAAACATGGACCATTACTTGAAGTATCTTCTATTGTGTACATTGAATAATAAATTACTTTGATTTATTAACAAATCTTCAAAGCTTTAGAACTAGAGTAGTAATAGTAGTATCTTATTAGTTATGTTTTACATGTTCAGATTTACAACTCAAATATTAATTGAGTTTAGCTTAAATATATGAGAGAAATCTATTAAATTTATTTGTTAATAAAGCTAAATCATAAAAAAAGATTCTTTTTTATCCAACTAACATTATATATATATATATATATATATATATATATATATATATATATATATATATATATATATATATATATATATATATATATATATATATATATAGTTGATCTAAATTTAATTATAGCGCATTGTTCCTGAATAAAACACAATATATTAGAACCGTCCGAATTTTACAGTAATAAGTACAGACTTAGCAAATATACTCTCTACGACTTCATAATTTTTGGTGAAGCTCTTTATATGCATTTCCATGAATTCGGTTTTATTTTAGTAATTACACATCTGATATTTTAGCCCTGAGCAAATTTGTTAACATGGTAAACTCTTTTCTTGAAATAGCTCCAGAGAAAAAAGTGCAATGGATTTAAAACACAAGACTGCAGTGGTCACTTACTCTCACTCCTCTGAGAGATAACACAAAAACAAAATTGTGTTTAAAGTGAAGTGGGTATTTTATCCATGTGTGACAAGTAATTTCATCTAGTTGATACCACATTTCATTGTTGTTGTCATTGAAAAAATGTCGACTGGCAAAAAATATAAGCCAAGGATTCCTACATCGCACAATGAACACCACATAGTGCATTTTTTAGGTTTACTGATTATTCCTGAATAGCACATGGATTTTCACTATCTCAAGTACGACAATTTTGTCGAAATGCAAAGACACTTAAAGAGAAGTGAGTTTCATTGTTGAGTAGCCTGTTTTTATAATAAACAACATTATATAGATTATGTAAGTCAACATTGGTTTTGTTTAATTGTTATTGGAAATTCTGGAATTGGCAAATATAAAATAATTTAAAGAAAATTGGATTATGCTCAGATTAGCTCTGTTTTGTTTAGACGTGCATGTCGTCTAAGAATTCGTAATGATAAATTTTTAAAGTCCTAATAATACGTATAAAAATAATTATAGCCAACTTAGATGATGAGATCGTGCTTTTGAAAAATGTAAAATAGAAACCTACTTCTAAACAAATTAATGAAATATAATTAATAGAATAAATGTTTATTTTCTTCTTCTAAGATTAGTTATATGCATATAGACAATCGTGTTGACTAATAAATTCATTAAATATTAAAAAGAAACTACGCAAGTGTCTTTAACAAATAGATATAATCAGCTAAATGAAAAAGAAAAGGGAAGCACCCTTACCAAACAAACAAACAATGCAACTATAAAACCTCCTCCGATATTTGTGTACACACTACAATGACATGATCATAAGTTTAAAAGCAGTTGTGGAAACTGAACAATTTAATACAAAAACTATAAAAGATAACACCATAAAAATAAACTGTCATACACCAAAAACCTACAGGAAACTAATACACCACATAAAATATGCCGACATTATTCACCATATCTACCAGCCAAAAGTGGAGCGTGCCTTTAGAGTGGTTATCAAAAACCTACACTTTAAAACCGACATAAACGAAATTAAGCAAAAGCTAACCAATGAGGGACACCAAGTCGGGAACATTTTAAATGAAAGAAGTAGAGTGTCTAAAGAACCTTTAAACCTATTCTTTGTATTCAGAATAGAACAGTACAAATCGAGCCACCCAGAAAAACCAAGGGCCTTATCCAGTGTACACGTTGTCAGCAATATGGTCACACCAAAACATATTGTAACAGACCTTACTACTGCGTGAAATGTGGAGCAGTCCATAATTCCACAAGTTGTACAAAACCAAACAACACCCCTGCTAAACGTGCACTATGCGGTGGTCCCCATCTTGCCAATTACAGGGGATGCGAATGCTACCATACCCTCCTGAAACAACAGACTTAATATTCAACAATTACCAATACCGACACACCCTAACCTACGACACAGAATACAACCAATAGCTTAGGCACAACAGGCCAATACCTACTCGAATATACTAAGAAATCAAAACCACCAGAGAAAAACTCAATTACTCTCAGCACTTTTCTGAATGAGTTCAAAAACATGTTCCAACAGCAAATGCAACAAGACACCTCAATTCTTACCATGCTTACAACGCTCATCAATAAAATTCACTAAATTCGTACGAATTGCCCAATGGAATTCCAACGGCATCTTTCAGCACAAAAACGAAGTAGAGACTTTCCTACTTTACAATTAAATCATTACTACTTGTTAGCGAAACGCACTTTACCGACAGATCTTTTTTCGTATACCATCCTATTTAACCTATAACATAAACCACCTAACAACACTACACATGCAGGTACTGCAATTTCAATAAAAAATATTATAAGTCACTGCGTATTGCCAAAGTATGAAACAAATCACTTCCAAGCTATTTCACTCAAAGTTAAAACATCCTCCTACGAGATAACAGTTTCTGCAGTATATTGCCCTCCTAGGCACAACTTGAAACTCGACCACTTCCAGGACTTTTTCAACACTCTCGGATCCAAATTTATTGTTGGAGGCGATTTCAACGGTTAACTACCAAAGGTCATGAGCTAGCTAATCTAAAGAAAAAAACTACTTATTCCTGTCCATTGGTAAACCAACATACTGGCCCTGTGATCCACATAAAACTCCTGGTCTGTTGGACTTCTTCATCACCAACGGAATCTCCTCACCATACATGGAAGTATTTCCTATTTATGATTTGTCATCTGACCATTCCCCGATAATTGCAACTATTAGCACTTTCATAATTATTAAGAATTTTACACCTAAACTTCGTAATATTAAAACCAACTGGGATAAATACAAAAATGAAGTGGAATAACGGATTAACCTAAAAACAAGCCTCAAAACCCATAACGAAGTCGAAGACGCTCTGGATGCTCTCACAAGTATCCTTAAACATTCTGCGATGGAAAGTACTTCAATAGTTAATTCCACAAAATCAATACCACTTGAAATAAAAAATTTAATTGCTAAAAAAAGGAAATCACGGTCTACATGGCACCGAACCCAGGCCCCTGTTGCTAAAAATATACTCAATCGTATTAGCAACCAAGTAAAGGCACAACTCAGAAAACTCCGTAACCAATCCTTTACTGACTACGTTACTAGACTAAACAGATTCGACAACTCTATCTGGAGACAATTAAATCTAAGAAAAAACCAAAATAATACAATGCTCCAATAAAAAATCTTGCTGATCACAATGCTAAATCGGCGAGAAGTGACCGAGAAAAGGCTGACCTTTTTACAAATTATCTCGCATCTGTCTTTAATCCCAACAATCAAAATATAAATAATGATATCGTAACAAGTTTATCCAACCTCATATCGAATTAAAACTTTTACTCCACACGAAGTTCAGAACGAAATTGATCATCTTAATATCCGCAAAGCACCAGGTACAGACGGTGTGACGCTAAAAATGCTCAGGAAGTTTCCGAAAAAAGGGACACTCTTTATCACCTACATTTTTGATGCCATTATAGACTGCAGCACTGATCTCCAATGCTAAAAATAGCAGAATATAATCCAGGGAAGCCAGGGAAGAACCCAAATGACATAACCTCTACCGTCCAATTAGTTTGCACTACAATTTCCAAGGTATTAGAACACTTATTACTGCAGAGAGTAAATGCCGATATTTCACCAGATACCTGGGTTCCACCCCATCAATTTGGTTTCCGAGCAGGACGCTCTACAGTTCAGCATACACATCAATTAATAAAAGTTATTAACCACGCTTTTAAGCAAAAACACTATTGTACTTCAGTTTTATTGGTTATCCGCCAGGCCCTTGATAAGGTCTAGCACACAGATCAGTTATATAAAATCAAGGAAATCTTCCAAATAAAATGTTTCAACAACTTCAAATCCTATCTTCTCAGACCGCAAATTTAGAACCAAAGTGGGAGACGCCAAATCAGACTACCATTTCGTAGAAGCAGATGTACCACAGGAAAGCGTTTTGGGACTGACCCTCTACAACCTATATACATCCGACATCCCAACAACTACTGAAATTACTACCTGTACTTTTGCTGATTTCACTGTCATATTAGCAGTTCATGAAGACTCAGCAATAGCATCTTACTTAGTACAAACCCACTTAAATGTACTACAGGTTTGGTTGCATCTCTGGAAAATTAAAATAAATAAAAACAAATCACAGCACATAGACTTCACTCTAAGACACGTACGTTGTCCTCCACTTTCTCTCAATAACGTCGAACTCCCTTGAGCGATATCTATCAAATATCTCGGATTCCACCTGGACACTAGGTTAACATGGAAAGATCACATTATCAAAAAACAGATTGACATGAATATCAAAGAACTCTATTTTTTATATTTATTCCAGCATTCGCAATAATCACGAATCTCAACGACCTTTTTTTTGTCGTTTCTTCGTTTGTCAAAGAAAGAAAATATATTAAATAAAAAGAAATTACATAAAAATAATCAATTTAGTGTCCAGTGAATTATTGTGTGAATAATACAATTGTGTTATTTATTAAAATAAAATGGAGTCAATTAGTAATGAGCCTCATGATGAAGAAAATAAAGAACAAATTAAAAAATACAAGAAAAATACAAGTTGTTAAAAAGAGAATGAAGAAAACTGTCAAGCTAAGATATATTACTCGAAATGAACAAAAGCGTGGATGGAAGTTAAAGAAAAAAAAAGAGGTATTTATCAAAGTAATATTTTGGTTATGTGTATCATTCTATAACTTTTTTATTATCTAGGTATGAGTTACGAAAACGAGCACAATGTACGTTCAGAAAATAAATTACAAATGCATCAAAATATACATTGCGTTCTTCTGCAGTGGGCTGTAATCAACCAGCTTGTTCTGGAGATTTAAAAGATGATTTCAATATAGAATCTTCGAATATTGATATCCAACATTCCTCGCATAATTCTACTTCTAAAAATTCTTTTACGGAAGATGACATGCTTGAATGTACGTTTTTTGTTGTAGGCATTTTTAATTCATCCTTATTAGCATGTGTTCCTTTAAAAATTATAGTTGTCGGTGACTCATCTGAGTATACATTACAAAAATTATCCCAGAGTTTTAAAGAACTGGGTGTGTCTATTCACAACGATGAGAATCACAAGGACATAAAAAAAGCATATTTAGAGAGAGGTCTTGCAGAACAAACAAAGTCTACAGAAGAGTAGAAAGCGAAATGTTACGATTCAAAAAAAAGAAAAAAACGCTGTCAGCCGGTACCAGAGACGTCTTAATTACTATCAAGGAGTTTTGAAATTAATAATGCATAGAGCTGATAAGGTGAAAAAGCGAAAAGAACGGCAAGTTGTTTTAAAGATTATAAAAAAAGTTACAAACAATTACGGGCTGCAGATAAAAGCTGTGTACAAAAAAATTTATAAAAGGACCGAAAAAACGTTAAAGCTAAAAAGAATGATTTCGTCACAAACAATTCCAAAAACCAGGTAGTCAATTTTTATCTCAATGACGAAAAGTTGTCCCCTGCACCCGATTTAAAAGATTTTATGACCGAAAACAAAATAAAAAAACGCAAGCGTTATTTGAACAATACCATCTTTAATTTATATAGAAAGTTCAAAAAAGAAAAAAATTTCAAAATCGGAAAAACGCTATTTTGTGTATTAAGACCTTTTTATGTAGTTAAAATGAAAATAACGCATAGGGAAACTTGTTTGTGCAAAAATCATGTGAATTTTTATAATTTATACGGAAAACTCCGAGTACATAAAACTATTAAAGAAGGTGATACTGATGATTTCATTGCGTTAACGTGCTGTGATATAAATAATAAAAATTGTATGTTTGGTGTGCATTCTAGTTGCAAAGAATTCAAAACTGACATTCCTAATGATATAGATACCAATAAATAATATCATATTAATATTGGAAAGAGGAAACTATAGAGAGAGTCAATGCCAAAGAAGTTAAAAGTACATCAAAACCCTTGAATGAAATTACTATCAGATGTACAATCAAAGAGTTGATTGAGAAATTGGCGAAATTTAAAAAACATAAATTCATAACCAATCACCAATTCCGAGTATTAACTAATATGAAAGATAATTTGGAAATTGACTCTGCATATTTAATGGTTGATTGGTCCCAACATTACTTGGGAAAAAACAAAAATAAGTACATGCTTTTTATTTTGGACAAAACCAGCGCCATATTGCTTTACAAGTAGGAGGAATTCATATTTGCTGTAATAATGGAAAGAAGACATTCGTGTGGTTTGGACCTTTTTCTGATTTTGAAACACGAACCAGAGGCAGTTTGAGCACATTTATTACATGTTTTGCAGCATATCAAGAGAGAATACACAAATATTCAAAAAATTTACTTTCAAAGCGATGGACCGACTACACAATATAAAAATCGAAAACACGTGAAATTCCTAATACAAAAAGCTTTCATTTAAGCCCAATTGCGACCCTGTCGTCCTTATAATGAGGAAGTAATCAACAAACTTCGTCTTGGCGGGGATATTTTTGCGGAAATGCTCATATATATATATATCTTTATTTGCGATATAAACGTCTGTTTATGTTTAGTGTGCATTTGTGCAAACTGTAACTAAACCTCCACTCTCTAACAATTTATTTATATAGGCATTACAGTGTAATTACTGCAAAGACATAACATTTCCATTTATTTCTTAATAGAATAAAAATAGTTAACTTGAATCATTTTAGTTAATGTTTAATATTTTTGTATTTCAATCATAAATGTATTACAGTTTTTTATTACTCAAACATTATTTTTATAAAAGATACTTACAGTTAATTAAAATAAAAATTATATTACTGCTACTGGCGTTACCCTTAGAATAACTTGTGGTCCCAATAATTGTAAGCAGTAATATTTAAACGTAATATTTATGTACATTAAATGCCCAGTTATTATATTGAATGGGTATAGTTTTACAAATTAACTTAAATATAATAAATTACGGAAGAAGCAATATATTAGAAAATAATATTAATTACTAAGACCGAAAAAGATAAACTCAGTTATGTCACTTAACCGTTTTTTTTACACATTGTTTTGGTAAAGTAGTTGATAGAAGATAAGATTTAATAAACTAACCCGCAAGTTATAACCATCTTATGTATACGCTTCCTAACAAATAGAGCCAGTTAGTGCTGCTGACGCTGCGCAAGAAACTATTTCGTATATTTTTTAATTTAAATCATTAGTTGAAGACGCAGCACATTTTTGAGCAATATCAGGAGTGACTCCAAGAAATGTGTTGGACCATCTCTGCCAATTGAAGTCACCGTCTGGATTCCACAAATTTAGTTCCCTGCTTAAACACAACAGTGCGCATTTCGTCTGTGGGTTGTCCCTTAAATTGCCACATACGTAGAAATCTATGATATCGGTTGTAGAAGCTTGTGTTTCTTTCTGCCATTTAGCTACATAAGGTTGAACTGTTTTTCTCTATTGCGGCAGTACATCTTTGGTAACCTGAAGCAAGTACATATAAGAATTAATAGTTACATAAAAAATAATGACAACTTACTATTTCTATTTATATATACGTACCAGGCTACTTTCAGAAGCAGCAAAAACAGCGGACGACACCAAAATAATGGTTTTCATTTTGTAAATGAGCTACTGGTGATGATGCTAGAACTGTTTCCTCGACTAAGGAGGACGGTTGTTTTATACGCGAAAAGGTTAATTAATACGTATATATTACAAATTCATGGCTTCATAATAAATATAACGCAACAATGAATACTTACTTTAAACCTGTTAAGAAATAATCATTTTATGTTCATGCGCTAAACACCGAATAGTTAAAATATTTTTACAATATTTTATGTTTCTAAATTTCCTTGATGTGTATTTTCTATACAGTTAGTAGAAGGAAAACATATTTCGTGTTACTATTTATTACACAATTTGGAAATGTTTGAGGTCATCATTATTGCCTAAATGTATTAGAAAAGATTAAAATGTTGGTTACGCAATTGTGTTAAGAATATACCTTATAAAAGTCTGTTCGGAAAAATAAAGTGGTTTTCAGATATATAATTTTTTTTGTATTTTATTTATTAGTAATCAGAATTAACATTCTATGGACTAATGTGATAACATAGGACCTTAAAATTAAACAGTCCATGGCGGGATGGGAACTCTTCCAGCGAGGAGTTCACCTAAAATACATAAATAAGCAAGATTTTGATACTCTATAAATACTGTTAGTGAAAAAAACGAATTAGTTGTAGGAGTGTATTACGCAAAATGCAGTTACTTTAATATCCACAGTTACACAACTTATTTTAATAAGTTTTCGAATGATACAGTCTACACTGGCTCTGTCAACATCATAAATGTAAGATATCTTATTACGTAATCCAAAAGTTCCCAATCTACCTTTTATAAGATACTATAGTCAATGCAAAAACTCCAGCGGTTCACTAATAGTAACAGCCAAAAATCTTATGTGGCAACAGCAATATGAAATCTTCTTTCTAAATTACAGAATAGATTTATTGCTGGCGAGGATAACAACGCAAAAATCAAGGCAATTATTAACTAATAACCTTACGTACTGGTCATTTGACTTAAATAAAATACCTGCTGCCGTGAATTTATTTATTACCAAAGCTACATTAAAGTGAACACTTACTTCAATCTTTTTTTGATCATTCATCCATAATTGTTATAATGAGCGCTTCCGTTATTATTAAACAAAAGAAGTTATAGATTTAGAACAGATAAAAGAATTGGGAAATGCACATAAAATATCTAAACCCAAAACAGTTATTCAAGTCTTTCTAAAAGAATGAAATTTACTCCGCAGTTGATCAACTAACAAATACCATACATTATGCAGTCCATTATTTTACGTTACTTAATCATGAAAAGCAGAGTTTATTGAAACTATCCACTATATATTAAAACAAAACTTGCTGAAAAAACCCAACGAACCGAGCGTTTAAACGAGTTTAGCACGGAGTTAAAACAGATAATACATAAATGGAATAATAAAACAATCAACAAATTTACAAGCAAAGTTTTTCTCCTCATACGGTGAAGACACATTATGTAGAATTACCACAAACAAAACGTCTTGTAATAAATTCTTATGAGTTAACGGCACATGTACAAAAACAAATGAAAAAATAGTTGCGGATTATTTATTTATTATATTTAAACCGAATCCTCTTGTTGCCACATTCAGAGAAAATAGTGAGATTCTAAGACACCTAAAAGATACTTTACAATTAAACCCATCTATTCAGTACATTTTATCAAAAGAAATGATAAATTTAAGCAATATTTCCAACAAAGTTCCAGGAGAATTGCCTTACGAACCGATAATGGCTGTTATACAAATATTTATCGGTGATACATTTTACAGTATTTTTTCGTTTAATGAAAATTTGGCCAAGTATTATGCTAAAATCGAGCAAACATGTTGATGAAACTATCCAAAGTACTGGAAAGGCTAATACTAAAGGGTTTCGCCGATATAATAAAAAACTAAAAATTAATTTGGTGACATACGTTCGGTGTCAAACAGCAACAATCTCCTATAGAGCAGATTCACAAAGTAGTTGACGTGGTAAAATAGAATTTTAAGCTCTGCCGTGGGTGGTGCCAAGCTCGCTTGAGAAAAGAAGAAAGGAAGAAGTAATAATCTTATTAAAAAAAAATGGGATCAACTAGCCCGGTTGATATCCGCAGTAAGAGCCCCTGTTAAGAGATACCGGATGAAAATTGCTCAACGGCTTGAAGGAAGAAATACAGATTTACGGACTTTGGGGGGCGGAAGAGCTACTTAAATGGGAAAGGCAAATCTGTATAGTCTATTAATTAGATCAGCCTAGAGAAAGAAAACCTCAATTACAAATTACCTGGTCCTTTAGGTTGAGGGTTGGTATTGGGCCTGACCCCAATAACCGGAAAAAATGACAAAACACAAAAAATCTTAGATACAAGCCTCTAAAGCAACTGGATAGATGTAACAGAAGACGACTATGCGCAAGAAAAAGGATTTTGAGTTTTGTCACTTGGAACTTACAAGTAATTGCAACCAAAAATACAAAAGTCTTAAAGGAGATTAAGAAACAAAAAATAAAATAGAATTACTTACTAAACCTAAAAAGAGAGGTAAGGGTGTGGAAGAAAAAGGAAATTATGTATATATGTATATTTACGTTGGTATAGACAAGAATAAGAGAGCAGATGGTGGAATTTTAATCGTTGTAGATAAAAGCTTTAAGAACTATATAAAAACCTAGAAACAAATCAACGAGTACTATGTCACAGATCAAATAAAATTATTAAGTCGCGAAGTCAAAATAATAGGAGTATATGCTCCGCCAAATAGTGCAACAGTAAAGGTTAAGGAAGAGTACACAGCCCAACTTACGAATATATTAAGTGAAGTAAATCCACAACACGAAATGGTACTAATGGGTGATTTTAACGGCAGAATAAGATCTAAATTGCACGATCCAATTGTGGGAAAATATGGAGAAGCAGAAACAAAATTAAACGACAATGGTAGAAGAATAATAGAAATAGAAGAATTCTCGCTATCTGTATTAAACGGGTTCTTTATACGCAAATTAATACACAATCAGAATCGATAATCGACTGCATTATCAACAAATAAATAGTTAAACAAGAGAGCATTCGATGTTCGCGTGCAGCTAGTATGCTGAATACGGTTTTGACTATTTTCTGGTAAGAGGTAAAATATACTTAAATGCAAAAACAATTACCCAACCAAAGCAACATTGCAACAATTGGAAAAAGCGGAACATACTAAGGTACAATACTGATAAGTTTTTGAACGAGTCAATACAGTTCCTCTTTAAACTGAGACTATCGAATTATACCAGAATAGAACAAGAGAGCAGCACAGGATTCTTTACAATAAATTAAAAGAATGCCTATTTAAAGTAGCCAAGATGCATTGAAAGAAATGATAAATAGGAACAATCAAAACAGCAATAATTAGTGGAATGACGGAATTTGAAAAATTATCCAAGATAAAAAACATCTCTATAAAAAATGACTGTGGGCCCAAGATGAAGAGAACATAAAACAGTATCAGCGGTACAATGGGAAGGTTAAAAAAGAAGTAAAATAGCTAAGAAATGGAATCTAGCAAAATAAATGCGCTGAAGTAGATATATTAAAGGGTAGTGCATGATCGAATGAAGGATATACAATGATTAAACCACTAAAAACCAATGAAAGGAATGCACTGCATCCAATTACCGTAAACATTTGGAAACGATATTATAAAACTCTTTTATCTAAAAATAAAGACGAATACCAAGCTTTAAATTTTATAGGTACATACTATGAGAAAATAATTGTCGAAGAGTTCAGAAAGGCACTACTGGGAATGAGAAACAAAAGATCCCTAGGTCTTGAAGGTTGTCTAACAAAATTTCTGAAATTTGCCCCTATAATAGCATTAGTGGTTTTAAAGGAAATATTCAATAAATTTATGCAGGTATATAGAGAGGCATTTATAAGTTTAATACATAAAAGAGACATAAAACTAGGTTGCAAAAATTATAGAGGGATAAATGTAACTAGTTCTATAGGCCGATTGTGCAGACACATAAAAAGAAGATTAGTAATAGAAATAGATCAAATAGAAAAACAAAGCGAATTCCGTAGAAGAGGGGAGATCTTACGCGGATAATATCAGCTGCTTAGCACAATTGTCAGAAAAAACAATAGCACATAATAGGATTTGTTATTTATAGACATTAAGAAGGCCTATGACAGCGTACCCATTAACACGCTATGAGAAGTACTTGCAGGAAGTGATATAAAGAGTGTATAGTTGAATATAGTAAAACGATTTTAGAAAGGCAATACGAGTAGGGAAAATTGAGTAGTAGACTTTTACAAGAATTCAGCTAACCCAATACTATGGAATACAAAGATAATAAAAACAGAAAAGAAAATGTTACCTAAAACACTTGTACAGAACATATCTATATACGGTTTGAAAGTATAAACAATAAATAAGAAATGTAAAAGATTATGAAAATTGATGAAAATGAACTGCTGGAGGAGAAATTGTGGGGCATTCCGTTTAAATAAAATACACAATGAAAACATGGAGAAAGTATGAATATATATGAATAAAAGGTTGGCGTAATTGGACAGAAAAAATTGCTTTGATACGGACAACTTAAAAAGATGCTTGACACAAAGTGGCCTTAAAGAATATACGAAAGGGATTCATGCAAAAGAGGAAAAGGGGCTGCAAACCAGATAAAAATACAAACTTAAAATAGGAATACTAGAAAGAAATCTGAAGGAAAGCGATGAGGAAGATCTCAAAATATAGTGTCTAAGAAGCGAAAAACGGCTGTAAAGCTGTAGAAGCAGATGTCAGTCAGACTTTTGACGTACTGGTTAATTATCCAAAATGAAATAGTCACTGCCCTACTAATACCACTTTCTTATTAAGTCTTACCTAAATGAAAAGTACTACTAGGCCAACAAGCATGCAGAAAGTTTGAAGATTCTTCACCTAATGAATGTGAATATTCTTCTACACATAGCTGAAAACTATCCCGTTTGCTTTTATTTTTGTGCTGACGATAATGGTGGTGTCGTTGTTGATATTACCGAATTGGTAACATGGAGCATTAGCTGACATTACTCGCTTTTCACTGCATAATGGGGTTTTGATTCCTAATGGCAGTTCATCAAGATAATATAGAATCTGTCGTTCCTATTTCAAAAATAAATTTTATATTAAGAGATGTCCATAACTTCTCCGAATAATTACGGGTAATAGTTCCTACAATAAGACAAAACTTGCCCGAATTCCCTCTCGTGACCACGATTTTTAGAGACATGTACAGCAGACCTAACTTTTCAGATTGATTGTAACGTACTTATTGTTGGTGTTGCTTAACCTGGTAGTAATCATACGGCCCGTAGCCCAATGTAGAGCTGCTCAAACAAGCAAGGTATACAGTATACCTTCTGTAGTTTTTTTTGTCCTTGGCTGGTCAAATAAGTTCCATATTTTGTGGTAATAGTGTAGATGGTTTTTACCTTGTCTTTGTTTAGAATTTTTCTTATCCACTTTGTGACAGTTATTATAATGTAAAAAAGCTTTGCCTACTATGACCGATTTTGGTTGTATTTTGGATAAACTTGTATTGGGTTTAGTTGCTCTTTTTATCTCTGCTCTCGAGTAGCTATTTTGTGTAAGCCCTTTTACACGTGTGTTAGTTTCTTATCCAAGAACTGATGTTGAAATGTTTGCCGTGCTTCACCTACCAATGTTTTTTTCAACCGTTTTATTTTGAGTTGGAAACGTCAAGCGATTGCAAATTCTGACCATGACTTAGCAACACGAAAACCAACTATACGATGCACCAAAACATAGATCGTAAAAGCCTTCCCATTTATTCGTGATGTTGAATTTTATACTTCATATTGATAATGGGTCAAACTGATGTGATCTTATTAGTATTAATACATATAGGTAATTATATAATTTGTATACGCACGTATAGAATTGATTTTGCTAAACTCTAATTTGAAACTCTGAATGTGATAAATGTAACACAATTGACTAAAAATTACATCTTGATGTGATCATTTGTTTTTAGTTTAACAAATAAAACGTTATAATGAGATTACCTTTTTAACCATTTGCCTTTTTTTAATGACGCGTTAATCAGACATTTAATAGAAATTAACTTCATGATCTTTAAACACGCATCTAACGGACTATCTTAGTCTAATTCAAAAGTAGTTGGTGCAGTCGAAATACCCACTACCGTTATTGGTGATTTAACGTTTGTTTAAATCTAATGTGCCTTGTGCACCAGGGTACAAATTTTTATCTTCTAGCAATTTATTTATAGAAGCGTTATATAGAAAATCGGCAGTATTTTTAAAATTATGATAAAAAACTATTTACAATCAATGTACTACTGTTTAAGTTCCCATATTTATTTGTAGAATTTTTCATATTTCTAGCGCTAGAATAGTTTGTAGTTCCGTAAATTTAAGTAAGGAGTAATATTCAGTATATAAAATATCAAATTATTAGAACATACCCATATATATATATATAAACGATAACTTAAGAAGTTAACGAATTACAGAAATCGCACCTATCAGGAAATAATTGCAACTATTACATTAACAAAAAATTGTGTTATATATGTATTTATATATATATATATATATATATTTGTTAAAGTGATCGGCAATATGTAAAAATTAAATAACTTTCCAGCTAAATCTAACCAACCGTATACATTTTCTAACAAATAGGGCCAGTTAATATAGTTGATGCGGCGCAAGAAGCAAATTCATAAGTTTTTTGACATCTGTTGCCAGCTGAAGACGCAGCACATTTTTGAGCAATATCAGGAGTGATGCCAAGAAATAGGCTAGACCATCTCTGCCAGTTGAAGTTGCCATCTGGATTCCATAAATTTTGTTCTCTACTTATACACCACAGAGTGCACTTTATACGAGGGTTGTCCGTTAAATTGCCACATGCAAATAAATTTATAAGATCGTCTGTAGAAACCTGTGTCTCTTCCTGGCATTTAGCAATATAAGGTAGATCTGTTTTTGTCCATTGCGGCAGTATATCTTTCGTAGTCTGGTAAAGGTAAATACAAAAATTTACAGTTACATTAAACAATTACATATATCTAATTGTATCAAATGTTTCAAAAAATATAATATATGTTCATGGTATTGTATTTCAGCTTTAATTAATACAAGTTAAAAATACATACCCAGATACGTTTCGAAGCTGCAAAAACAACAAGCGATAGCAGAAGTATGATTTTCATTTTATAAATTAACCACTGAAGATGATACTGAAACTGCTGGTTCGATTAAGACAGATGGTTGCTTTTATATGTGAAAAACGTAATTAATATGCAGAAATTCTAAGTTAATGAGTAGATAATCAAATATAATGCAATAATAAATACCTTGAAAATGTTAAGAAATAACCTTTTATAACCATCGGTTTAACAGTAACCAACAGGAATGCTTTAGCAATATTTTATACTTCTGTACTGTTTCCGTGTGTATTATAAATTTGTTTTCTTTGATATTCTTTACACAAGAAAATAATGTTGGAATTTAATATTATTAAACTCAGGTGACAGTTATTGTCTACAAATTTAAAATTCTAGTAGTTTTCAGTTCTACTATCACAAGCCGCGTTATCATATTACATAGACCCCGGTCTTCGCATATGAGCTCATTCAATGCACCATCTATATATATTGCCATGGATACCAGTTCTATGACCCATTAGAATTAGTATATATAGCAATATATAACATACGATTGTGACAGATATATATGAGTGCAAACAATCGTCTTAAATATTTTAAATTCTATTACGCATTAGGATCAGTTCCCATAAAAGTAACATAAATTTCAAATATAGAAGAAAGCAACAGTTGGACACCCCATGACGCTATTATTAAAATGAATTGCAATAGCATGATTTAACATAAAGGGCTGCACTGACCTAGGGGATAGGTCGCTAGACTACAAAACCTAAAGATGCGGGTTTGAATCCCGCTATCGCCATTTCGATCACTGGCATTTTTACGGCCCAGCTCAACTCAGGTTTCAATAAATGATTACTTGGAGGTCAAACTCTAGGGTAATAATAGAGGCGGTCGCTACGTAGCGCTAGCCACGTAACTACCCTTGTGTACCGTAGGCTTTATATTGTACCAGACCTGTGCTGTTACGACCCCAAAAGCCCTTCGTGGCCTATTACGGAGAATTATTATTATTATGATTTATGTTGCGGCCAAAAGTGGACTGTATAGTAATTTTAAATTTAAATAAAGAAACTTTAAACAAAAACTAAAGTTAAAAACACTAACTTGTGGAAACGGCGCTTTCCCGCAGTTATAGGTTCCCTGTGCTGTTGGTCCTTAGGAAGCCAGGAAGAGGAAATAAGGGTGTGGGTGAAAAGATAGGATAAGTTACTTCAATCTTCACAGCGGAGCCGATTCGTAACGTCTTTCCTGGTGCAAAGGTTTCTTCTTCGTTTCTCACCAAGTCAAATGCAAAGGAAAATCGGACCGAGTTTTCTTACCAGCAAAAATTTCAACCTTGAAATACAATCGGGAAACAAAACAATCTCCGGGAAGAAGATAATCTAGACGGCAAAATATGGAATTCCGCCACAAAATTAGCTTTTAACAAAACGGCCTCGCAAAAATGAAAACTTCTGCCGCAAATCAAACACGCCGGCGAACTTTCGGTCAAAACGCTCTCGGCTTAGGGAAAATTTATAGCTGGTCGCCCGCTTTCTAAACTATCACAAACTAAAACAGCCAGGCCCTAATTTAAAAGTTTAAGTAAAAGTAATTGGAGATTGGCGCGAACAATTTAACATAATATTTTTTAGATAGTATACCATACAGAATAAGTTTATAAATAAGAACTGACTGGTTTTACAAAAATCACGTAATGTTGTCATATTGCATGAAGGTTTATATTTGTATTTAATAATGCTCGTATACTGAAATTGGAAAGTCAAATGTAACTCTAGAAGAAATTATTAGAAACTATAAATTTTTTTTATTCAAATATAATTTTGTTTGTAACATAAAAGTGAAAACAAAATTAATTAGATGTGTACATACTTTATGAAATCATTAGGTTAACAATAACTACTAGATATAAAGGTTATAGTGAAAAAATATAATTCTGAATTGGTATTTTGTGAAAACTGGTGTACACCATGTGGGCTTTTTAAAGAAACAGAAACAAAATAAAAAAGAACATTTAATTTGAGAAAAAAAATTTATAGCGACAGAGCATTATTCGAATAGTAATTGTTTCTTTTTTAATTTTTCAAAAACCAACTAGAAATGAAATTTGAGCGGGTTGAACAAGCCACAGTGTAGTTAAAATACGACACTATCGTAATTATGGTTTGGCAAACAAATTAATATATACATAATTAAACAAATCTTTATCTTTTATTTTTATTGAAATTTCTAACAAAATAATACAAGGTAATAATGAGTTATTGATGATCTTGTTATTATTAAAACTATCTGATAAATGCAATAATTTCTTAGCAATAATATTCCACATATGTTCAATGGATCACAAATTTGAACAAGCCATGATAGGATGATGTTCGTAATTTAAAAATATGAATTACCTTGTTCGCAAACTTGATTGCAATTTTTCATGTTTTAAATGTTATTTTATTTCTATTATCACAATTTCTTAAGTAAAAGTAGAACTTGTGAAAGAGCTTTACTTGGTACAATTTAGATTAGGCGTACCTGTTACGTACTGCAATCTACGACACAATAATCAGCAGTTATAGGCCATCAAATAAGTGATTGACATGCCCTTAACCCAAAATACCCCACTGTTGATATGGAACCTTGAAGACAAAACAATTTTAAATTTTATATTGATAGCACCAATTAATTGTTTGTTGAAACAAGTACTACGGTTTTCTGTTAACTAATATTTTCAACATAAACTAAAATTATTACTTTTACAAAGTTTTTCTTTTTTCACACAGTAGGTATCTAGTTTACAGAAACCTATCTTAAAATCGATATGTAATTAAAGATTTGTAGGCTGCTGTAAAATGCTCATATTTTTTACTTGTACCTCATATTAATATCCAGTGTGAAGTTCGCTAGTCCTTTATCCGGTGCCTTTCCAGGTGGTGTATAGGGAAACGCTTGCCAAATATGGTGAGTATCGGGGAAATACAATACCCGAGACAGACCGAATTAACAGCCGAAGGTGGAAGAGAAGTAACAAAGAGCACTTTCTTGTACTTGATCCTGAAGGCGGATGAATCAATGGCAAAAAATGCACAAGGGAACAGAAAGCCAATACATTAAAGGCTTATAAGAACATCCCGAATCAAATCGACATAATCTATTAAATTATAGAATATTATTGCCGATCATAGAAATATAAAACCAAGATTCGACAGTAGAGAACAATCACAATACTGTAGAGACTAGTTATTCATCTGCATACGAACTTCCTGTAAAATAAGCAAAAAACATAAAATTCTATAAGAGTTGGAACTTGGAACGTGAGAAGTCTGTTTGGGTTCGACACGATATATAATAATGTATACGAAATTTATAAATTAAAACGTTCTGAGAATTGATGATGTATAATGGCCATAATTTGGCAACTGTATAACAAGAAATAAAATTGTGTATTATTTGGAAAACAACGAATCCGAACATAGAAACAAGTATGGACATCATCGGAGACAAAGGTTGTCAAAATGTAATTTGCAATTTTGTTCCCTAATATGATCATGCTATAATGTTAACAATCAATTTCAACTTAAAAAAATAACACAGAAAGATGAAAACAAATTTAAATTCTTCTACGAACAATTTAATTAACCAAAGGACAGGGCATAAACGCCATAAAAATAATTTTAATTCTAAGGAAAAGAAGAAGTTGCAGACTGTGTATGAAAATATAAACTGGAAGAAAGAAATGATTATATATATATATATATATATATATATATATATATATATATATATATATTATTCAAAACATACTTGGAAGCGTGTATATCTTCCGATCATAACTCTATTGTTGTTACAATAAAAGTAAAACTGAAGAAAGTCAAGAACTTAATTATAAATAAGATCATAGATCTCAAAAGGCTAAAAGACATATAGAGAAACTAAAATATAAATAAATGAGCATCTAAGAAAGATTAGTGAAAAACAATAAATGCAGATAAAAGCTGAAACAACATACTAAGCGTAAGTGTTTTAGTCTTAATTAGAAAGGAAACATTACAGCTACTTAGGGAGAAAATTAATTCCTGGGTGGCACTAGAAATTCTGGAACTATTGGAAGAAAAAGGATAAGATAAACCAAAAAACAAAAACAAATACAGGAAAATTCATAGAAACAAAAATAATGCAAAAATTAGGGAGGTCAAAAATTGGTTCACTAAGAGAGGCAAGGAATTAAAAAAACCCGGATAAAAAATATGATAGCCTCTATATATATAAAAAGATAAGATAAATAATGAAAATTCGAAATAATCCATTTTCAAATATTTTCAATAATGACCAAGGAAATATGATTGGCTAACTCAAAGAAAAATAATTACAATAAACCAAGTACATTCTACAATTATTTAATGATAAAAGAGGAAAATTAGTAGTATAAAAAAACAGAAGACACAGGACCACCCATATTATAGAAAGAGGTAATTTATCCCATAAAAAATAAAAAAATGGTTAAGCAGCAGGTCCATATGAAGTATCCATCGAACTAATCCAACTCATTGATAAGGATTGTATCTTCGTCTTGGTTGAAATTTTTAATCAAATCTATCAGACTCTCACAATTTGCAAACAGTGGTTTCAACCAATCTTTGTGAAGATTCCCAAAAAACCTTACGCAACAACTTATCCAGATCACAAAACCATAGACTTAATGGGTCATACGTATAAAACGTTCTTAAAAATCATACATTTTAGAATTGTTAAAACTCTAGAAAACAACATAAATGACACACAATATGGTTTTAAGAATGCTCTAAACCCGAGGACAGCTTTGTTTGATTTAATGACTAAGAATCAAGAATTGTAGACACCCGACTGAATGTTGAAAACATAGACTTTAAAAGAGCGAATGTATACAAGTATTTGAGAACGTAAACAACATACAACACAGATCAAACCGATGAGGTAAGAGTATTGAGGTGGCACGTACGTCGTTTGTCAGACAGAAACTTTCTGTGCTGCCATGATATACGCTTAACACTTTGTTTGAGAATGTTCCGGTGTTATGTGCTTTTCATTCTTCTAGATTGCTTAGAGGCTTGAACACTAAAGCAAATACATATAAATAAACTGGCCGCTTT
The DNA here is from genome assembly GCA_036346155.1 of Sinelater perroti. Classification (NCBI taxonomy): domain Eukaryota; kingdom Metazoa; phylum Arthropoda; class Insecta; order Coleoptera; family Elateridae; genus Sinelater; species Sinelater perroti. The sequence continues at coordinate 168,628 of JARFIY010000060.1, read as the reverse complement.
CGAGATTTAATGCTATAGGGGAATCCTACAAATATCGTAGACAGAAAGAGTGTAGAATATAATAATAATAAAAAAATAACTGAAATCGGTATGTGGGCAGGTCTAAGTTATTTTGACTTAAAAATCTAAGAGTGGTTTGGATGCAGCAGTACAGAATGGTTTAAAGCGAGAGTCAATAAAATCCCCATAGTGATAAGGATTTCCAATCTTCGATAGAAGAAGAACCAGAAAAAGAAAAAGAAATATTAATATACTTCATTTGGTTAAGCAATCATTATAAGGATATACAAAATTTTAAAAAGTTTCTTCGTGTTTGCGCTTGAACTGAATCATATGGTTCAACTCTATATATTCCCTTTACCTTTAAAATTACAATGAAGTGGCAACCACAAATCGTTTGAAAACTTCTGTTTACTTAGAGTCGGTTAGTTTGCCTTTACGAATTAATCTTACTGGGTTTTTCTTAGCGAAACTGGTATTATCACTTTTAGTTTTTTGAAACCAAAAGTTACTTTTCGTAATTGTAACTTAATTTATCATTTCAAATGCTTTATTTGTTCATTTACTGGTTTATATTCAAGTTGATGTTAATTTAGTATTTTACTTTATTTTATTGGTAATTAATTTAGTTTAAAGAAAAAAGTTAGTCTTTTTATTTATGTAAAATAAAATAGATTAACAACAAAGCATCTGACCAAATGTGTTAAGCGATATTAAATAAACAAATTTTTCTTCAACAATTATAGACAACGCAATATACGAAAAAAAACTGACTAAGAAAACAGGAACGAAAACTATGATAAATTAGGACACTCTCATTATAAATGAAAAATGCCAGTAATTTTCTATTTTCATGTAAGATGTACCAATTTTCAACAACCAAGGTTAATTGTATTGTTATAAATTAACAAATATTGTTTTAAATTGGACAAGCGTGCATACGAATTATAAATAAATATATGGAAATCTAATTTCAGCCATAAACTTTACTATTTTTAAGGTGGAGATTCCTATACAGATAATTAAATAGTATTGCATATATTTACATTAATTTTCAGCATTCTTTTGATAAAGGGTAATATATTTTTGTTTTAATGATGTGATAAAGTGTATAACAATATAACTTTAATAATATAGTTTTGTAATCTACTGCAAAAATGTTGCATCAACAATAAATTAAAATTAATGGTTCGTTAGAAATTAATTGCAGTAGTCATAACGCTTTGCATTTAGTGTCTTCTACTATAAGAACCAAATATTTAATTAAAAATCACTAAATTTTCTAAAAGTCCTGATTATGTAACACAAATGGTACCTACATATATTTGCTAAAATATTTGCAAATTAATTAACTTTGCATAAACAAAGTAAAAAGTTTTTTTTTGTTAAACCACAATAATTATTGTAAACAATTACTTAAATGCCGTTTCATCGCAGTCGAGCGTTCAACGTAATGCACTGCCTTTAACGTGAGAGCTAATACCGTTAAAACTTCCCTAGTACCCGTAAACATGCGATTATTAGAACAATATCGAGTATTTCTGACGAAATGCTAAATTTAGAGCGCTCCAAAAAATTCCGAAACAGATAATGCATGTATAAATAGTATGTAGTAGAACAGCAACGGAAATCAAGTTATTCAAAACAAAGTGAACTGTTAGAGTGAAAGATAAATTGTGTTGTAAGTAGGAAATACGAGGTGCGTTCAAGTCTTAGGTCTGCAAATTTTTTTCTGAAGAATTTCTTACCCAAGGAAATTGATACTTTTATTACTTCTGAACGTAATCTCCATATAAACGTACACATTTTTCACAACGTCGTCGCCATGATCCCGTGGCTGCTGAAAACACTTTTTAGAGGTGTATTTTGCCCACTGGAAAATCGCTGATGCAACACCGGCTCGATTTGGAAACTAGCGGCTATGGGGAGTATTCTTCATGGTCGGAAATTCATGGCGGCATCGCGTGTCAATGTCTTGAGACATTGCTACCCGCGCAGCCTTCTGTTTGTCGGACAGCATTCATGGGTCGCACCTACCAACGCACATTTTTTTTACATGCGTAACGCCCTCACCGCATGAGTCACTTAATTAATTGGCGATGAATTTTGATGGGTGTTACACCACACAAGAGAAAAAAACAGATGATTACACTAAACATAGCTATTTGAAGTAAGCAAAACAACACTTAATAGCGATAATTATCCGCATCTTTCTGCTTACTCTCAATGCTTTTCCGGCATGAAGCGTGAGCTAGAAGAAAGGGATTTAAATTTTTTTTTTTGAAAGACGACTACATTGCAGCTTTGTCTTAGAAAAGCCTTATTAGATGATGATAATCCAAAAGTTTCCATTTTTAAATTCCAATTTTAACTCAAACATTGACATACTAAATAACAAAATGCATGATCTAAAAGAAGAATTCTCCAAACACTGCACAACTGATAGTCTTAAAGATAAAATTAGTTGTTCCCATCAATATTAACGAGCAAGAAAATTATAGCTAGATCATCAAACGCCCTGAAATGTGTTACAGTCACACTCATCTGGGAGAAAGTTTATTGCACGTAATTTGAAATTGGAGTATAATGGTCAGGAAAAACTCTTTAAGAACTAGTTGCAGATGTAGCCTTTGACACCTAACAGCCCCAAATGACTTTCTGGAAGTATTAGCTGTGCGAATATTTAATAGCGGCATTAATTATCAGAAAATCTAACAAGAAATTTCCACTTGTATTTCAATTTTTTTGTGCGCTTGGTACGAAAGAAATATATTGATTCAATATTCAATAAACAACCACATACTTACTAATAAATTAAAGATCGTATAATATAGTAATTTGTAAATTTATTAAATTATAATATTGGAAAATATCAAAATAACAATCATGTAAAGGTTTTTAATTGTATTCTATATTAGGATCTATTCATAAAGTAATTCTTTTTAAATATATAAAAATACAACATTATTAAAATTAATTATATTTAAAAAATTTAACAAATCATTCTTTAAGGTAACATACTACTAGATAGGTTAATAATAATTTCCCGTAACAGGCCTTGAAGGCCCTTTGGGGTCGTTACAGGATAGATCTGCTACTATCTAGAGTCTACGGTACACAAGTACTAATGTGGCCAGCGCTACGTACCGACCGCCTATTATCACCCCAGAGTTTGACCTCCAGGTACTCATTTTATTGCAGCCTGAGTCGAGCTGTAAAATGCCAGCGATCGAATTGGCAGATTCGAACCCGCAACTCTTGGTTCCGTAGTCTAGCGATCTATCCACTAAGACCCCACGGCTCACTAGATAGATTATCAAATAAAATTTAATTCATTTTCTAAAATAACTTAGTAATGTTATATTGCATGAGTGTTTTGTATTTTTACCTAACAATGATATTTGAAATTAGTAATTAAAGATGAACAAACAAACCAATATTATCAGTTTTAATTCCGGAGACGAAATATTGTTACTTAAACTGGCTATGCACTGTGCTGCCATAATAACTAGTTTTTGACACCTAACAGTTGAGAAAAGCCTTACAAAGTTAAGTATTTGTTTAGTTGTATAATAATGATGTGCAATAAGTTGTAAACATTTTTTTCTCTAAGAATAATATTAATTGTTGTTTAAGTTTTGTAGCGTAAGGTTGTGCCCGATCGCAGCTGCAACCAGGCGACAAGATAAGCAAGTGACCCTGCGGTCACGTATTGTAAAACATTCTTTTATTAAATTACACCAATGTCGACTGCTCAACAATTTATTCCAATGTAAACAGAACAAGCTCAGCCGATGCAATTTATTCAACAAAGCTACTAGTATGCTCACAATTTTCCAAATTTAAATCAAATAACCACATATTGCTCTGCTTCAGACACATCCACAACCTCAAATGTCAAATCGTATCACTCTATCTATTAGTATAAACAAATTCCTACAGTTTCTCACAACATAAAATGCAAAATAGTTAATAATAAAAATCGTAACCGACAAAAAATGATAACAATAAATAATCTGTCTATTCATAACAAACAATCTAAAACTACGAGCTACTGGCTAAACCCTAAAAACCTCACCGCTAACCGATGTAAATTTACAGGAACAGGATTCGACTTTATCTAAGAAAAAAGTGATCCTAAACCGCCACCGATATTCGTCTCGGGTGTAAAATTCATCGATCCTTTACTCAATTATTTGGAAAATATAGCCGAAGACGGATATATATTAGAGGGTTTATTAAACGATTAAATCAAAATATTTCCGAAATACCTAAAAGCACTAGTAGTAATCAAAAGTAGAAAAGAACACAATTCCACACTTATCAAATTAAGCAGGAACGCAACTTTATAGTCTTTTTAAGGAATTTACATCTATCCACAAGAATTAAAAGAAACCAGAGGAAACTACAAATACATGGCTACTAAGCAACGTACGTATAGAACGTTAAACAGGCTAGCACAAAAAAAAAGAATTACCTCTCTTTGTTGTAGATTTAGAACCCTTTGATAATAATGAAGATATATATATATATATATATATATATATATATATATATATATATATATATATCTATAATACAGTTACACTTATGTATTCTGTTGTTAAATTTAAACCCCCACACGCCAAGCAAGCAAGCTCTAAATCCTGCAGGTATTGACCACCGTAAACCGTTTAACTATGTACTCCATTTATGGCTGATGAAAATACTTGAGATCTACAAAGTAAACAAAACCATAAAAATATTTTTAGAACACGCGATACACACATGGCAAACTGTTATTCCTCTCGGTGACGTTCATACAAAACTAAGACATTTTTTAAGCGCGCTCTGGTTCTACTTACCATTAAACACACTCTCAAGAGCGCGCTAAACAAATTAGGGTAGGGATTCCAAATAAAAACGTCAAATAAAAAGGCCCGTACGATCTCACATCTACTCTGCATAGATGATATCAAAATACGCCCCCACAACTACACAAAACTATTAAAGTTTTGTAGAAGCCATGCAAGTTCGTTGAATATAACACTACAGTTAAGAGATAAATTAGAGAAAAAATCACCAAACGCCTAAAACTGGCATTACAAGCAATGCTAAACACTAAAAAATTAATTAAATACATAAACATATGAAGAAAATGCGAACAAAAACTAGAGACAATTCATCACATAACAAGAGCAAAAAACAGACACATCACTATAAACAGGTTTTAAAAATTATTTACCATAATTTAATAATAATTACAAAATGCAGTATCATATTGCAAGTATAGTCCTGATTGAAAATAATTAATACAGGCTGTACTAAGATAGGTCAATACTTACTGACAATAGCATCCGTAATAACAAATATGATATGGTTTTTTAAGAAATGCAAAGAAAGTATCACTGCCTTAATATATCTCAAGAGGTACAGAACATATTTTGTAAAAGATTGCCAAAGTAACTATGTTATATGTTCGATACTTCTCATACTTAACTTGCGCTATTCAGAAGTTATTGCTCCCATTTCCCATTCTACCAGTAGAATTATTTCAATAGCCAAATGTTAGAGACTATAGCCAATGCTTACTTAATTAATAAAAACTCCTCATAATCCCGCTCAACAGTTGCGCAATACCTCCAGACCAACAAACCTTTCCCGACCAGTGCATCTCTCGCTAAACATTTACGCTAAATTTTCATCTCCAGTCCTATAAAAAGTAAAACAAGGGTTCAGCTTTATTAGGATAATATGCAAACTGAGATTCCGAATGAAGAGATCCATTTCTTAAAAATGGTAATTCTAATACAAATATAAACCAAAAAGTTCATACAAATATTTGTTTGCAAATGTACAAGTATCTGCAATACTATAATTACATTACTATGTGTTGCACAACATTCTACCGTTCATTTCGGATAAGAACTGTAAAACAGGTATTTAAAGTGCATTAGGCCTCAAAATCGTCATATTATAATTGACACACTTTCTTAAATCTTTCGTGTATACTATTCACATGTCTGCACATCAATGATTAGTTCGGCGTACTTAAAACCTTCAAAATTGTCCTACGGGTAGACCTATGGTATTGTCAATGGCATATTCTTAATTTCTTAAAGCAGAATGCCTTTGAAAATTGTTAGATACTCTGGAATCATTGAAGAATTATGGAAAATCCAACAGATCTAACAATAAATGTCACCTACCTCATAGTTGGATGTTATATAAATTGATGATGCTATCCCTACCAATATATGGTAGATTTGTAAAGAAAGTTAACAACAGAAATCCTATAATGTCAATATGTTGTTCTAAAACCTAAAAACGAATCATTTTGTTAGTAGAAATTTTTTATAGTAGTCCTTGTAAACGTTACAAATGATAAGAGTAGTAACGGTTTTCATATGGAACACTCAACATAATTGCTTGCTATATACTACACTCACAAGTTATTTGGCTAAAGCTTAGGATGAAATTGCCCTTAAAATCATGTAGAGCGCGCTTTTCTTAGTTGTATAAAACATGAAGCGTCCGTTCGTTTTTACATTTATCGTCGTACGAGCATGTCTAATATAAATGACTAGCTATTGCTTTAAACTTTTTATAGTTGCTGATTGTAAAGATTTGTTTTATAATAAATACGTGCACCTTTTTGGCTATTTCTATTTTGTTGTTTGTACGTGTAAATTACTTTTGCTTATTCCTGATACGAATGATGTGTTATTTTATCAGCTCTTTAGAACTTCAAGAAACAAACTTTAAATAGAAAGACACGTGTAAACATCACAATTGGGGAGCTTTTTTATAAACGGCTAATATTATGAAAAACAATACTACAATTTATTTTAAATATTGCGAATGTTTGGGCACATGTTTATGCAAACATTTTTATACATGTTATTAATAACCCTCGGTGGAGGCTTGGGGTCAATTCAACCCCACAAAATTTGTAATGCTCAATATGAACAAGTATATATTTGAATTTCGCGCCAGCCTGCTGTATACTTATATTTGACAATACCTTCTGTAAGATAGATTAGAGAAAATAAATTCAGCTGCGTCAGTCTTCTTGCAGCACTTTGCAGTGAAGTAAACGCTAAATTTTTCTGGCGTCATTCTGACCCCATATGACTAAGTCGTTATTTTTATAACAAGTGCAAAAGATATAATACCATTATTATTAATTAATGGCATTCGAAAAGCATTGCTTTCCGAAAATAACGAAAAAGAAATTTTTAGAAGCGAATCATCTGATGTCGAAGAAGATGAATTGTACCAAGCAAGCAGTGACACGGATGACGATGAGGATGATGATCACAGTATCGTTTATTTAGGGAAAACCTCTGTGCCAGGTGGAGAGCCAAAACCAGAGTTTTTGTTCCGTAAAGTTACTACCCCGATTCATTGAGCTGATTGAATTGTTACGTGCGACAATTGGTTCACCTACATTCCGTTATTAGAAAATATGCTAAAGTCTCCATATAATATGGATGATTACTGGCACGAATCGTAAAAACAAAAGAGAATTACCGACTGAAATGTTATTTGCATCTAAAAATCCTTCAGACACAAAGTTTTGATTTAGGCGTGATATAACACTTTTATCGCACACTCCAAAAAAAAAGATTATTCTCGTCGTATCGTCCTATCTAAAAACAACAGAGGTAACTGATGGCAAGCCTAACATCATATTACATTACAATGCAACAAAAGGCGAAACTGGACACCGATCAGTTAAGTCATACGTACATCGTCTCTACAGGAACTCGTAGATGGCTCATAGGGTATTTCTTTGCCATGTTGATTCAGCTGCTATCAACGCAAGAATTTTGCTTAAATGCAAAAATGTCTTTGTTGGAAATGGTGAGAGTCACAGTAAGATGATTTTTTCAATCACTTGTCGATTATCTCATTATACCGACTTTGTACGAACGAGTACAGATACCAACACTGCCTATTGCCATTAAGAAAAGCATTGAATCTATTCTCAAGAAAGATAATAAGGAAAGGAATTTAGAGAAAGTGTGTATTTTTTCAGAAAGCGATGTTAATTACATTAAAGAGAGATAGATATAAAAACAAAAGCTGCGTGTCCGTCTTGCCACCGTTTTATGTGCAACAATCACCGCGTGTTTTTGTGCTACAACTGTGGAGGACAAGAGTATAATTTTTATTATTTTTTTTCATAATATTTGATAATAAACAACTTTTTCTAAAAAAAAATTGTCTTATTTTTTACAATATTTGCACTTCGAACCTCAAACTAAATATTTTTTTTAGAGTTGCGCTATGCACTATTATTTTTTTTCTATAAGTAGTATATCTAAGGAATATCCATATAAATTGTCATCAAAAATATTGGAAATTAAAAAAGTTATGACTTTTTTAATCAAAAAGCATTTTTTCAAAGTTTTTCTAAATATCAATTTTTTAAACTTATTTAATTGTTAAATTATTTAATTTTGACCATGAAAAATTCTTTTCAAATGTTAAAAGTATACTCTGATTTTTTTTGAAAAGGCTGTACCAAACATGCTAAGGTTAAATTGACCCCATATGACCAGCGTGTAATTATTACGAAGTGTGACCACCGAGGGTTAAGAATCCTGATCTAGGCGCACTGGGCAAGATTTGAAAACGCAATCATTGGTCTCCTCGTGCAGCCTCGTAACCCTCGCCCTGTTTGCCAAAAATAGGGGTAGAACAAAACTCGTTAGCAGGGGGCACTGGTATTATTTAGACGGCACCTGGTTCCGTCATACCACTCCGAACCTCGGGAGCGCGCCTGGGATAATATGCAGGCTACAACTCTATTCTTCTTTATATGCATACTATTTGGAGAAGAGTGTTTGCGATTATGATTCTGGAAATGGTAGCTCTAAATATCTGCGTAGGTATTTGTCCATACCAGTATCTCAAATTCTTCAACCGGGATATGCGTCTGCGTTCTGTGGACGGTAACCTACAACTTTTTTGCAAGACCAATTGCAATAATCTGTATTTAGGTTGTCTCATAAAATGACAAAGATATTGTAATTTGGTTATTTGAATTTTTTTAATACATTCTAGTTCTTTTTGCATGTTTTCCAGTATCTTTTTATTGCTGACTTTATGTAACCATGCAATACAAAATATTTTTATAGGTCCACATTTCAAAAGCTTCGATTATCCTTATTATAGATTTGGTTAAGGTTTATGTTTCTATTTATAAAACAATACAGAAAAAATAGTCTATTTTGTATTTTTAGATGAATCTGATGTGAGCATAATATAGTCCTCATTGTTATAAATGCTGCTCGGGCCATTTCTATCCGTACTTTAACTTCCTCTGAGCTTTCACATTGGTCATTCACCCACTTTTTTAAGTAGCGATCCTGTAATACATTTTCTATTATCTGGTTCAAAGTCATCACTAATAAGTGGGAACTAGATTTAATATTCTTTGTAAGCCTTGTGCTCATTCCGATCGGAACACTGTGTTATCTGCGTATTTTATTGAAGTTATACTTCCTCCAGTTATATGTACTCAATTCGTGTTGTTTCCGAGAACACGTATAAATGTTTCCTCCAAATAAAGATTAAACAAGTACGGATGTGGAACTCATTTTCTACCAATGTCCGGGGCTTCTATACATAAACAAAAATTTGCGGACCCTTCCGGTTAAACCGGAAGGCGTGACAAGTGTCAGAAATGACAGAAATAGAAGCTGATTTTCAGCTCGGAAGCTGCCTTGATCAAAGGTTATAACAAAATAACATATTAGAAGCTGGGTCCAATAAAAACCCTTAATGCATTGTTGTAGGACATCCCACCCATACCAGCTCGTGAACGTAAATTTGGTAAGCCATAGTCTTTCGAATGATCCCTCTAGATTCAGTAGATCTCGAATTGAAAGTCGCGACGGGCATGCAAACGTCCGCACCGATTTCATTAGGCTTTCATTTCAGGTATAGAAGCCTAAAATCAAAGAGACAACACCCCACGCCTAATATCTATCTCCGTGATATTACATCTATCTACCTGTATATTTTACTTTTGGTTTCACTATAGATTGGATATTATACGAATGTCAGTTTTATCTAATTGGAGTGTATTTCTAGAATTTTATTGAGTTTGACTTTGTCAAAGGCCTTCTCATAATTAATAAAACATAGATATACATCTTTATTTAGGTCGCGTGATTTTTTCAATAGGGACTCATATGAACCAATCCATCACGAAAACTAAACTAATGTTCTGCTAGTTATCCCTCGCTTCTTGTAAAACACTCTGGATTTCTTAAATGTTCTAAACTGCTATAAAGAACTATTAAAAAGTCCTGTACCAAAGACGGCTACCGAAGTTAAATATTTGGTTTAGAGTTCCGTCGACAATTGAAGAAAAGAATGAGCCAATAATCGATTTATCAACCATATCTAAGCATGATAACATTCGTTTGGATAGATTCGGTTTCACATAAATGAAAGTTGTGCGGAATTCGCCTATTAATGGCAATAGTTGCCATAAATCAAAAACAACGATAGCTGGCGCAAAATGTCTAAATTACCTCATGATAATTTATATTCTGACCTATAACCAGTCAACCATAACCTACATCGAAAAACTAAAACCTGTATGTGAAGTTGGGTAACAAATCTTTTCAAATGTGTTATTCACCTTTAAAATCGGTTCATGACTGTAGGATGACTCGCAATATTACAAATAAACTTAAAAATAAACACACATACATTTTTGCAGTGTTACAGAGTAGGTGCAACGGTGCAAGTCAGATAATGTACAACATACTTATGTGGCCGATTGCAAAAACGCCCGATCAATAATAGATTAAAATTAATAGTTTGTTGGAAATTTATCGTATTGGAAACGCTTAACGGAATATAAAAAATATAAAAAATTAGCAAGATTTCGACAATTTCAGGTTATGCAACCCAAACATCAGCTAGATGAATTTGCATAAATACATAACTAAAACCGTTAAAAGATTTTTTAATAAACCTTAAATAAATAAAAATGTTGTTCCATGTATATACTTGTGTTATGTCACCAAATACTTTGAGTTATTAAATTTTATATTGTACGTTTATAATGAGGTAAATTGATTGATGTTTAGTTATAATTATTAGTTTATATAGTTAATTTTATAATTTGTGTAAGAAAATACCTTTTGATTAACTGCAACTGGAAACTCTATACTTGATGATTAGAACAGAACTGAATAATAGAAAAATTATGTCCATGTCAGCTGCCTTTTGTTTAGATATTCGTGTCCGTTCAATAGTTGGTAATAACAATATTTTAAAGTATTGGAAATACCACAAAAATAGTTTTTTAATTAATTTCTTTATATTAAAACAGTTCAATTATAAATAGAAATTATGCCGATAAATACTCTAACATACTGACTCGAACGACAAAATAAAATAATTAACTATACAATGGAATTATCCGCTGCCGCCGTCAGGACTTGTTTTTAAAGCTTTCCATGATTTATAATCTAATAGGTTATCAGGAAGCCAATCCTCTAGTGTTTATAGGGGGATGTGCAGTTTTGCTGAAAGACACAAGGCTTGACATAAAAAAGCGTATGATTCAGATGTTTTAATGCACCTTCCAAAACGTTCTGTTGATATATAGCGGTTGAAGTTTTGACTCTATTTTCACAAAAAGAAATGTAGAGCACAACATCATAACAGGCTCTTAATAAAATAATTAGACCTTTTGAACTTTTAGCAACAGCCAAATTGTATCTTCAGACGATCTAGCATACATCCTAATGTCATTTGATTTGTTGAAATGTTTCTCAACTGTTAAATATTCTTCATCCGTACATAATCAAAATTTTTATGTAGCCATCATGTACATAATCTGTCAACAACGTCTTCGCTTTTTTTCTCCTACCCCACTTTGTGTCTGTTAGCAAATTTCTCGTAAGTTTTTTATAAATAGCTAATCCTAGATTTTGGCCACAGATGCAAAAATAGACAATGCTTACTAGTGGGGCATATTTTCAGACACAGGGGAATATTAAAAACCATACTAAAAGGAAACTAGAAGAAAAAATGCAAGAGGGTGGTCAAGAATAGAATATATAAAAAAGATAATAAACGACGTCGGTTGCCAAAGTTATAGTGAGCTAAAGCAATTATCGGAAAATCGGCAGAAATGGAAGTCTGCGACCAACCAATCTAAGGATTGATGACAAGAGGATAAAGATTTTACTTATTAATATGCAACATTGAAGCTTTGAAAATGTGCATCACTTATATCAAATTATCAGCTGCTTACAAAGAGTAGGTTATTTAATTTTGGCACTTACGGATTCGATTACCTGAAGAGTCCGAACTGAACGTAGTCTTGTAGATCGTGGACGACCCTCAACACCTACAGTCTTACTAAACACATTTATAGCCCGATACACAAACATACTTCTAATTCCGAGAAGATGCAAGGTCTTAAACATTATACTCTATTCACTTTTTTGTAAATAACCAAACATAACAAGAAACACAATATAACTTACAATTTTAAAACATAACGATTTTAACCATATATTTGATTTGGTAACACTATTTCTAGGAATACTAGATATGACTTAGCTTTTTATTATTAATGAAATACTTAGAATGAATGTACATTTTTATATATGTTGGCTTAAATATAATGAATTACAGATAACATAGCATATTAGAAAATAAATGAAATTACTAAAATAAAAAGAAAAATAACTTAACTATGTTATTTAACAGCTTCTATTATATACCTTATTGGTATAATGATCGCAGAATGTAAAATTTAGTAGTATTTGTTAAAAAACTGTAAGCATTCGATAGATATAGTTTCTAGCAAATAGGGCCTGTAAATAGTGAAGATCCAGCGCAAGAAGTTATTTCATAAGTTTTTTGACATAAATCGCCAGCTGCGTCTGCAGTACTTTTTTGAGCAGTATCAGGAGAGAAGCCAAGAAATAGGGTAGACGTCTTCTGCCAATTAAAGCTGCCATCTGGGTTCCACAATTGTAGTTCTCTACTTACACACCATAGAAAGCATTTCATACGAGGGTTATCCGTTAAGTTGCCACATTATAGAAATTTATGACATCGTCTGTAGAAACTTGTGCTTCTTCCTGGCATTTAGATATATAAGGTTTAACCATTGCTGTCCATTGTGGAATTATCTTTTGTAGTCTGGGTCAAGTAAATATAAAAATTAATAATTACTTTAAATATTAATGATACATCTTACAATTATTTTAGAAAACATGATATACGTATATTTTTATTGGTTAGTATTGTATTTTACCTTTAATTAATATATATATTAAAAATATTTACCAAACTACGTTCCGAAGATACGAAAATAACGAACGATAACAAAATAATGAATTCCATTTTAGATGCCAGTTACCGGAGGTGATGCGGAACTGTTGGTTTGATTAAGATGTATGGTTGCTTTTATATGTAAAAATGTAATGAATATGCAAATTATAAATGTTAATAAGTACATAAATTAACATAATGTAATAATGAATACTTACCTTGAAAGTGTGTAGAAATTATTTTCTTACACAATATGTTAATATAAATATTTTAGTGATATTTTATATTTTTAAACTATTTCCACATGTATTTCAATTTTCTCTCGTATACTTAGCACAGGAGTAGAAATTTTGATTTAGTATTAAACGAACAAACACATATTTACTGATTAATTAGGGATCTTATAATCATTTGTAAAATTATTGGCTCAAAATATTAGGAATGATCAAAATAACAATAACATGATAATAATAAAATAATAACTATGTAAACGTTTTTAATAGTATCCCTAATTAGAACGTATTTTGAAAACCAGTTCTATTCAGATATATGAAAACCAGACGTTGTCCGCCAAATTTTCACCCGTCTTCTCTCAAAGTTTTGCGTGGTGGGAACATATAAATTTTTAACCGGATCAAGTTTTTCAATGAATTGAAAACGTGGAAGAATTTTACTTAGTACCCATTCATAATAAACGTAACTATAAGCCGCCCATGAGAAATAAGTAGTAGGCAAAGATGAATCAATACAAAATTTATGCACTCGTTAATAATGCACTCCCGTAATTTTTACGTTGAAATCAGTTCACTTTTGCATATTTTTTACATTCATTTGCAGTACCTAATTTTTAATTTTTCCCTAGACTAAAGTTGGAAGCAGTAAAAGAATGTTTTTTTCTGAAATTTTATAACCTAATTTTAATATTGTCGACATTTGGGCTTCGTTTTTATAACAGATGCAATTATATCATCAAATGATGAGGATGAAAATTGTTATGTTGCTGTCAGAAATAAGAACGGAAAAATCGTTGACAATTACTAATGAAAAAAACACCCAATAACAGAAAAAAGAGATTGGAGAAGCAAAATATACTTGTGCGCCCCATCCAGGAGTTATTGGCAACGCTCGCCAAGTTAGGGTATGTTTTGAAGCCTAGAAGTGTCTATTCGATGACCGTATTCTAAACCTGATAATCACCTACAGGAATCAGCAACCTAACTTCAGCAGAAAAAAGAGACGGACGTATTACTGATGTGATCGAAATTAATGCATTTATAGGCATATTTTATTTGGCTGGAATTTATAAAGGCGGCCGATTGAATTTAAAGGGGCTGTGGGATACAACAAGAAACGGTATTAAAATATTCAGATTGGCAATGAGCTTAATGCTCTTTAGATTCCTGTTTCGCTGTATCAGGTTCGATAACCGAGAGCCCAGAGATGAGAGAAAAAAGTTAATCGGTTAGCTGCCGTTCGGGAAATATTTGAGATGTTTGTTGAAAACGGTAAACGTAGTATTCACTAGGAGCTAATGTGACAAACGATGAAAAGCTGGAAGCGTATCGAGGCAGGTGTAACTTTATTTAATATATACCATGAAAACCGCCCAAGTATGGTATTAAGATTTTGGCGCTCGTTGATGCTAAAACATATTACATCAGTAATATGGAAATTTATGTTGGAACACAACTAGATGGCCCCTATTCTATCAGCAACAAGAGCGTTGATGTTATAAAAAGGATGATCTCATTCATACACAACACTGGGCGTAAGATCACCATGGACAATTGGTTCAGCGATGTTTCATTATTGCAAGATTTAATTGCATAACCATAAGTTGTCCATGGTAGGAACATGAAAAAGAAACAAGTGGCAAATTCCAACACCGTTGAAAGTTCTGAAACAACGTCCTGTAAAATCAAGTATGTTTGGTTTCAGAAAAGAAGGGACAATATCTACGTTTATCCTACGTTTCCAGGAAAAACAAACATGTTGTTCTAATTTCTAGTTTACACTTTGAGGGTAAAATTGACGATACTACCGGAGATCATAAAAACTTGAGATAATTACTTTCTATAACGAAACTAAAGGAGGCATCGACGTTGTAGATAAATTATGTTCCTTCTATAATGTTGCCCATAATACAAGAGCCAATTGTGTTTTTTGTCTATGCTCAATGTAGCAGGAATAAACTCCCAAGTTACTCATATGGAGAACGGAAATGAAACAAAAAGTCGGCGGCATTTTCTGCGAATTCTCAGTAACGAATTAATGAAACCGCATCTCCATAGACGTAGTACCTCCAACACTGGTCTACCTCGTGGGCTATCAAAATAGTCGGACAAGAAGAAGAAGTGCAGCAACCAAATGATCAAAACAATGAGCAAAAACGTAAACATTGTGTGTAATGCCAACGAGAAAAACGCACCAGTTTAACAAAATTCCAATGCCCCTGCTGTCGAAGATATCCCTGTCTCCAACATTCTCGTGTCATTTGTCTAGACGATTGTGGAGTGCCTACCAATCATTGCTCTATATCATCTACTAGCCCACAAAATTAATCGTTTTAAACATTGAAATGGTAATTCAATAATTAAAGTTATGTATCTGTCGGATACATCCGCGACCATTTTTGTTCGCCAGCACTCGCGACTACTCGGAAGTTAAAAAAGTTTACATTATTGTTATTTTAATCCTGCTTAATATTTTAAACTAATAAATTTACAAATTATTATATGATCCCTAATTAATCAGTGAATATGTGTTTCTTCATTAAGTATTAAATTAAAATATTTCCTCATGAGCCAAGTGTACTGAGAAAAAATTGAAATACATGTGAAAATAGTTTAAAAATATAAAATATCGCTAAAATATTTATATTAACATATTGTGTAAGAAAATAATTTCTACACACTTTCAAGGTAAGCATTCCTTATTGCATTACGTTAGTTTATGCACTTATTAACATATATCATTTGCATATTTATTAAATTTTTGCATATAAAAGCAACCATCCATCTTAATCAAACCAATAGTTCTAGTGTTACCTACGGTAACTGGCATCTAAAATGAAAATCATTATTTTGTTATCGTTGGTTATTTTCACAGCTTCGAAACGTAGTTGGGTAAATATTTTTTTAATATATTTTAATTAAAGGTAAAATACAAATAGATACGAATTATGTTTACTAAATGACTTTTTTTTAAAGTGTAATATTTAAATAAATTATTAATTTTTATACTTAGTTGACCCAGACTACAAAAGATATAATTCCGCAATGGACAGCAACGGCTAAACCTTATATATCTAAATGCCAGGAAGAAGCACAAGTTTCTACAAACGATGTCATAAATTTCTATGGATGTGGAAACTTAACGGATAACCCTCGTATGAAATGCTTCCTATGGTGTGTAAGTAGAGAACTACAATTGTGGAACCCAGATGGCAGCTTTAATTGGCAGAAGACGTCTACCCTATTTCTTGGCTTCTCTCCTGATACTGCTCAAAAATGTACTGCAGACGCAACTGGCGATTTATGTCAAAAAACTTATGAAATAACTTCTTGCACAGCATCTTCAGTATTTACAGTCCCTATTTGTTAGAAAGTATATCTATCGAATGCTTACAGTTTTTTAACAAATACTACTAAATTTTACATTCTTTGATCATTGTACTAATAGGGTATATAATAGAAGCGGTTAAATAACATAATTTGGTTTATTTTTTTAATATTTTAGTAATTTCATTTATTTTCTAAGGTGCTATCTTATCTGTAATTCATTATATTTAATACAATATTTATGAAAATGTAGATTCATTTTAAGTATTTCATTAATAACATAAAGCTAAATTCTATCTAATATTCCCATAAATAGTGTTACAAAATCAAACATATAGTTAAAATTGTTAAGTTTATCATGTTTAGTTATTTACAAAATGGCGAATAAAGTGTAATCTTTAAGACCTTGCATCTTCTCGGCATTAGAAGTATGTTTGTGTATCGGGCTATAAATGTATTTAATGAGACCGGAGGTGTTGACGATAGTCCAAAATCTGGAAGACTACGTTTAGTTAGGACTCTTCAGGTAGTCGAAGCCGTAAGTGCCCGAATTAAATAACCTTCTCTTTGTAAGCAAAAAATTATGTGTTTTGCGTGATGCAAAGCTTCAATGTCCCATATTACTAAGTAAAACCTTTTTTCTTGCCATCAATCTTTAGATTGGTTTGTCGCAGACTTCTATTTCTGCCGATTTTCCGATAATCGCTTAAGCTCATTATAACTATGGCAACCGAGATCGTTTATTATCTGTTTTATATATTTCATTCTCGGCCACCCTCTCGCATTTTTTCCTCGCATTCTTTCTGCCAGTATGGTTTTTAATATTCTCTCGTGTCTTTTAACATGCCTCACTAGTCTGTCTTTTCTATTTTTGTATCGGTGACCAAAAACCTAGGATTAGCTATTTAGAAAAAACTAACGGGAAATTTTTCAACAGACGCAAAATGAGGTAGAAGAGAAAAGGCAAAAATGTTGTTGACAGATTATGTACGTGATGGCTACAGAAAAATTTTGATTACTGATGAAGAATATAAAATTTAGTGACTCAAAATATTTGGTGGCTTAAGACAAATATATAAATGGCATAACTTTTTTATTTATTCGAGATTTATTAAAAATGCGTTTTAAGTGGTTTTAGTTATGTATTTGTGGAAATTCATCTAGCTAATGTTTGGGTTGCATAACCAATAATTGACGAATGTTTGGTGATTTTTTTATATTTTCCTTTTGTTTCTATTATTAAACATTGCGTTAAGCGTCTTATCTAATACAATAAAGTATGTTGTACATTATCCATCTTACACCATTGTATCTACTCTACAAAACTGCAAAAATGTAACTATTTGTTTTTATTCGTAAGTTTATTTTAATATTGCAAGTCCTCTTAGAGTTATGAAACGATTTTAAAGGTCAATATTTCATTTGAACAGATTTGTTGCTAAGCCTCACATATATAAATACATAAATATAAATTGTCATAAAGTAATTAGACATATTGTGCTAGTTATCGTTGTTTCATAAACTAGGTGGTCATTTATGACAATTCTTGGTATTTATAAGCGAATTCCGCACAACCTTGGTTTATGTGAAACCTAATATAGCCAAACGAATGTTATCACGCTTAGATGTGGGTGATAAATTGAATATTAGCTCATTTTTTCTTCAATTGTCGACGAGCCAAATATTTAACTTGTGTGGCCCGTTTTTGAGACAGGCCTTTTTAATAGTTCTTCCACAGTTTAGAACATTTAAGAAATCTGAAGTGTTTCACATTTATTCTTTTTATCTACCATGTAATTCATTTGTGCATTATCCTCTCTTTCTCTCTCTCTCTCTCTCTCTCTTTCTCTCTCTCTCTCTCTCACATACACATACACACATTTTATGTTTTATCTTATTTTTTACAAAAGAAATGATATACACGGACAGCAAATATGCAGATGCCAAAAAAGGCAAAGAGCTATAGAAATGGAAAACAATAACGGAGAAATAAGGACCAAGAAGGCCATCAGATTGCTGGCAAAACCAAAATAATAGAATGAGGACAAATTACATAAAGTTTCAGAAATGATATAGCAATTACTGCTAGATGTAAACCAATTAAAAACAGATTATTCGAGCACAGTAAAGTTCTGGTTAAATTAAATAAAAAAAATAAAAGTCTAAGAACTTGAAGAAGAGACTTGTTTTATTGTTGAATAAACTAATACCAGAGGTCACTTTGTATCTCAGTGGGATATATAATACATAAACCATTCACCAATTTTTACATTTTTTTACCTTCAATTTCGGACTCTTTTCCTCCTACTTATAGTTGCATGTTTCAGCCAGATGCTTCAGTGCAACGCACAGCATAACACAGTTACAAATTACTTTATTATTGCAAAATTTGAGATACATATTGTATCATCTGTTGGAAATTCTATAGTTTAGCAACAAAATACAACGCTAATCTTCTGCATCTATCACAGAATGCCTGAGAGATGATGAAAAATAAAGAACGCATTACAGGCAAAGCCGTAAATTGGCAAAACAAATGACAATGAGTAACAATTCGTTAGACAACCCAATTAACTAAAGTTATGCCTGAGAGAAAATGTTCGAAACACTAACAATATTAGCAATAAATATAGAAAATATTACGTCATTTACACACTCGTTAATTGAAATGGCTGGAAATGACAACGAAATTAAAATTTTTCAAAATAATCGGGTATATTTAAGGGCAAAACTCCTGCATTAGTAATATTCTATTATAATAAAACATAAATGGACAAAACAAGATTGTAATTTTAAGGCAGAATTGATTCAACTAACACAGAGCATATAAGAGAAAGAGTTGAGAAACACTAACACAAACATATACAATATGGGACATAGAGGCACCAGAATCCATCTATCATTAATACTACTTAATAGAGGCAAATATAATAATTACACATCCACATTCTAAAAGAGAAATACCGCAATGCACAAAATGTCGATATAGGCTTAGATGCGCCCGGCTCATTTGCGCCCACCGCCATTTTCGGGTCACTTGCGCCTCAGAAAAATACCAACAAAAATAATGGTCTCATTTGCGCCCAACGTTGTAGCTCATTAGTTAATTACACAAAATTTTATAATTTCTCGCTGGGTTCCCCTAGCTGCAATGTGGCGATATACAGCCCGCCACGGCACGCAATATCTATAGATGAATACAAAGACTTCTTCAGCACCCTTGGTACTAGATTTATAGCGGGGGAGACTGGAACGCTAAACACATGCACTGGGGGTCTTGACTAACTACAACAAAAGGTCGAAATCTACTACGGGCAATGAGCGATAACAACTATCACTCACTTAGTAGCGGTGAACACACTTACTGTCCTAGTGATCCTAGAAAACTTCCTGATCTGCTCTTCATAACAAGAGGAATAGCAAGAAATAAATGTATAACAGAATCTAACTACGATCCCGCATATGGCCACACTTCAGTTACGACCAGCATAAGTACTATTGTTATCTCAAAATCACGAATATACTACTACACATTCGTCAGCTGATAACCGAAAAACGCCGCGCTAGATGAATTTGGCAATCTATCTGCAAATGACTACGCACTATGGAAAGCTACAAAAAAGCTTAAAAGACGGCAGACACCGGTATCCCCTATCCGTCAACCAAATGGCGAGTGGGCTCGATCTGATAAAGAAAAGACAATCGTTTTTGCCTCACATTTAATCAATGTCTTTAAAACTGAGCCAGACCATATTGATCAATAAATAGAAAGTTTTATCGCCTTGCCAAATGTCTTTACCTATAAAAGCCTTCTTTCTCACGGAAGTATAGGAAGAAATCAAATTCCTAAACATACGCAAGGCCCCAGGATATGATTTCATCACGAGAGAAGTTAAAATAAATACTTGCCTAAGAAAGTCCTTGTTCTCCTAACAACCATATTTAATGCCATGCTTCGGCTATCGTATTTCCCTACAATCTGGATATATGCGGAAATCGTAATGATCCATAAACCAGGAAAGCTGCCACAAGAACCGTCGTCTTATAGACCCATTAGCCTGCTACCCACCGCAAGCAAGGTTTTTGAAAGACTCTTGCTAAAATCGGCTATATGCCGATCATGATTTCCTAACTATACTCCCCATTCGCAATTCGGGTTTTGAGAATACCATTCCAAAATCCAACAAGTTCACAGAATCGTTAACACAATATCCCGTAGTTTTGAAGACGAGAAATTCTACAACGCGGTTTTTCTTGACATCTTACAAAATTCCGACAAATGCAATGGCTCATTGGCAGAAAATCAAAACTCTCACTAAATAACAAAATATTGATTTATAAAATTATACTGAAACCCATATGGACATATGGCCTCTAACTCTGGGAATGTGCGAAACCGTCATCGATCCATAGTATACAAAGATTCCAATCCAAATCACTAAGAGTACTTGCTAACGCTTCATGGTATGTGCGCAACCAAACATTTCATACCGACCTAAAGATCCCATTTGTCACAAGTGAGATTTCGAGAATTAGTGCCTCCTATAACATGCAGATAGCTCACCACGCAAACGAGCTAATAGACCAGCTCTACAGAAACGGCCCACCCATGCGAATGCTGCCCAGAACGTGGCCCCGGACTTATTACCATAATTAAATAATAACAGAAAAGAGAAACATTATTGAATGTTTCTCTTGCAAGATACTAGCCTACAAATTATTTACTTAATACTCTATACAGATGTAGATTGTGAATGAGCACATTGTCAAATAAAAAGAAACCTATAGAGATTGTCTTGTTCATAAATAATTGTAAAGTAATAGATGTCTTACGTTATGAAGAAGACAAATAAATGGTAGTCAACTAGATAAAATAACAACTGCCCCACAAAATAGATGAAAATATATAAGAGTGTCGTACGCACAGATGGTAGGAGGAAAAAACTAACTTACAGATAATATACAGAAGCTACAAGAAGGTATACTTGTACAACAAGGTAGATAACACTTATGAGCTATAAAACATGTTTGCATAATTTATAAAACAGATATATACTAAGTTCAATATTTTAAGCATAATCTGCTCAAAAATAGCATAATGGTTTAGTATACATTAAGAATTGCCAAATTTAACATCAATCAATTTTGCCAATGTGCGTATTTATATTAAACTACAACCTAGATGTCGTATTAATTTCCAAGATACATTTTACTAAACGTTTCTATCTAAAATTTTATAGTAATTCAATTTGCATTACTCTGATGTTTCTACGGCAGCGTATGCTGCTGTATAATACGAAACACGGTTAAATATACGAAACTATTAAGATCGTCATATACAAGCAACAAGTGTAAAGATAGAAGACCGGTTAAGAGACTTGTTAATTTCTACGGTATTTTAAATGTCAAGACATACCATAAAATAAGAACAATTTTATCGTTTCTTCGGTACACTTGAAGAGTCCATTAGTTGCACCAATAAAGAAAGAAATTTGAAAAAAAATAATCTTTATGCCTTGTCAAATGGTTAGCCAACTAACTGGCTCACAGGTATCAACAAAATACCTAATTTTATTTACTTCTGTGTGGTATATATATGTATATATATATATATATATATATATATATATATATATATATATATATATATATCTCCAATACCATACCATAAAAAGAATATTAGATAAAAGACTCACATTTGAAGTGCCATTTAAATTTGAAACTAATATTATAAACCCGGTTGAAGACATAACTCTGGTGATTCAACGCCTGTTTCATTTCAACATGATAATTAGAAAACTTTTCTTAGATTAGTAAAACCAAAAATTAATAAGAAGCGCAGCTTTACGTGAACTAAATGGTAAAAATAGATTAAATGTAGTACGCAAAAACTTGAAAAAATACTCTTATGTATCATGAATGAACAAGTAATCTAAGATTATTTAAACTCATTGTGTTCGGTAGAGGCAATGGATTATTCACTCTGAAAAGCAATAAAAAAACTCAACCAACCGCAGAAATGTGTTTCTTCATTGAGGCTACCAAATGAAACCTAGGCACAAAGTAATCGAGTCAAAGCCATTGCATCTGCCAATTATTTAGAAGATAGATTTATACTATATGCAGCTTATAAAAAAAGAACTATATCTACGAATACTTCGACATTCCCTTTCAAAGAGCATTACCTATTACGAAGATACGAATAAACTGACTCTTTTCGCCCACAGTGCACACCAAACAGTGCATTTGGTAGATGCATTGGTTTTTCGTAAATAACACTTTGATATTTATTATCCCAGATGCGAAACTTTTGACAGTTCACAAAGGGGTTTATAAAGAAATGAACGTCGTGGTTCAATAACAGTTTTTTTTTGCAAAAACTGCTCTGTTCTCTAAAACCTAATTTACAAATGTATGGCGTTTCTGGTGTTTTTTGGTAAACTTTGCCATGTGTTTAGATACTTACTGTACACATGAAAATTTTCAACGTCTAAGACGCAAACGGCGCGCCATCCAATTCTTAACATTTAAGCTGGATCACTTCATATTTGATTAAAGCATTTACGCGCACTTCGATTGTGATCAAGTGCTGTTGCGCCCAAATACAATAAATTCGAAATATATAGCTTTCTTATGTGGTATATCTACCGTTCTATAGTATACGAAGTTAAAATGGTAGAAGAATGAAATTGTATGCAATAATAAAATATTTGTTATGAACATTTCTTATTATGGGAACGATTTTTTAAAAAATAAACAGGTTAAATTATGATTGTTTTTTACTATGCTGAAATGTGAAAATTACGCAGAGTGCAGGTTTGTCGGTTAGCAGCACAAATTAAAGAAATAATTGTTGCTAATTTGTATTTTAATGTTTAGATTTGTAAGGTAGTATTTTTATTTTAATTATTATTAAGATTACATTATTATATAACAAGTAAATTGTTAGCAAAGCATCACTTAACATTATAAAAATTAGGAGTTCTTAAAAAGAAAGTATAACAAAATATTAGTAGTATAAGTGAATAATATTTTAATTTTCATAATGCATTAATTATTACACAATCTAAAATTATTAAACTACCTATTTCGATATTTTTAATTTTGTCAGTCTGTTGCAATGCTGTTTATTTATAGAATTCTGAAAGGCTATCAATATTTGTGAGTGATAGCGCTTTGCACATTTAAAATTATAATTGCATATAATGATATCTATTTCGGCAATCTACAAAGCCATTTATTAACTGCGTTCCGAAAATGTATGTAATTTGTAATTGGTTTTATTGCTGGCCTTCTAAATTATATAGGATCGCAATATTAATCTCCCTGATAACTTGATATAACCGAAAGACATTGAGTTTATATTTAGCAATTTAATCACTTTTCTTCATCTTTTTATGCCAAAAAGCAAAAACATCAAACCTAGTTAAATGTGCTTATTTTACCTTACTACACTTTTTATAAACAACTCATTAATATTTTTATGCAATTTATAGCTGTAGTGTACTGACAGAGTTTTAAAGATACATTCCATTTTTTAATATAAAATCGTACATTTATAGTAAAATTATAATTAGTTATGCTGCATTTATATAGGTCTAATATCGAAAAGCAAGAAAAATGTTGGCAGTACTACGTTTCTATACAAGCACTGTATAATATATTCTCAAAATTATTATAGTCCTTCTATCTAAGCCAGTAAATAGTAATAAAATATACGTTATTAAAGCTGTTTAAATGTGTGATAGCCATTTTATATTCTAATTATAGCCATGTTTCATTATTTGGAAAATGTTTATGATTTTAGAACACTTTTTTATATTTTTAGTAGAAAAATGTGATCATTAGAATGGTCTAATCGGCTGCATTAAAACTATGCTTTGGAACAAATATAAAACTGTTCTTAAAAATCAATATGCATCACGGGAAAACTGTAGTATAGTTAATTTGTCTTTACGAATTCTAACATGTTTGTCTTGCTGATATAACAAAAAATTTGTATTTCTAATTGGACTGATGCAGTTTTTTGTTGTGTATATTATCCTGTAAGTTAATAGTATAAAATATTTAATTACACAAAAAGTTAACTTAAAGCAAATGAAGTCAAGTATTTCAGTAAATAAAAACAAAGAAAATCCGTTTCTCGGCTTAAGCTTTTTTAAACTACTAAGATAATAATGTATAAAATTGCTTTTTACAGAAGATTTTATAAAGCAGTTTATAAGAGTATCTATCTATCTTTAAAACACAGTTTACAATAAACGTGTTTGTTACAATTTTTAATAAATGCAAAACAATTTTATACAAAATTTAGTATTTTCCAAAGAATAATTATTTTTACTAATTAATTAATAATAGTCTACTACCAATGTACTATTGTTAAAAACACAAATAATAAAGAAGTTTGAGCAAAAGCTTCAAGTTTTTTGTCCCCACATAAAATAGCCATATTTAAACTTATAATTTTTAACTAAAGGTCAGTTTTAATGGCGTTTTAGTTTATAACAATTACAATGGTAATGCTTTGCAAATTTTAACACCAATCCATAGCTATTAAAGACAACAATCTTAGAAATTCATAGATTCATTTTTCCTAATGATAAACTGATTTTCCCATACCATTAAGAGATATATTTGGTTGCATTTTTCTTGATTTGCAACCTCTGTTAATGTTTTTCCTTATCATGTGAATTACACCTTTTATATGGTATTTGGGAGTAATTTATTTAAATTAATTTTTGCTTGCGAAATTGATGGAAATACATTAAGCTACATCATGCAAATAATTATAATTACAGTAACAAAAAATTTATATGTTTAGTAAAAATTGCATACGATGTAATAAACATTGTACGTAGCTTCAGTTATCATCAAAGTAAACCCTTAGTTTAGACAATCTCAGTCTATTGAAAAAGGAAACAAATATCTTATTCTAACTTTATTGTAATGATATCCCGTCTATGATAAGACCACTTACCAGTGTCACAACAAGCAAAATAGAAAAACACGTAAGTGTGGAACAATATAGTTTTAGAAAAGAAATTTCGAGATATACCTTGTGTTGGGCAGCTAATAGAACTAATAATAGGTTCAAAAAATAAACATAGGTGTGAATGTTAGATATCTATGTACCTAAGTGTAAATTGCAAAAAGCAATGAGGAGAGCAAATATATGCAAAGCGTGTATACATACAGATAGCTTCACAAAGATGGAGTAGATTTAGTGTTCTAGTGTATAATACAAAATAAGTTGTTGAAATGCAGTTTAAAATAACTAGAAAGGCTGGAAAGGCATTGCTGTCACTTAATTAAAAATGAACTAAATTAAATCACAGTTATTTCAAAGGCTGTATGTACAAACACCATATACCACTTGTCAAAAAATATTAACGGCCACTTTTTATTTATTGACATTTAAAAGTATTTGTGCGTGTGCACGTGTACCGGCAAATTTATTATAAGTAAAACAGAGTTTGTCCTAAAAATAATGTAATTAATTTAGTAAAAATATTAAAAAATTTAAAATCCTTCTCTTGAGCAACCACACATTTTTGCCAGCAACTTTTCATGCACAGTACGCATCCTGGAAGGTGTCGGCGGGACCTTGTCCTTACCGCACGTAACCGTCTCTGGCAGCCTGGACGACGGATCTCGACGGGTTCTTCCTTGGCGGCTTCAACCCGGGGATGGGTATTTCTTGGCCAGATGTACTGGGGCACCATAGTCGGGGCGGAGCGTTCAAAATACAGCGACAGCATGCAAGCACAGCGCAATGGAGCACTTGGTCGGCTGGCTGGTGACTCCGTCGCTCACGAGGGTTCGAATAGGAATGCCGGGCGGCGGTAAAAATCCCGTATAGTTGTGACTAGGGTGAGTAGCAGACAATCAAGGTTAGAGATGAGCACCAAAACAACTTTGCTACTTCGTCTATTTGTTCGTAATTTACGTCCTGCCAAACAAAGTAACTGGACGTAAGGCACTGCTAAAATAGCTATAATATATCGTTAGAAAAAATGTTCTTTCACTCAGGGCATCGTGTATCAACACTTTGGTAAACAGGGATGTTACATCGAAACTGAGCATTAGATCTCTTTCCTGTAGCTGGATGTCTTGAAGATGGTTGTTAAAATGTGCGGATTTCTTGATGTAACTGCTGATAAGTTTAATGTACAGTTGTAACAGACTGGGTAATTACTTGATCGGTTTGTAGGTAGTCACCGATAACACTGATAATGTGAAGCAGTGGTTCATTGTCCTTGTGTATTTTGTGGAGCCCGTATATTTTTGAGGGCAGCATCTCTGTTGTTATAAGTCTCTTCTTGATGGTGCTATCTAAAGAGGAACTCTTTACCAGTTTTTTTTAGTCACATAATATCCGCAATGTGGGATCACGTTTGAGTACGGCCTAATTGTTCCTATCGAGCAGTTTTTTGTGTAGTACTCCTGTGATAGTATAACTGCGGCGCTAGCTTTATCTGCTGGTAGGACGATGATGGTGTTGTCGTTCTCGTGAGTTTAATTTGGTTATGGACAAGTTCCTTTTAGGCGACTTAGTACGGTACAGGAAACGTGAAATCTTGATTAGTACTTCCTCCGCTTCGTCCATTAGAAGGTTCTGTATGACTGCTTCTACGTTAGCTATGATTCCCTCAACCGGGATGTATTTAGGTGCTACCGTAAACTTTTCACCTTTGCTGAGAGCATTGGTAGCCTTCTGGTTAAGCTTGTGTTTGGAAAGGTTTATTACAGTCTGTAAACGTTGAAACTTAGAAGAATGTCTAATAATAAAGGCAGCTCCGTGTTTTTCTGCAGAATGAAAGGTGATGCGGTGTACAGTATTCCAATCGTTTTTATGAATTCTGTTGGCCAAGCTGACATAAACTTGCATCAGTTTTAGTGAACATAGAGCGAGGGTTTTCCTTGTAGCGTACACTTGTTCTCTGACTAAGACATCTTCCATTCTTCGATAAAATTCGTTGGACTTGAAAAGCGCACAAGTGGTGTTTCGCCTTTAAATATTTCGGAAGTATATTTTGACCTCGACACGCAGTAAAAGAGCAAGGCTGGACAGTGGCTGTAATTTTTTCCCTTTGTAAGTCTTGAGTTGTCTGTAAACCTCCACCTTGTGGGAGCGTATTAAATAGAAACAAAGGCTGTCACAGTCAGTGTTACGGTGAATTGTGTGGTTGGTTCTCGGGCTATTAGGCCATAGTGTAAGTTTGGAAACTCTTGACGTTTTGTCTACAACTACTGTTACCTGGTGTTGTTACCAAATATATTTCTTATTCTATATTTAAATAAAAATTGAATTTACAAAATTAGCTGAATTTTAAACAAACAGCAATTGCATCACAATATAACGAACGAGATGCTACAGACCAGTAGTAACGACAGAAATAAACACTTTATTTTATCAACACTACCATTTTTGGCAATACAGTAATAGCGTGAATAAAATTCTGCCCCTGGTAAAATAACAAGTTCTTTTAGTGATACCTGGCTTTTAGTATTGTTTAGAATATTTGTAAAAATTTTTTGTTTTTCTTTAACATTGGAAATATTAATAATCATAAAATTTAATAATTTTTTATTTTAGCACTTAACTCTGTTGACGATTTTATTAAATGTCACTGAAATGAAATCTACTGACTGTTTATTTTCTGGATATGGGAAACACGCTTTATCATAATTACTAACCTGTTCGAAATGTAAAAGTATTGTGTTGTATCAGTTGCAACAGAACATTTTATAGAACTTTACCAAATAGTGCTATATTTACCCCCATAAGAAGAAAAATGCAATTGCAAAGAAAATTATTATTATAATTGTATAAAAATAAATACTGTCCTTTTTATCAATATCTTAAACAACTTACTTATCCCTAACATGTTCTACAAACAATTTCTTTACCATAAATTTCTTTTATAATAATACTTTTCTTTCTATTTGTAAATTATTATATATTTTATTTCTTAAATATAACATTACTTTAAACAAAAATCAGGGCAATAAATGTATTTGTTTAATTTGGTAACAAAACTGTTTCTTATCTACTTTAGTAAATTTGTGCTTATTGCTGCCAATTTATTAATCAGACTTTTTTAATTTTTTGATACTTGTAGTGTATATTATCGTAGAAGTCTGGTGCAGAAAGGTTAAGAGAGCTGTTAATTCACTAATTGTTTCCAAATGTTAAAGTCACAAGTCTTAAAAAAGGCTCTTCCCGACATTTATAGATATTTATTCATCTTGCAGTAACAGGTTATTTGCCTTCCTTGGTATCAAGACTTTCGAAATATCTGTGTATGTAATATATAAGACCAATAACAAAAAACTCCCGTTACGACTCTTGCCTGTAGGTCAGCTCTATCAGTTTCTTTTTCTCGACAATTAGAATAACATTAATAAATGTTGATAAAACAAATGCCCAATAATAAGACAGAATTAACTTGCATTAAAGTTCTGATTATCTTCTACTTTTACTTTTTCTTCTGTTTCTTCATTGCAACTACGATTTCGTCTTGTTTCTCTAGTCTGCTTTAAAATTGGGTGGGCGTCGAGGTTTCCTACCTTTACACATTTTTGCAATCCTTCGTTATCCATTCGTTACACGTATTAATAATATTGTCTTCTTTCTCCTTTTGTCTTATTGCGTCTTAGACATCACATTTTCGTTTTACTTTATTTTTTTACGTTTCTATCTCATACCGTTATTTTTACACCAATTTTTAACATGTTTATCTCTATTCTGCTTTGACAGTTTCGTTTCTACTTTTGTGTTATTTGCATGTATGAATATTTATTTATCTATGCTTAGAAAAGTTAATGGTTATAGTTAAAGGGCAATATAAAGCTTAATCGCTCTATCAAATAGTCATAGAAGAGTACAAGGGACAGAGCGCGTATTTTATTTTGTCTATTATTTTAGATGTCTACTGTTTGCGATTTTTCAGAATAGACTTAGATTTGTAAAAATATATTTTAATAATTAGTTTTCACCTGCTAACTGTACTTTTTAGTATATTTTTATTAATAAACTTACAATTAAATGTCAACGAAACCATAGAAGAGTGCTATACTACACTATTCTGTTAAAACCACAGCTCAGATAAGTCATGTTTATCTGATTTACACAAACAAAATAAAATTTACCAACGATAACACTAACAGTTAGTAACAGAAACCTTTTTCGTTGTAATAAATATAAAAACCGATAATTTGATTAATAATACAAATTATTACACACCAAGATTTTGAATTATATCTGCTTACATCATTAATTTATCAAAAATTGAATACATTTAACCACGAAAAAATTGTTCTATTATTAAACAAAAGACAAATATAAGTCACATATTAAAAAAAATGCAAAACTGCTATATTCAGAAATGTGCTAATTTAAATGTACATAGAAAATCTTTTTTGTGGTGTATCGTACTTTTAAATTTAATACAATTCAGAATAAAGAAATTGTAAGTAAAAAAACTAAATAAAGTACTGTTACAGGTGATACGTTAAAAATTAACTTTTGCCTTGTAGATACTTTATGGAACACAGCCAACCTGGATCCAGGCTCTGCCTGTCACAAGGTAGGATGAATGGGGAGTGATGGAGGAGTAACACCTCATAGAAAAAACAAGGGTTCAGCTGGCCCGGCTGATAGCACCCTGTAAGCGCCCTCTTCAGGGATACGGATAAAGGTCGGTCCGAAGGGACCATAACCGAGACGTTGGACCAATCACCGACTCTATATAACTTGCTAATAATATTCAGAGAAATTCGACATGCGGGACTAAGAAATACGAGATTGATATGAATGGATTAGACGCGAAGATTTACCTCAAAAATTAATAAAATGGATAATACAAATAAGAGAAGTATCGGAAGAGGATGGAACCAAGAGAGACGACCAAAAGCTAGAAACGGAATAAGTCTTGAAACATGGAACATTACCGCGCTGACAGGAAAAGAAATAGAAGTGACAGAAGAAATGCAAAAATACAAAATTTATATTCTAGGACTAGCGAAACAAAGAAAAGGGGGAAAGGCTAGAAGATGCTGGACAAAGGATATACCCTAAGATACGCAGGTTCCCATGTAGGGCGAAGAGCAACAGATGGAGTAGGAATAATTACTAGTTGTGAACTGGAAGCAAGAGTCACTAACTGGGAAGCAGTAAGCTCGAGGATAATTACAATGGGTATACAACTACAGGAAAAAACAGGGGTCATCCAGGGGTCAATCACAGACTCCTAGTAGCAGACACCCTAATCACAAAACCTACAAGAGTAATCGAGAAAAGTTATATAGGAATAAAAATAACAGAGTTGGAAAACCCCAGAATAACAAAAGAATAGGATATGAGCAAACATTAACGAGGAAACTAAACGCACTAGAACTAGAGGAAAACCAACAAGAACAATGGAACATAAAAATATGCGGAATATAGATCAAGGACAACAAACTAAAGAAGTCTAAGTGTTGGAACCAAGACGTAAAACAAAAGATTAAAGAGAAAAAGAAGCATGGCAAATCTTCAAAAGAACTATCACAGAAGAAAGAGAAATACATTACTATCAGAAACGAAATGAAGCCAAAGAAGCAGTAAAAGTAGCAAAGAGAACTACAAGGGAGGAGTTTGGAAGAAAAATAGAAGAAAACTATGTAGAGAACCAAAAACAATTCTGGAGCGTAATAAAAAGGCTAAAAGGAAAGCAATCAAAAACCAACACGAAATATAACAAACCAAAAGGGAGATATAGCAACAACAACCAATGAAGTCCTAGAAGTCTTGCAAAGACATTACGAAAACTAATTCCACAATAACCTGGAGGCCAATGATCAAGAAGCAGATAGAGAAATACAAGAAGAACAGTAAACAACGCTAGAACAGAAGATCAGGAAGAAGAAGAAGAAAATATAAGAGAGGAAGAAATCAGGATGGCGGTAAAAACAATGAGAAACGGGAAAGCAGCAGGGGAAGATGATATCGCCCCAGAATTAATAAAAAAGGGGGGAGATATAGTATTGAAGTGGCTGAAAATAATCCTTCAACAAGCATGGGAAACGGAAACTATCCCATCGGATTGGCAAAAAGATATAATAATACCCATACATAAGAAAGGAGCCACCACCAATTATGAAAACTACCGGGCTATATGCCTGTCATCAGTGAGTTTAAAGATATACTCCAAAATAATAGAAAAGAGACTGAGAGGCGAAATAGAAGAAAAACTAGAAAACGAACAAGCCGCTTTTCGCCCAGGGAAACAGACGCAAGACCACATACACACTATTAGGCTAATCATCAGCAAAATGATAGACAAGAACAGAGACCTGTTTCTAGCATTTCTGGATCTAAAAGCCGCTTTCGACCAGGTGCCGAGAGAACAAATATGGAAAGCCCTGGAAGAATTACAAGCAAGTCCCAAATTGACAAGAATAATAATTAGCATGAATAAAAGAACAATAGGAATAGTCAAAATAAATGGGGAAAAGTCAAAGGAACTTAACATGGGGAAAGGTATAAAACAAGGGGATAGCCTAAGCCCTTTACTGTTCGTAGTATACATGAACACTATAATAAGGAAAATAAAAAATGAAACTAGAAAATCAAGATTAGGGTATCACAATAAGAATCCTACAAACACACAAGACCTAATTTATGCGGACGACATCCTGGTAATGGCAACAAACACAAGACAGCTACAACACAACATAAATATATGGAAACGAAACCTCGAGGAAAAGGGAATGGAAAGTAACACACAAAAAAGTAAAATACTACATATCAAGAAAAACAAGAAGAACCCATTTTCCTGGATGGAACTCAACTACAATATGTTGAAAAATATGAATATTTAGGCGCATATATAAAAAATCTGGTGTGAACATCACACGACTTTGCTTATCCTATTATATATATATATAGTCCAAAACTCGAAAGCTGATTAAAATAAACAGTATAAAATAATAATTGACTGGTACTTAAAATTTTGCTACGTCACTGAAGGTAACCGTGCGAGCTCGGCTGCACAGCCTTCGCCATTATCGCCTGCGTGCTCCCTCCTAGCGGCCAAGCACTCTCCCCCCGTCCTCCCGCAGTCGGCCCGGTAGCTCTCCGAGCGCGCTGTGATTGGTCCGTTTAATTAATTTTTAATCGGCTATAATTTATTTATTTGACCTCGGATCATTGTAATTTTTTGTTCGTCTCGGTTTGATCTATCCGATAATATAAATTTCCCGAAACATTTTATGAACACCCGGTATATTAAAAATCCTGAGCTTCAATTTTTTATCGAGTTCCTATTTTACCAACTTTTATTTTAAATTCATGTTTATCTCATGATAACAAATCATTTTAATTCTCGTAAATTTTTTGTGTCTTCAACCGTTTAGATTTGCGACCGCTTTGCGACCGATTTTGCGACCTTGCGACCAAACGGCTTAGCCGATTTTTACCAAAAGTTTCGCACTGCGTCCCCTACCTACAAGTAATTAGCATACCAAATTTCAAGTCTCTAGCTCTTACGGTTCTCAAGATATCTTGTTTACTGACAGACCGACAGACACACACACACACACACACACACACGAACCAATGGCTCAAAACAACTTTTTTGGTGTCCTGAAGCTATAGTTCGTCCAGAAGTGTGAAAAACTGGGTAGGTCAAATTTCCGCCGATTACATTACTTTCCTTATTATAGCAGAAGGAAAGTAAAAATGATAAAAGAATAGATGACGAAATAAACAATAGAATAAACAAAGCAAATAACATTTACTATCAGATAAACAACACCATCATAGGAAAGGAAGAAATAAGCACCAAGGCAAAAATGCACCTATTTAAAACAATATTCACCCCGACTCTGATATACGGAGCAGAAACATGGGCAATAACCGATAAACATAGGTCAAAAATAACTGCATCAGAGATGAAATACCTCAGAAGAGTTCTGGGAAAGACTAGAAGGAACAGGATAAGAAACAACAACATAAGGGAGGAACTGAACCCAATTGTTCACGAAATTGAGAACAAACAATTACAGTGGTACGGACACGTGCACCGCATGGACATCGAAAGATACCCGAAACTGATAATGGAGACAAGAATGGAGGGAAGAAGAACTAAAGGCAGACCCCGAATACAATGGGAAGACAATGTAAGGCTATCGGCTAGGAAAAGGGATAAAATATGGAGGAGGTAAAAAGAATGGCAAGAGAGAGGAAACCCTATAGGGAATGGATGAGAGGCATAAATGGGAAATGAGAAAGAAGAAGAGGAAGATACTTTATGGTCCAATAAGTCTAAATATAATCAATAATACTTAAATAATGCTTCCTCACTGATAATATAAATGTTGCGTTTTATAATTCTTCCAATTAACGTTTTTTTTTCTAATTTTTTCTTATTTTTATTTTTTTGTCATTTATTGTGATTTGTCTTTAGTTCTTTCTGTTTCAGGTATCTTATTTCCACTCTTGTAGGTCTCTATCTTGCTTTTTTGTTTTTTTTTATTTCCAACTTATTTTTGTGTGTTTAATTAATTTCATTATAATCGTGTAACTATATTATCCCATTGAATTTTCTCCTGTTCTTTTTATGATTGTGTTTCTAATGGTATCTTACTTCCTCCTTCTAAATTTATTTGGTTGTGTTCCTTGTATTTTGTTTAATATCTAAAATTGCAAATCTTATGTAAGTATAAAAAGAAACAGAGAAATATTTAAGCATGTGTAAAAAAAACTACTTTTACATTTCAATAAAATACTGTTATAGATGTATGTATGAATACTATTTCATAACCGTTTCGTAAAACCTTATATTTTACTAGCAATCTTAAGTAGATAACATTACCATTTTTGAAATAAAGTTTCATTTTTGTTAAAGGATTTATTATTAATTTTACGGAAAAGAAGATGTCCTGTTCAACTTGATTGCCATGGTCAACTGCGTTTCGATGCCAATTTTCTGAATCGACGACTATAAAAATATATGTAAAAAAAAATTGTGATGTATTTAGCTAAATTGCTCAGTGTAATTTTCCTATTTTATAGAAATTATATAAAAATCTAGTCTATATGTGAGATACAGACAATTTTACATAAAATAGAATATATTGTAACAACAAGAAAGAAGTTAAATAGTAAATAAAATTTAGAAGGTAATGTTGCAATTATATACTAATTTTGACAAAGGCTAAAAAGCGCTAGATTTTTATCATAATTCTTTGATTTATTTAAAAACTCAAATTTATAAGCGTTGACAAGAACTGTCGCTTTACTCTCAATAGGAAAATTTTATTTTTTTTAATGCGTTGCGTCCTTGCTCATATTTATGAATTTATAAATTACGCTTTAAAAATAAATCGCAGAAGCGACAGCTAAGCAAAAAGTACAATACACAAAGATTAATCTAATTATGTTAACAATCAACTCTAATAATAGTTAAAACAGTTTAGAGAGTTGTAAATACTTTGTGCAGCAGCTTTTTTAATAGTTTTTTTTACTGAGACCTTATTTCAAATTTATTAATAGTTTTTTTTTCGAATATGCGTTATTCATTGTTACATTTGCGTGAGTTAACTACTTCATGCTATAAAAAATATTTATAAGTTACGTTATCATTTGTATAACGATAAGCGCAGCTTGAATGAAAAAGCAAATTTAACTTTGAATTTAAAAAATAACGTCGCAATTGTCGTTATCTCGTAAATTAAATGTATAATTTTATCAGTAATTTCCAAATCATAAACGTAATTCTCTATTTTGTTTCATTTTGCAAGTATTTAAGGCGAATTAGTTCACTGACTGACCACAGAGTTACTTGTTCATAGCAGCAGTACACCATGAAGCTCCTCGTTTTGTTACCATTTATATTTACCAGTACATTTTGTGCAAGCTTGGTAAGTAAATTAAAAATTATTTTTTATATTAGCCACACTCGCTGGTTTGTTTTTACTTAATTGCTATTTACACATTACTTACAAAATATAATTTTGCAGAATCCTTCAGTAATTCTTAGGAACTGGAAGGCAAATATAGATCCGTATGTGACTGAGTGCAAAAATGAAACGCAAGTGAATTTAGTACATGTAGATAACTTTTACGTTCGCGGAAATCTGACAGACGATGCGAAGATGAAGTGTAATCTTAAATGTTACTGCGAGAAACTAAACATACTAAGACCAGATGGTTCTATAAACCCTGAGAAATGGTCTGCGTTGTTCCTTGGTGTGTCCCCCGAAATTGCGCAAAAGTGTTGTAATTCCACAGCTACAGATCCATGCGAGCGAGCATATGAGATGGTTGCTTGTGCGGCTAATGCGGTTTGGTCTAGCCTTAATATTAAGAATTCATAATTACGGTATATTACATACATAATGTATAAACTAAAAAAAACTTTTAAGAATGTAGCTTTAAGTATTTCGTTAAATGTAATTTTTGTTTAAAGAGATAGTTATTACTTGTTATACAATTATTATGCTGTAATTTTCTATTAATTTATAACTGATAAGTAAATGTAGTGTGTAATTACGATGTTTTATTTGCAAGAGTTGAACCTATGCATCTTATTTTTCTGTATAACGAAAGATAAAAAATTTATTAAATTTGCTTTTTCGTTCAAGCCGCGCTTATCCTTGTACACGTGATGACGTAACTTATAAATGTTAGAAAGCAAAATCCGTTAGAATATTTTTTAGAACATAAAATGGCTAACCTGCCCAAATATAACAATAAATAAAGTAAAAAGTAAAAAAAAGTAAAGATTTTGCTCGCGGCGGTCGTGCACGGAACACGGACGAATTTAATAGTGGCGATAAATAATCCGAATACGGGTCTTATCACACTGAAATTGAACGTAGTGAAGTGCAGAACACCGGTAAGCAGAAGTGACATAAGTGAAGTAAACAATAGTAAATAATAATTAAAACTGAAGTGCAATTTAAACTGAGTTATAACAAGCTAAAACCAAACTTTCCTTCAATAACGGCCGACGTTATCAATCGAGAGAGCGCAACGGGGTATTAGAGGTCGACCTGAGCGAATGAACTGTGCGATAAGCCGACCCGCGATTATCGGAGTTTGAAACTAAAACTGTAAATATTTATTTAAAGTACTAGTGTAAATATTTATGTAAATTTCAAATGAGTAACAGCGTTAAAAGGAACATAGATTTAAATAGCAGTGAAGAGAAAGAAATAGAGATATTCAAGCCTAGCAAAAAGTAATTAGATCACCAACTGAAGAACACAAACAGAAGCCGACAATAACAAATATGGCAGATTTCCAAGAAATCAAGAATATGATGCTAACAATGACTGAAGAAATAAAGAAAACACCGAAGAAACACGTAAACTAAGAGAGGAAATGCAAAAAAGAGGAAAGATGGCTAACGGAGAAGAAACAACTAAAAATAGGATCACCAAATTAGAAAACCAGATAGAAGGAATGGATAAGGAGAAAAGGAGAAACAACGTGGTGATAAAAGGAATAGGATTTGACCCACAACAGAAACAAAACGCGGCTAAACAATTCCTAAAGGACAGATTAATGGTAGAAGCAGAAGTTAACAAAGTAATAAGCATAAAAACCAAGGAGGGACGATTAGTAAATATTATTGAAGTAAATGCATGGGAAACTAAACAGGAAATTATGAAGAACAAATACAAATTGAAAGGTAGTAAGATATATATTGAAAATGATCTAACACTAAAGGAAAGAGAAATACAGGCTGAGATAAGGAAAATTGCTGAGGAAGAAATTATCAAAAGACACAAAGTAAAAATAGGATACAGGAAAATAACCATTGATGGAGAAGCCTACATTTGGGATGATGATGAAAAGGGCGTAACCATAGCAAAAAATTGAACAAACCAAACAAAGGAATAACAGAGATGACGAAAATGGCAAAAAAAAGGACAATGAAGCGGAATACAAATTATGGAAAATTGGAAAATGGAAAATAGGGACAAAAAAAGAGAAAGACGAAACACTAACAAAAGAAATAGAAAAACAAAGAGAAATACAAATAAAAAAGAAACTAAATACATGGAAACTAGGAGCTTGGAATATCAGAAGTATACAAGGAAAAGAAATGGAAATAATAAATGAATTTGAAGCAGCAAATTTAGAAATATTAGTGATAAATGAAACAAAAAAGAAAGGAAATGGAGAAATCAGTCTAACAAACGGGCACATATTAATATACAGTGGAGTACAGAACGATCAAAGAGCAGCAGGTGGAGTTGGCTGTATAATACACAAAAAAATAAACGAACAAATCAGTACCTGGAAAGCAATATCGGAAAGAATACTATTAGTAGAATTAAGGAATAGACATGGAAAGATTATGACAATAATATCAATATACGGACCAGACGAAAATGAAAGAGTAGAAGAGAAAGAAAAATTCTGGGAAGAATTAACAAATACCACAGAAGAAGCAAAAGGAAGTATATACATAGCAGGCGACTTCAATAGTAGAGTAGGGAAGAAAGATGAAGAATATAAAGAAATAATAGGACAATATGGAGAGGAAGTGCGAAACAATAACGGGAAGAGACTTTTGGATTTCTGTCAATTGCAAAACATAATTATAACCAACACATTCTATCAACACAAGGAAATACACAAGTTCACTAGAGTACAAATAAATAGAGGGGAGAAATCAATCATAGATTATATATGAGCACAAAAAGAAAAGAAGAAAAATATATTAGATGTAAGGGTGAAAAGAAGTGCAGAAATCTATAGCGACCACTACTTGCTTATAGGAAAAATAAGACAAACCGACACGGAAATAGAAAAAACATTAAAAACAATAAAACGAAGCCATACAGAAATAAAAACATATAAACTTAGAAATAAAGAAACTGCAAAAATATATCAACAGAAAACAGAAAACAATCTAAAGAACAAAATGGACGTAATAAAACAGGCAGATGCACAAAAAGGATGGAAGCTATTTAAAGAAATCCTAATTAATACAGTGAAAGAGATATGTGGAACTTATAGGATGGAAAACGGGAAAAAACAAACAGCCTGGTGGACAAATGAGATAAAAGAAGAAACCATGAAGAAGAAGAAAGAATGGAAAAAATACTTAACAAGCAAAACAAGAGAACAATACGAATTATATAAAATCAAAGGAAAAAGTAAAGGAATTAGTAGCAACAGCAAAAGAAAAATTATGGACAGATTTTGGAAACAAAATGGAAAAAGATAGCACAGGTAACCAGAAATTATTTTACAAAATCATAAAATCCTTTAGAACAGAAAAGCAGAGAAAAGAGTATACATAAAGAACAAAACCAAGAAACAATAACAAATGACACAGATATAATGGAAAGATGGAGAGAATACTTTCAGGAGCTACTAGGACAACAGACACGTACAACAAGAATTATTACAAATGAAACGGGGAAAACAAACCAGATAGAAGAAGAGGAAATTGAAAAAATAAAAATGGACGAGCTGAGGAATGTAGTAAGAAAACTAAAAAATGGAAAAGCACCGGGAGATGATAAAGTTACAGCAGAAATGATTAAACACTTGGGAGAGACAGGGATGGAACTACTACTAGAAATATTAAACAAAGCATGGCAAAGTGAAAAATTCCAGAAGAATGGGAGTGGCACTAATAACGCCAATACACAAGAATGGAGACAGAAAACAGTGCTGTAACTATAGAGGAATAACGCTACTGAACATTATTATAAAAATATATGAACAAATAATCAATAACAGATTAAAAATAATATTAGAACCCCAACTAGCAGAACCGCAAAGTGGATTTAGACCAGGAGAAGTGCAAGACCACATCTTCACAATTAAACAACTAATAGAGAAAAGACAACCACAAAACAAAAATCTTTACCTAGCCTTTATAGATCTGCAGAAGGCATTTGACACAGTTCCTAGAGATAAAGTATGGAAAGGACTGAAAGAAAAAGGAATAAATAACAAAATTATACGAGTGATTGAAGACCTATATGAAACCAACACAAATTACATAATAAGTAACAATAGGAAATCAGAAGGGTTCAAGACAGAGAAGGGATTAAGACAGGGAGGAGGACTAAGCCCAACCTTATTTAATATACACATGGACAATATCATCAGAAAAACTGAACAAAACATAAAGAAGTTGTTTGTAGGACATAGAAATTTAGAAAGAGTAGAAATAGCCGAGGGAGTTTTCGCAGACGACGTGGTGTTAATACAGGACAGGAAAAACTTTACAAGAAAATATAAATACATGGAAAGAAGTACTAGCAACAGAGGGCATGAAAATAAACATAGATAAAACTAAGATAGTGGTAATTGGAGAACAGGATATTAGAACAAATATCGGAATAGAAGACATCAAAATAGAACAAGTAAAGGAATATAAGTATTTGGGAATAACATTAGACAAAACAGGAAACAAGTTGCAGAAATAAACGAGAGAATAAATAAAACAATAAAACTGTACTATTAAATGAACAAAAATTCATAAACAAGAAAGAAATAAGTAATAAAACCAAGATAAAAGTCTTTAATACAATATACAGACCAGTACTAACCTACGGAAGTGAATCGTGGATACTCTCAAACAGACAAAAACCAAATCCAAGCTACAGAAATGAAATACCTTAGACGAATACTAGGGTAACCAGAAAGGACAGGATTAGAAACACAGAAAATAAGAAAAGAATTAGAGGTGAAACCAATCATACAATTTATAGAACAAAAGCAACTCAGTTGGTGGGGACATATACAGCGAATGAATAACAAAAGACAAGTAAAGGCAGTATACGAGGCCAAGACACAGACAAAAGGAAAAGGGAAGACCAAGGAAACAATGGAACCAAGTGATAGAAGAAATACTACAAAAAAGAGGAAAATCATGGGAAGAGGCAAAAAGAGTAGCAAGAAATAGAAAAGATTGGAAGAAATTTATAGAAGAAAAATAAAAATAAAATGTAATTATAGATATATAATGTAATATGAATAAATAAGAATGTAAACCCGACACCGAAAGGTATAAGGGTAACGATTATAATAATAATAATAATAATAAAGTAAACTCGAAAACAAAGCTATTAATAAATTTAAAATAAGATCTCAGTAAAGAAACTATAAAAAAGCTGCTGCACAAAGTATTTACAACTCGCTAAACTGTTTTAACTATTATCAGAGTTGATTGTTGACATGATTAGATTGATGTTCGTTTATTGTTCCTTTTGCTAAGCTGTCACTCCTGCGATTCGCTTTTAAAACGTAATTTATAAATTCATAATTATTGTGTTCTTGCTCATAAAATTTAAAAAATAAAAGTTTTCTATTTACAATAAAGCCACACTTCTTTTCAGCGCTTATAATGTTGAATTCTTAAATTAATCAAAAAATTACAATAAAAAACTGGAACTTTGAGCCTTTGCTGTTCATCACCGAGAGCAAGGTGGCGGAATTAGTATATCTTTGCAACACTATCTTCTTTCAATTTATAAAGTGTCCGTTATTGTAAATTATATTTACTCTTTAACTCTTTTCAACGAACTTAAAAAGTTCGTTACTGAATTCTATATGTCGGTCTGTCGGTCTGTCAGTCGCTGTCACAAAATTATGGATTTTTTAAAATTTTAAAATGAATTCTTATAGGAAATTTTACGCTGATTTCAAAATCGAAATCAAAAAGTTTCTATCTCGAATAGTTTTCGAGATATTCGACTTCGAATTTCGGGAAAATTTCGACATTGCGATTTTAAATGTGATTCTTATAGGAAATTTTACGCTGAATTCAAAAATGAAGAAAAAATTCTATGACGAATAATTTTCCCGACATTCGATTTCCAATTTTCCCGAAATTCGAAATCGAAATCGAAAGGGTTTTTTAAGTTCGTTTTGGGATTGCTTACAGAGCTATCTCTTCGCCCGCCCCATGTTTTGTTATTACAATATATTCTAGCATTTACATAATATTGTCTATATCTCACATGTAGACTAGATTTTTTATATAATTCCTATAAAATAGGAAAATTACACTAGACTATTTAGTTAAATACAGCACAAAACTGTTCATACATAGATCGATTCAGAAAGTTAGTATCGAAACGCAGTTGACCTTGGCAATCAAATTGAACGGGACAAATTTTTTCCGTAAAATTAGTAATAAATCCTTTAACATAAATAATAAATAATAATAAAAAAGCAAGATAGAGACCTACAAGAGTGGCCAAAATATACTTGAAACAGAAAGAACTAAATACAAGTTACAAGAAATGGCACAAAAAAATAAAAATGAGAACATTCTAGAAACAACTGTAATTAGAAGGATTAGAAAACGCAACATTTATATTACCAGTACGTGAGGAAGTATTATTTAAGTATTATTGATTATATTTAGACTTATTGGCCCATAAAGCATCTACAAAGCAAATGTTAATTTTCAAGATATCACCTGTAACAGTATTTTCTTTAGTTTGTTTTACTTACAGTTCGTTAATTCTGAATATAACACACCACAAAAAAAGTGTTCTTTTACATTTAAATTAGCACATTTCTGAATATAGTAGTATTGCATTTTTTTATATGTGACTTACATTTGTCATTTGTTTAATAATAGAACAATTTATTCGTGGTTAAATTTATTCAATTTTTGATAAGTTAATGCTGTAAGCAGATGTAATTCAAAATCTTGGTGTGTAATAATTTGTTTTGCTGATTAATTTACCGGTTTTTATATTTTTTAAAACAACAATAATTTCACTTACTAACTGTTATTATTGTAGTTGGTAAATTTTATTTTTATGTGTAAATCGCATAAAAATGATTTATCTGAGCTGAGGTTTTAACAGAATGGTGTTGTATGGCACTCTTCTATGGTTTCGTTAAAATCTAATTGTAAGTTCATCAATATAAATATACTAAAAAGTACAGTTAGCAGGTGATAACTAATTATTACAACTTAACGGTACTTTTATAGATCTAAGTCTACTCTGAAAAATCGCAAACAGCAGACATCTAAAATAATAGACATAAATAATAGATAAAATAAAATACGCCTCTGTCCCTTATATTCTTCTATGACTATTTGAAAGAGATTAAGCTTTATATTGCGCTTTAACTATAACCATTAACTTTTCTAAACATAGATAAATAAATATTCATACATGCAAATAAAACAAAAGTAGAAACCAAAATGACGACACAGAACAGAAACAAATATGTTAAGAATTGGTGTAGAAATAACCGCATCAGATAGAAACATAAAAAAATAAAGTAAAAACAAAATGTGATGCCAAATAACAAATAAGACAAGAGAAAGAAAAAGATAATAGAATAAATATGTGTAACGAATGGATGACAAAGGATTGCAAAAATATGTAAAGGTAAGTTACCTACAGGAAGGAGACCTGGACGCCCACCCAAATTTAAAGCAGACTAGAAATACAGGACGAAATCGTATTTGCAGTGAAGAAACAGAAGAAAAAGGAAAAGTAGAAGATAATCGGAACTTTAATGCAAGCTAAATTCTGAATTATCATTTTGCATTTGTTTTGTCATTTATTAAAGTTATTCTAATTCGAGAAAAACCTCTAGAATCTGATAGAGCTTCCCTTTAGGCAATAGTCGTAACGGAGTTGTAGTTATTGGTCTTATGTATTACCTACAGAGATATTTCAAATGTCTTGATACCAAGGAACGCAAATAACTGGTTTCTGCATGATGCATAAATATCTGGAAGAGACATAAATATATGGAAGAGACTTTTTTAAGACCTGTGATTTTAACATTTAGAAACAATAAGTGAATTAACAGCTCTCTTAACCTTTCTGCACCAGACTTCCACGCTAATATACACTACAAGTATCAAAAAAATTAAAAAAAGTCTGATTAGTATATTGAGAACAATAAGCACAGATTTACTAAA
This sequence comes from Sinelater perroti, assembly GCA_036346155.1. NCBI lineage: Eukaryota > Metazoa > Arthropoda > Insecta > Coleoptera > Elateridae > Sinelater > Sinelater perroti. The sequence continues at coordinate 124,851 of JARFIY010000060.1, read as the reverse complement.
GTAGATCACAAACATTTTTGTTACCAGATTAAACAAATACATTTATTGCCCTGATTTTGTTTAAAGTAATGTTATATTTAAGAAATAAAACATGTAATAATTTGCAAATAGAAAGAAAAGTATTATTATAAGAGAAATTCATGGTAAAAACATTTTTTGTAGAACAGGTTATGGATAAGTAAGTTGTTTAACGTATTTATAAAAAGAAGAGTAACTTGTTTTGTACAAGTATAATATTAGTTTTTTTGCAATTGCATTTTTCCTCTTATGGATATATATATATATATATATATATATATATATATATATATATATATATATATATATGCACTATTTGGCAAAGTTCTACAAAATGTTCTGTTGCAACTGATATAACACAATACTTTTACATTTCGAACAGGTTAGTAATTATAATAAAGCGTGTTTCTCATATCCAAATAATAAACAGTCAGTAGATTACATTTCAGTGACACTTAATGAAATCGTCAACAGAGTTAATGTACTAGAATAAAGAATTGTTATATTTTATGACTAATAATATTTCCAATGTTCAAAAAAAAACATAAAAATTTTACAAATATTCTAAACAATATTAAAAGCCAGTTATCACTAAAAGAACTTGTGGTTTTAACAGGACCAGAATTTTATTCACGCTGAGACTGTATTGCCAAAAAATGATAGAGTTTTGATAAAATAGAGTTTTATTTCTGCATTGCTACTGGTTTGTAGCATTTAATTCGTTATTTTGCCATGCTTGCTATTTGTTTAAAATTCAGCTAATTTTGTAAATTTAATTTTTATTTAAATATGGAATATAAAAGATATTTGGTAACAACACCAGGTAACAGAAGGTTAAAATTTCCGTTCTATAATAATAAGAAATCTTAGCTTAAAGTTTTAAAAGTTCTGCTAATAGAATATATAAATCGTTAGCCGTCCAAAATCTGCATTTTATCAGTCAGCATCATAGAACTTCCTGAATAAAGTACTCGGTTTATAAACCATGTAAAGAAATTCACTATAAATGGTAACTATTTGTGGCATTGGAGACAACTAATTAATAATAGTATATTTTTACATCTGAAATAGTGTAGCAAAGAACAAGCATTACAAAATTATGAAATGGCCGTTAGTCTTAAGATATTAAATATCGATGTGCAACTTATGTATATATAAAATAATTATAGGACATAAACATTTTTTCTCTATATTTATTATGGTAGTAAGGACTTAAAGATCAGAATTCGATTTGAATTCTAGAAACAAAATCATTTTTATAAAATTTTAATTTTAATTGCTGAATTAAGAAAAACCAATCACATTCTGATCATTAATAGTTTTCCTTATCTTGGTAAAGTTTCCGGGTAGCTTAAAAAGTTTAAACTTAAACCATGTTATATTCAGTCGCAGTTTGTTCAAGAAGTTGAACCAATCTAACAAGTAGTACACATTCTCCTGCAAAACCGGCAAAAAATGGAAAAGACGGACCTGTAGGTTTTTCACATGCTTTTTTCATGGTAAAAATATTTTTATATAAATTAATGATAGGTGATGGAAATTTGCTACTATGTAATAATCAAGCCCATCGCTAGCGATTATGAAGCCCAATACTTATGGCGAAAAATTCTACTGTGCATTAGGTGATATACGAAGGAAGATGTAAACATCGTATAGTGAGTTGCTTAAATTAGGCGGAAATATCACTGTTGGATAATATGGTCGGCGATATCGGTGTTTGATACAGTTGGTCAATCAAGAAACAGGTGGCACACGCCAGCTAAAAAACTCTCCATGCATTAGATTAGAAAATTCTTTCTTATGAAGAATATTTTCCAAATCTAGCCTTTTTAGACTAATATTTGTAAACATCCTTACAGCATCACATGGTTAATTTACATTTTAAGACGCTCGAATATGTTGAACATAACATCGGCGAGTTTATTGCCTCAAAACTGTCGTCCTCTTAGCAAACTGGGATTTGTCAGCTGCGCAACCAGAAAATGTATATAAGTATATTATATCACAGATAAAAATGTATAGTAATTATTTATTGGGGGGTCCGGTCCTGGCAGGCAACAACAAACAAGCTGCAGATAAGTGGTACAAAATAAAATCAAATTTACGAGAAATCAGTAAATAATAATTTAATGTGATGTGTAAATGAAATATACCAAGTGGACAGGAAGCGAAAAAGCAGTAAATTGAAGGTAGGACTAGAAAAGAAGAATTAATAAACCGAAATTTCGGAAACGGCGCGGCGATAAAGAAAGTGCAAAGTGACAGATAAGAGCACAGCTGGTTGCTCACGGTCAAGCGCGGTAATAAACAACGAACAGGAGCGTATTAACAGAATTCAGTCAGAACCGATATCAAATAAAAAAAAGTAGTGCGAACTGATATATGTGATAAAATAGTGTCAAAAAATTAATGAACTCATTAACTTAAGTGAAAGCGTGGTGTGCGGTATTAAATAAACAGCAGTAAATATAGAAGCGAAACGCCGATACGAGTCAGGTTTTCGACGGGTAGACTGGAACGCTGACTCGACGCGAACGGTGGAACATTAAAAGCACAGAAAAGGAAGAAAAGGAAGAACGAGCACAGGAAAATGAGCCAATCAGAAACAACGGATGAAAGCAATAAAAGAAGAAGGCAGTACGGAAGCGACGAAGATGAGCAGGAGATATTTACAAAAGTAAAAACCATGCGTTCACCGAAGACGAAGACTTAAAAGTAATGAGGAACTAATATTACAAGAGATTAAAGAAATGAGAAAAGAGATGAAAGAAGAATTCCAAAAAATAAAGACGAGTTAAAGAAATTAAAAGATGAAGTAAAGCAATTAAAAGAAAAGAGGTCAAATGGGAACAGGAAAAACAACAGTTAATGAATAGAATTGAAAAAGTGGAAGAAATAATCGAAAAACAAGACCAAAACAAGAGAAAACAACATTATAATAAAAGGGCTGAAGGTAGATGAGGTGAAAATTGAAGAAAAGATAGAACAGTTTTTGTATAATGAAATAAAAGTGCAAGCGAAGGTAATCGAAGCCTATAAAGTAGGAAAAATTCCTGAAAGAAAATGCGTAGTAGCACGAATCGAATCGTTCGAACAAAAAGGATGATAATGAGAAGTAAAAATAAACTAGCAGGAAAAAATCTATATAGAAAATGATTTAACGAAAACTGAAAGAATGATTCAAGGCGAAATAATAGAAGCAGCTAAAGAAGAAAAAGGATCGGAAATAAAGTAAAATTGGCTATCAGAAAATAATAATAAACAACCAGCTATACCAATGGGATAAAAATGAGAGAAGCATAAAATATGTAAAAGAAGACAAAGGGCGTGAAAGAAGTAATGCTAATCCAAAAAACTGATGAAAAACCAGGAAAATTGGAAAATAAAAACGAACAAGGCAATGGAAACGGACACGAGTGAAAATCGAAAAGAAGTAAAACAAAACACAATCAATAACAATAAAAATATTAATAAAAAGGAAATTAAAAGTAAAGTGTACAAAGAGAAGAACAAAGAGGTAAAACGATTAGTAACAAGAGAAAAGAATGATCAGTGGAAAACCATGTGCACAAACATTGACCAATACATAGGGGGAACAAAGAGTTCAGAAGCATGGCGAATACTAAAAACGTTAAGAACAAATTCAAAGGAAAAGTCATACATACCGTTCATACAACAAGAAAAATGGGAGCAATACTACCAGGACCTGCTAACAGAAAATAGAGAAGAGTTTAAAGGAAAAGCGATAGAAAATAAACAAAATGACCAAATAGAACACGAAGAAGTAGAAATAACAATTGGAGAAGTCAAAAGGCCACACAATCATTAAAAATAGAAAATCAGGAGGATCAGGAGGAATAGTACCCGAAATGGTAAAGTATGGAACCGAAATTACTACGCATGATGCAACATATGTTTCGTAAAGCACTAAATGGGGATGTACTACCGAATGAATGGACAAAAGCGTATATAACGTCGATATTTAAAAAGGTAATCGCAGAATATGTGACAACTATAGAGGCATTAGTGTGATCTCTAATGGGAAGAATTTATGCAAAAATAGTAAAAACAAAATAGAAGACAATATTCATGGAAAAATAGGAGAAGACCAAACAGGATTCACAGCCGGAAAATCCTGTATAGACAACATATATACTATCCAACAACTTATAGCGAAGAAAAGAGCGAAAAACAGGGACATTCACTTGGCCTTCATAGACCTCAGAAAAGCGTACGACTCGGTTCCCAGAAAAACTGTGGGAAGCGATGAGTAATATAGGGATCAACAAAAGTCTAATCAGGGCAATACAGCAACTTTATGGAAACAACCAAGTGGCAGTGAAAGTGGGGCAGACGATCAGTAATTACTTAAAGACAACAAAGGGCTCCTACAAGGATGCTGCACATCTCAACCCTATTCAAGATATTCTTAGAAGATACCTTAAAGAATTGGAAAAGGAAATGTGAGGGAATGGGGATACCAGTGCGCAATGAACATCTTTATACACTAAGCTACGCAGATGATCAAGTGATAATAGCCCAAGATGAAGAGGACCTGAGTTATATGCTACGAAAACTAAAGACGAATACACTAAGGCCGGTATGGAAATAAACTTCGACAAGACAGAATATTTAGCGATTACAGAAGAAGAGGTAAAAACTTAGAAATAGACGACAATGTAGAAATAAGAGGGAAAAATAAGTTCAAATACCTAGGCTTTTCTATATCAAAAATACATCTACAGAAGAAGAAATAAAGAACAGGTTAGGACAAACTAGAATAAGTATCAGACAACTACATCCCATTCTATGGAACACACACATTACAAAAAATACAAAACACAGAATACATAACACAATTATCAGAAGTATTATGACATATGGGGCAGAAAACTGGATAATTAATAAAAAATAGAGGAAAATAAAAGCCACAGAAATGGAATTTTGGAGAAGGTGCTGCCAGGTGACACGACTAGACAGAATTAGAAATACAGAAATAGAGAGGAGAATGAATGTAAAAAGACACACTGACTTACATCGAGGAAAAGAAATTAATATGGTACGGCCATGTTAGAAGGACGGACAATAATCGATGGATAAAGAAAATAACAGAGTGGAGTCCTCCAGGAAAACGAAAGAGAGAAGACCGAAGAACTTTCAGAGATGAGGTGGACGAAGCCATGGAAAGAAGAGGGCTAGCAGACGGAGATTGGGAAGACAAGAAGGAGTGGAAGAAACGGTTGAGTGAAGGAAGACAGCGTCAACTGTGAAGATCCTTTTGTATATATATATAAAAGTAAAGTGTTTAGAATAGCAACATGGAATATAAAAACGATGCTAACACCGGGTAAAATGATGGAGATAGCAAGGGAACTAATAAAATATAGAGTGAGCATACGCACTGCAGGAGATAAGATGGGAAGGACAAGGAAATAAATAAGAAAGATTTTAAATTGTTATATTCCGGGGGGAAAAAACGAGGGCACAAAGGAACAGCATTTATAATAAATAGAAAACTAAAAATCATAGCATTCAAACCGATTAATGAAAGAATATGCAGTGTAAGAGTGGAAGGAAAAGTCGTAAATGTATCTGTAATATGCGCCTACGCACCCACAGAAGCAGATGATCAGGAGGAAAAGACAAATTCTACAGCGACTTAGAAGCAGAATACGAAAAACACCGAAACAGGACATACTGATAATACTAGGGGATATGAATGCACAAATCGGGAAAGAAAAGTACATAAAAGAAGTAGCAGGAAAATACACCATCCATGAAAGAACAAACGACAACGGAAGCAAAATCTGTAATTTTGCGCAAAACAAATATGGTTATTAGTAGTACCAAGTACAAACATAAAAGAATACATAAAGAAACATGGATGCCACCAGGAGCAACAAAGGAACGCAGATAGACCATGTCCTAATAAAGAAGAAACAAAGTAGCATAATATCAGATGTTAGAACTTATAGGGGTGCGAATGCAGACACCGATCATTACCTAGTTATTGCAAAAGTAAAACAGGAATATCGAAATAACCAAAGGAGCAAAGTACGTAAGAGATGGAACATAGAGAAGTTATATACCGAAAACGGAAGAAAGGAATATATAAAGGAAACAAACAAAGAGGTAGAAAACCTCAAAGGGAATACCGATATAGAAAATGAATGGAAACAAATTAAGGATATAATCTTAAAAACGTGTAACAAAACTATCGGGTACAAGGAAAACAAGATAAAAAAAGAGTGGTATGACGATGAGTGTCAAGAAAAGATAAATGAGAAAAATAAAGCCAGGAATAAGTGGATAAGAACTAAAAAAGAAGAAGACATGGAACATTATAAAGAATGTAAAAGGAAGCACAGATGACATGTAGACAAAAAGAAATGAATGGGTGCAGAAAAGATGGAAGAAATAGAGGGTAATTACAAAAATAACAATACAAAAGAGTTTTATAAACAAATGAAGAGGCAAAACAAGAGGAACACATGTAAAAACAGAGGACTCAGGAATGAAGCAGGTAAAATTGAATATGATATAAACAAGATAAAAGATATATGGAGGGAGCATTTCCAAAAATTGCTATATGAAGTAAAGAAGAAAGTTACCAGGACGAACAGGAAAAGAAGGAGGACAGACAGTTGAAGAAGAAGAAGAAGAAACAGTAGAAGAACCAACCCTAGAGGAAACTATGGAAGCGATAAAAAAAATCAAAAACGGAAAGACGCCAGGAAGCGATGAAATAAATGGAGAGCTGCTGAAATATGGTGGTGAAAAACTACAAGGAAAAATACACAGTCTGATAAGGAGATATGGAGAAAGGAAAAGATGCCGACGGAATGGGAAACGGGGATAATTATAACTATACCAAAAAAAGGAGACCTCCAACAGTGCAACAACCACAGAGGAATAACTCTATTAAACACGACTTACAAAGTATTCACCTCAATAATACAGGGTAAGCTGAAGAGTTATACAGAAAGGAACTAGGGGACTATCAAATGGGATTTAGGCCAGGGAGATCTACCATCGATGCACTACACGTAATGTTCCAAATACTGGAGAAATGTTACGAATACGATATAGAAATCCATATGGTATTTATCGATTACAGACAGGCCTTTGATAATATCAAGAGAGGGAAATTAATACAAGTATTAAGGAATATGGGGATCCCGAGAAAACTGAGAAGCTGCATAAAAATGACAATGAGAAATTCCAAAGCTAAAGTGAAAACAGAAGATGGACATACGGAAACCTTTCAAAATCAATAAAGGAGTGAGACAAGGAGATGCACTGTCGGCAACTTTATTTAACCTGATGATTGAAGAGGCAATAAGAAAAGTAAACGTACAAGGGTGCATAAAAAACAAGGAAGCACAAATTTTAGCATATGCTGATGACGTAGTTATTATCTCAAGAACACCAAAGAAGCTAACGGAAATAGTGAAGAAGCTATGCAAAGAATCAAAGGAGATAGGGCTTGAAATAAATGAAAGCAAAACGAAATACATGCAATGCAAGAGAGGAAAAAATGATACAAGGGCAACAGTCAAGTTTGAAAACTATCAAATTGAAAAAGTAAAGACATTCAACTATCTGGGAACTCAAATAACACAAAACAACGAGAGAAAAGAAGAAATACAGGAAAGAATACAAAAAGGATACAGAGCTTTCTATGCTAATCGGGAAATGCTAAAATCTAAAAAGCTAAAGTTGCAAACGAAAATAACAATCTATAAAACACTCATTAGGCCAATAGTGTTGTATGCTGCAGAAGTAATGTGTCCTACAGACAGAAAAAGAAAAGTTAAGAATCTTCGAGAGGAAAGTGTTAAGGTCGATAACAGGACTCAAAAACATAGGAGACGGGATAAAACGACAATATATGAATCACGAACTTAGGGAAATATTGAAAGGAGAGGATATAGTGAAAGTGATGGCAGCACAGAGGATTAGATGGATGGGACACATAATGAGAAAAAGAGATCAAAGCATAGTTAAAGAAATAACAACATGGAAACCTGAGACAAATAGACCAAGGGGGAGACCAAAGATGAGGCGGTGCGATGAAGTTACTGAAGACTTAAAAAAGATGTATGTCAAGGACTGGAAGAAGAAAACAAGTAATAGAGTAGAATGGAGAAGAATAGTAGAAAAAGCGAAAACACACCAGAAACTATAAGAAGGTAAGCGTACGAAGCAAAAAGGGGACTAATCCACCCCACGAAATGGATTAGTAAACTTCGGAAAGAAGTGGCTATATTCTTATAGAATGGAAAGCCTTATTATTATTATTAATTATTTATTACTAAACGATGTATTTCTTGTTCATAAGTCTAAGATTAAGATTATACAACTTATGCTTATACATTTTCTGTAGAACTAAAATTATAAACTAAACTTTTTTATTTATTGAACAATACAATAAAAAGAGGAAACAAACTTTCATAACAAGACCTTACATAGTAAAATATTTTTTATAGAAGTATTAATAAAGCATGAAACTGTTAAACATCAGTTGGAGTATATTAATAATAAAAATGTTATTGTAATTTGTTACAAATAAGCAAAACGGCCTTGCTTATTTTATAAAACATATAAGATTCTATGATTACATAAAGCTCATATAAAAATGTATTTGTAGGACTAAGTGAACAATATTTCTACAAATATTAAGTAAACTCAGTTTTGCAATCGAATATGTCTTTTTAATCTTTATTACAATCAACATATTTATAAAATGCATTTGATGTAAATCCAAATTCTATATTTATATATTTTTTTGTAATTAGCTAACAAAGTACGATAGCTCAGATTGTGGTGTAATTTGATTTAAATTCATTGCCATCTGGGGAAGACGCAGATACAAACGGTGGTAATTAAATAAGAAGTATTTGTTGTACCTGTCATCTGAAAACTTACGAAGGATGACAATTTTGAGAAAAGATGGACCCAAAAGGAAAAGCAGTATGGGTATCTTTTTAACTTGTAACCGGATTTCTTGGGAACGAAAAGGATGCTGACTACAAGGCCACTGTAACTGAAATATTGGAAAGCTTCAAGAATTTAGAACATGAGTCTAAAAGTACATTTTCTCCACTCACACCTAAACTATTTTCCAGACAATCTTGGTTGGAAAAGGAAAAGCGAAATCAAGGAAGGTAGATTATTAACATGATAGCAGACTACTGTTGGATGTTGAAAAGAGACGATCCCCAGCGATCTTACAGCAGAAGAAGCATAAAACGAAGTTTTGGTGGGAAGCGAAAACGATACTACAAAGACTATTAAACAAGAAGATCATACAGTTTTACTAATTTTGTGTTGTTTTTGTGGAAAATGTTTGGTTACTTATGATTTTATTAAAATGTAAAATAAAATACAGATTCCATAATTTTTTATATTTAGCTTACTATTCCTAAAATACATCTGATTTTTCTGAGAAAACTCTACGTGATAGAAAAAACGTTTTTAGTTTTTGAGCTCAGCACTGAAAAACACAAAAATAAGTGACTCAAGTTAAAACAAGTACGAAGTCAATTCACAAATAATTCAATCTGCACATCAGCAAAGTGATGTTTTTTGCTTATTGTTAATGCCCGCCCATAGATGTTAGTTTTTATTTACACTCCAACGTGATAGCATTTTACTCTAAAATCGCATATTACCTTTATGCTTCATTTACAAAACACTATTACAGTGATATCTATAAGATACTATTATTTAACATATTAAATAAAACGTAAAATTGTTGTTAATTACCATAATTGAAGGCCAGATTTTAGGCAAAATAAAACAGACAGAAAAGGTAAAATAGAAAGTTAAGGGTGGTGAGAAGTGTATGTACTGTGATTGTGATTATGAAATGAAAATTAGATAATAATTAAGTAAAAGTGTAAATAAAGTGGTGTTAAACCATATCCAAAATACCAAGAAAAATATAGGAAAAGAAAATTAAAGCGTGCAAGCTAAGTAACATAAAGTAATCAACAAAAATAAAGTAAACAAACCGTTTATAAAGGCGAGAATAGCAAAGTAACAATAAAAATAAGCGAACGTCGGCGCATAGTTGACACATTATTCGGTACAGGCAAAGTAAAGATGCGGAACGGTGTTACAAAAGAAACAATTTCCGGACGGTGTTGTAAAAGAAACAATTTTGGGACGTTGTTATAAAAGATACGGACGGGGTTATAAAAGAAACCATTTACACTAACGCGAAAAATAAAGGAAAAGACGGTGTTATACTTAAAACGTAAAATAAACATAAAAACAAGAAATACTACAGAAGAGAAGTAAAATGGAAGAAATATTAAAAGAATTAAATTAGAAGCTACAAGGACTAGAAAAAAAGAGATAACTGAAAAGTGCATACAAGAAAAAATAGACAAAATACAAACTGAAATGAATGAAATGAAACCGAAAAACCTAAAATTGAAGGAAGAAAATAAAAAACTCGACGAGCAAACAGCCACACAAGATTCGAAAATTATGTGCCTAGATATAGAAATAAAAAAGAAGAAATTAGTAATACACGAAATATACAAAGAGGACAATGATAGCGACCTTCAAATGAAAGAAAAAGTCAGATGTGTGCTAAGAGATATTGAAGTAAACATAAATATGGAGCTCAACATAAAAGATATTTACGGATTAGGAAGGAAAGAAGGAAATCTAACAAGAAAAACAACGAGACCAATATTAGTAGAACTGAGGAACCGCAACAAAAAGAAATTCTATCAGCAGCAAAAAAAAAAAAAAAAGAAGCAAAGGAAAGGCGATAATGGTTCGGTACTTGCCAAATACAACAAAGAAACAGGCCACAAAATTAATTTCTCTGGGGCTAAAACCATTGCCCCCATTTCCCATTTTACCAGCAGAATAGTAAGTGAGGCAATTGAAACAGAAAAACGCCCACAGTGTCTCAACACAAGAGTCATGTGGAAGTCCCTTATTGCTTCGCACCGCCAGTTACGCAACACCCTTAATCCTACAAACTTTCCCCAACCAGTGTGGCTAGAAAATCCTGTAGAGTCGAATATGCGCAGTCAGAGCGTTCATTGACTGGGCGGTTCGCGCACCGTTCAAACGCACTAATCTCCGTTACCCAGCGCGCTAAAAACATAAAATTCAAGCACATAAATCAACATAAAACTCCAAGCGAGTCATACTCAAGTGGCCCTGCTGGCTTTCTTTTTTTTTAATTATATTTATAAATAAATAAACGATAGGCGAGCAGGCGCTTTAAAAATCCAAGCGAGCAAAACCAAGTAACCCTGCTGGCTTTAATTTTTTTAATTGTATTTATCAATAAACAAATACGGACGTGGAATTCCTTTTCCACCAATGTCCGGGGCTTCTATACATAAAGAATATTTTGCGGCCATTTCCAGTTAAACCTGTCTCAAGGCACGCGCGTTAAATCTTTCTATTTTTTATTTGTTAGTCGAGGAATATCAGTTACCCTCTTTTTCTCGCCCTGGCATTTTTTTGATGTTACATCATCTGCAAATTGCAATTGTAAACTTTCATCATACGGCGACGTCAGATCGAGATGAGCAGAGATCGTTGCAGTTTGGTGAGTTGCATTGACATATTTTGGTTTTGCTAATCTTTATGAAACTGCTTTTTAGTGATTAACCAATACAACGCCTACTTGTTTGATATATAAATATATTAACGTCTGTATATATTTTCGATTTTGTGAAATACCTATTCCGTTCGTTATTTTATAGTTTACTTGTTGTTGACACCGCGCATATTAGTTTTAGTTCCCCTTTGTACAATTGAAGTTTTTGTTTATTTTTTTTTGTTGCGTGTATATATTTTCTCCTTTAAAAATGTTGAGTAAACTAGGCTTCAGACGGACAAAGAATGTAGACGAAGAAAAGCACGGTAATAAAAGGGGAAAGATTCGCAATGGAAAGACTATTGGTTACGCGAACCGCTTTTTAAAGATTGGCTTCAAAAGCATCCGACTGAACCGCAAACTGCAGTATACATTTATTGTAATAAAGATTTAAAATCCTGTCAAAGATCCGACATTGTTCAACACTCTAACACAAATTTTCATAAAGATAGCATTAATTCGGCAGAACATTCGGGTGCTTTTGAAACTATTAATCTTCCAGGATTGTCGCTCAAGCAGAGAACGAAAGCTTGCGAAATGGCAGTATCATATTTTCTTGCCGAAGAAAACGTTTTCATTAGAATTGTTAATAATTTAGTTCCTCTTATGAAAAAAGTTACGCTAGATCCCGAGGCAGAGCATAAAATTAAGTTAAAGGAAGATAAAGCCCGTGGCATAATAAAAAATATTTTATATACTTAATGTGGTTATATGACTCTTGGCGAAGATACCACAGTTACAATGAAGTTTATCAAGTACAGTTTTTTTATTCATAATTTCATTGCAAACCTTACACCTAAAGGTAGAAAGATCTAGGACTAAGTAAGTAATTTCATTGCAACTAAAAACCTAACGCCCTACTGATAGTACCTCAAGGGTGGTGCGGAAATCTGTCACCGTACATATAAAATCAACCTTCTTCTTCTCTAATCCTTTATGCTCTTTCGAGCGTCGGATGATAAAATCAACCAAATCAATCATAACTTCGACCAGCAGGGCATCAAGGTTTTGTACGCCTAATGCTTAAGCGAGCCATCGTTTTTATTGAAATCGAAAAAACTTCGGATTGCCTGCTCAATCGTTCTTATCATCGTTTCTTTATTAAAAAATAAAATAAGATAATAAAGTAGGGCAGCAAAGTTATTTGGGTTTGGCTCGCTTGGATTTTTAAACCGCCTGCTCGCCCATCGTTTATTTATTTATAAATACAATTTTAAAAAAAAACAAAACTAGCAGGGCTACTTGAGTTTGACTCGCTTGGAGTTTTATGTTGATTTATGCCCTTGAATTTTATGTTCTTGGGTTTAGCGCGCTGGGTAACGGAGTTTAGTGCGCTTGAACGGTGCGCGAACCGTCCAGCCAATGAGCGCTCTGACGCACTGCGCATATTCGACTCTACAGGATTTTCTAGACACACTGTCCCCAACCCAACGTATCTCCCGCCAAACAAACTTTCATTTCCAGCCCTATAAAAGATCAAGCAGGTCACACAAAAGCTCAGTCTTATTCAAAGACCCAAGTAGAAGGGGAGTAGGCAGATCGAGACCCCGAGTGAAGAGCTAACCTCTTGAAAATGGCATCAAAGCCGATACCGAAACGTCAAGAATTTTCCCAAAATAGACGCGGTTCATCCTGTGAACTAAGTATATGTGGGATGACTTATCGGAGTTTTATTTATATCAAAAAAAGTATCCCAATCCAGATCAAGGTCCCTGTAGATACTAACTTCTTTTATAGATCTCCCAATTTTGTTTTGTTTAAAAAGTGGTGTCTTTAATTTTGCATCCATCAGATGTCCTTTAGTATATTTTTACATTCGAAATACATACCTTTGACTTTCATATCATTGTAAAATAGCCGTTCAATTTTATTGTATTTTAAGTGTAGACTATATTTTTCTACGATGGATTGCTACATTCATACTCCTTCGATATTTGCGTTAGAATCTCCTATTTCTAAGTTCAGATCATAGTCTGGAGAGACATCTAACATTTTATAAAATTATGTTTTGATTCTATATTAAAATTTACTATACTTAGTTTATTATAATAATATTTTACTTTTATATAGCATATTTTTTCATTTATTCGTGTAAAATTTTTTGTTTTGCTTTTAGGTTATCGCATACCACAACCTTGTATCTAATGTACGGTCTTTTTTAGTACTTTTTAAAAGCGTGTATCCATTTACTTTGCAAAGCTGATTTCTTTCCTCTTTATTTGTCCATAATTTTGGAACTTCATTATTAACTGATTTATTGCCGTTAATTCAAAAGTTCTCTTTAAATCACTTGCTGTTCTAAATAATTTTTTCGCACTACTTATTTTGTTGTCATTTTGCTATATATTTTTTATTTTTTTCTTTACTTGAATTTCTACTCGTAAGTCAAAGTCCTTTTTAATTTCTTCATTCTCGTATTTAATATTCTGTTTCATTCAGTTCCCAATTTATTAAAACTTTTTAATATTCTATTTTAACTCCATGTCCTTTTTTATTATTTTGTACTATACTTTTCTTTCTCCAAATGCGTAATATATGTAAATTGTAGCTCTTTGTGACATTTATTCGTTAGAATTTTTTTATGCTTCAAGTTGGAACTCTGCAACTATACCTTTATTACAATTGCCTTTATTTTTGTAATTGTTTTTTTATAGTTACATTAGTCTTAAGTTTGTCTTTCACTAATTGTTTCATTCATTTGTTTGTTTCTTTATTTTGTACTTTTGTTTCCTTATTAACCACATTGTATTTAGGTGTTTTCTGGTTTTCCAATACATTAGTCGGGTTGGATATCCTTGTCTCAATTTTTCTTTTTTTGTCAAATTGGCTCTCTTTAATCCATGTTACATTTTAGGTCAAGTATATTTTTAATATACATTTATTGCTAGATCAACAATTATTTGTTATACATAGCATAGGTAAAAGATTTTGTGACATATAACTTAGCATATAAATATATTGTGACATAGTGCGAAAAATAACAAGCGCGGTGAATTCACATTTGATTAATTTTGTCTATGGTTTGCTATAACTAGGTCCTGTGGTAATTTGCGTTTAAGCCTAGTGTGAATATTAGTTTTAAAAAGTTGATAGAATTCCGCACCATTACATGCACTCGCGTTTGAGATAAATTTTTCTGCACAGTTCTTGATGTATTGATCGATGGGTAAGATGCCGCGTTCTTCGTGTAGTTGGGTATTTCTAACGTAGCACGGTGCGTTGACTATGATTCTTAGGTCAAGTATTTTATTTAGTAACATCTGTCACGTTTTTGTCATACTTTTTAGTTCATTCATCATTATTTCTTTAGAATATTGTAGATTTTTTGAGTTATTCTGGTTTGTTTTAACCGAGTGCTTATTAGTGTTTTAATTTTTGCTAAAGTCAATTGTCGCTTTTTTCCTGTTTATTATTATTTCTTTTATTAAAGTAATCCGACTTTCTTTGCTTTTGTTAAAGTTTTCTTCTTGTTTTTTGCTCACTAAGTTTTCTATTTCTCCTGTGGCCGTTGTTATTTATTTATGTTCTTTGTGCATCATCAGTTTGTTTCGTTGCGTATTGACTTCTACTTGGCAGACTATCATTTTGCAGCCCGCTCATGGTTTACGATTACTGTCGTGACCGTCTCGGTCACCTATTAATTATTGAATTGAATCGACCAGTTTTGTTTAAATGTTCTGCTTATATAGGATTTCATATATTCTACGGCACAGTGTTTTCCTCTGCTTTCTACAAATATATTTGTTACCAAAAATTACGCGAACACACTTTGTTTATTGTTTTATTTCATTGCCGTTGTAGTGTGGTCATGTTTACTATACTCGCGCCGTCGACCTTAACGAAATAAAATAATAACATAAATCTTAGAGCTACTTTGGCTCGTTGTATAATGGACAAATTAGTAAAATTTTATTAAAAACTGCTTCATGAAAAACTAATTTTGGCAGTTCGTATTTGAAGATTAAATAATTTTAATATCTGCGATTAAAGATGCTTTATTAGACGAACTAAAATTTTTATCATTACAAAAACACATATTTCTGCATAATAATTACGACATATGATAAAATAAATAAAAGTTAAAGCTATCTTACTGGGTTAGTGCAATATCGCAAAGGTTATCCATTTAAATTTAACGTAACTATTTTTTATTTGCTATCGGGGTTTTTAAATTCTTTAGTTACTACATAATTTGAAATATCTAATTTGGTAGATTGATGTATGAACGGTGCAATCATAAAAGAGTAAGCAGTAACATACCGCGTTACTACAAAATGGCATCGGGTTTTGAAAAGACCCATTTTACACAGAATTATAGATATAATATTAGACGATGCTTAAAAAGCTCCCTTAAAATATCCAGGTGGCAGCACGAAAACAATTTGCAAAAACTCAATGATGCAGTAGAATTGTTTTGTGTTCTCGAATATGCGAGGGGTTTATTGGTTTGTTTGCGACTGAATTTGTGCTATAATTAAGATCTACTTAATTCTTTATTTATTTGCTAAATTATTTACTTTTCAAGAGTACTCAAAGTGACATATAAAAAATATATTTATATTAAGGACTGCTCAGCGTAAACGCAGCAACTTATATTGTTATTAATTACAGGCAATCAGCTGTCCCATATCACGGTCTTTTAAAGAACGCACTAAAATGCTACCAAAAACGTCAAGGTTTATAGGTCAACCGATATCGCATTTACATGTGTGATATCTTGCATCATCCACCGTTGGTGAGTGTTACGCTTTGCAAAAGAGCATTATCTGACCTAAGGCTTATCAAAATATGTGACTCAATCGCATGGTTACTAATGAAAACATTGACGTGCATTTTAAGTATTTTATTCTTTTTATGGTCGGCTTGATTTAAACTTATGTGATTATTTTCGAGTTACTTATTCGCATTTCTTATAAAATATATCGTAAGTAACTTACGAAAATTAATGAAAAATTTAAAACCTCTAATAAAACAGTAACAGGTATTCTCAGCAAATTGATAACTCTTAATATTATGTCAACTTGTATGAATCTATTAGACAGGCAGCAACATTGTATGTTTTAATGTCATGCATAAATTACAAGGTAAGTTAACGCCTTGCAATAAAATTGGTATTTCAAACCAGTTATTAAGACGCTTTAAATTTAAATTTTTTTCGAACAATTAGACCACGACCACTTTCGAATCTAATATTAATAACAAGTTTGTTTTTGAATAATATGTACTGTATAGTCCCGAAGCAAATCTAGCCAGTCTCAAAAAGAACAGAAACTATTATCATCATTAAAAAGGTTGTTCGGTCAGTAAGTTTACACTTTACATCCGTTAATTACACTTATTAAAAGATATTACACATGCTTTAATATATAATAAAACAATGGCTAATTTGCATAACTTACCGGTAAGTCATACGCACGCTAAGATATCGTGCACAACAACAGAAACTTATTTAAAGAAATCCTTGTGGTAAAGTTGTCAAAGGCCAGATAGATTTTGTAACGTATCTAGCAATTTGATGTAAATCTAATCAGAATTCAATATAAGTTAAGCATACGATCAAAATCATTTATAGTCGTATCCTCCCACCAATTATCCGACCTTTCATATTTAGACTGTGCTTAAGCATACAGTAAGGAATGTATGTCCCACATTTTATCTAAATCTGGCGAAAACTACAACAGTTACAAAATTTTTAAAGTACTTGGAAATTGTTTCCAATTCTCCATTTAAACAGAAAGTAATTTTGAGCTCCGGAGGGACATAACATGACAAAATGTGACCCGAGTTTTTTGCAATAGATAGTATACATTTATTTATATAATGTACATAAATTAAGGGATCAAATTTTACTATTATATCAACTGTGAAATTGTTTAGCCAATATCATATGATTTATTAATAGAATATACAATTTAACCAAGAATTAAAGAAAACAAATGTAAGCAAATTTGAATTACCACTCACATCATTTCTGTTTATTAACTTAGTCAATATTATATAATATGAACAAGTATTTATATGTATTGCAAAATATGCACATAACGTTATAATACTAATCTATATAGTGCTAAGAGATTAGAAAAACGAAACGTTCAACGAATATGTAAGTAACCTATCTCCGTCTTCACACAACAACTACACTTTGTGAAGAGCAAAAACATCCAAAAAACCTATATCTTCATTAGGACTGTCGCTGGCACGTGGGCAAGAAGAGAAGAAGAGAAGACATAGCTCTTCGCTTACCACATATCTAATATATTCAAACCCCAAAAAGAAAACGAAGTATTAGAATATTTAAATGCTTACTTGCAATTAAGTTCATTGAAAGTACTGCCTAAAAAGGCATCAATGGCAATTACACACATGTTTAATGCAGTAATAAGGTTACAGTACTTTCCGATCCAGTGGAAATTTGGACAAATAATGTTAATACGTCAACAAAGGAAACCTCTAAATGAAGTTACCTCATATATGCCGATAACTCTCCTATCACTATTATCAAAATTGTTGAACAGCTCATACTGAAAAAAAGGAATAACCGTAATAGGTAAACAAGAATTCAATTTGTATTTAGATGCAAATACTCTACACTAGAAAAAATTCTCAAGGTTACAGACGTGACCAAAAAAGATCACGTAGAGCACTGCAATTGTGTGATAGTGTGCATTTACGCGAGTCTTGCAACCTGATCTACTACTCAAAATTAAGCACCTCTTACCACATCAATATTACCTGCTTATATCATGCTTAGAAAAAAAAACGCGTCAGGTGCCGTGCGTGTTGCTATCTCCGTGATCAAACTCGATTTCAGTCCACTGCGAGCGATACTAACACGTAAGTAAGAAACCACATTACGTTAGGGATCTAGATATAAAACAAAACAGATCAGTAAAGCAAAACTATTACGTCAAATTAAAGTACGGAATATCAACAACAACAATATGAATGGCAGATTAAAAAACACTAAAAATGATAATGGTGTAAGATTGATAGACCTATGTGTACGAAAAAATTTTGTGATTATCAGCACAAAATTCATGGACAAGGGCATACAAAAATATACCAGGAAAGTTCACTTTAGGAATAAGAAGTCAAGTATCGACTATTTTATCATAAATACAAAAAATTGGAAAAGAGTGAAGGATTTAACGGTAAAAAGAAACGCCGAAATAAGAAGTGACTCTTATTTACTAAGAATGCTACACAATAGGCAAACAAGAGATAAAAAGAAAAAAACTACTCAAACAGAAAATCAAAAGCTATAGACTAAAGAATAATGAAACGCAAAAAAATTTCCTAGAAATCTTAGAAAGGAAAATTGATCAAATTAATATAATAAGAAAAGATACAGAAATTAAATGGAGACATTTTAATGAAAATATTCTAGAAGCGGCAATAATCAGCTGTGTAGTAAAGAAAACTGTGAATACATCCAAGAAGAGAAGTAGATGGTGGTCAACGGAGATTCAACAAGAAGTCAAAAAAATAAAGGAAAATTGAAAAGTTTATAATAACTAGATAAAGAACAGATGAAGACTATAACACATATAAGAAAGCAAGATTAGAAGCAAAGCAAATTATAAAGGAAGTGAAGGAAAAATCATCGAAAGAGTTCGGAAACAGTGTGAAAGAAAACTATTTAGAAACCCAAAAACTGTTCTACAATGCCTTAAAGCAGTTAAATTAAAAGAAACCGCCCAAACTAAGACGTATAAAAGACAAGAACGGAAATGTGATATCTGAGGATAAGGAAATAATTTAAAGATTGAAGGAATACTTCGAAGAATTAACAGAAGCAGGAAATGATGGAAAAACAATGACAGTTTATGAGAAAGCCCAAAATGTATAAAAAAATTCTAAACATGTACTAACTATATGAATCTGGTAATTTCATTTATCAATTCTCTTTTCAAATACTTTGAATTAGCTCTTTACTTTGGCAAATAAAGTGCTTTTTATTTTTTCTGTGTTATTTGTCAAAATATAAAAATTCTATCATAGATGGACATCCTTAGAAAATAAATAAATTTTTACTTTCCTTATCCTATAATAAGGAAAGTAATGTAATCGGCCAGTTTTTCACATTTCTGGACGAATTATAGCCTCAGGACATCAAAAAAGTTGTTTTGAGCCATTGGTTCGTGTGTGTGTGTGTGCGCGTGTCTGTCGGTCTGTCAGTAAACAAGATATCTTGAGAACCGTAAGAGCTAGAGATTTTAAATTTGGTATGCAATTTACTTGTAGGTGGGGGACGCAGTGCGAAGCTTTTGGTAAAAATCGGCCAAGCCGTTTGGTCGCAAGGTCGCAAAATCGGTCGCAAAGCGGTCGCCAATCTAAACGGTTGAAGACACAAAAAATTTATGAGAATTAAAATGATTTGTTATCATGAGATAAACATGAATTTAAAATAAAAGTTGGTAAAATAGGAACTCGAAAAAAATTGAAGCTCAGGATTTTAATATACCGGGTGTTTATAAAATGTTTCGGGAAATTTATATTATCGGATAGATCAAACCGAGACGAACCAAAAATTACCATGAAATTTTTTGATCCGAGGTCAAATAAATAAGTTATAGCCGATTATAAAATTAATTAAACAGATCAATCACAGCGCGCTCGGATAGCTACCGGGCCGACTACGAGAGGTCGGGGAGCGCTTGGCCGCTAGGAGGGAGCACGCAGGCGATAATGGCGAAGGCTGTGCAGCCGAGCTCGCACGGTTACCTTCAGTGACGTAGCAAAATTTTAAGTATGAGTCAATTATTATCTTGTACTGTTTATTTTATTCAGTTTTCGAGTGTTGGACTGTATAATTATATATATATATATATATATATATATATATATATATATATATATATATAATAGGATAAGGAAAGTCGTGTGATGTTCATACCAGATTTTTACCTTCTATATTCAAAATATCGACTGGGAAGTTTTTAGCGTTAAAGAGATTAGAATCATTAGTTTCTAGCAAAATCTAGGTAAGACAAGTGGCCTTACCAATACAACTATTAGCCTGTATAAGTAATTCTGTAATACACGCACCACTTTAATAATAAGAGTTAAAAGACACAATTATAATTTAACTAAAAGTTGCCATTCTTTATTAACTAATAGTATCAATCCAACTTTGAAAGACTTGTTGCATTAAACTGAATATTTACCTGTGCAAGATACAACACATGACGTCTTAATCCGAATTTTCGGTAATGCCGATATGAGTATAAACAAAAAGATTGTATGATATGTGTACAGACGATAGCAAATACAATTTAAAACAAATAAGTCAAGTATTGTTGCTTTTATTATAACACATCGACAAAGGCAATATTTAAAAGCGATACAAATTTTGTTTATAAACATTAGCATTTAAATAATTGTAAAAATTGTATTAATGCATTTATAACTAATAGGAGTTTGGTATCAAAAAATAAATAAATAAATAAATAGAAATATAAAGGAGCTCATTACCAACGTAAATAGACATGCTTTACCATGCTACCATATTATTACCAAAATTCAACAAATATAAATGTGTATTAAAGAAATAATTTTTCGTAGGTTTAGTTTGTTTTATTTGTTATTATTTAGTAAAGTTTATGTTGTTACATTTTTATGATGTAGCCTGTTAGTAATATTCTTGTGCTTTAAATTTTCTTTGTGTATAAGAAGTATAAAATAATTTTTATTAACAGCAGGATAACCCTGACTTATGTGCTTGTGCTTACCTTTCTTCGTAAACTGTCGATTATAATTAAATAATTAATTATTAATTTTAAATATAACACACGTGTAACTAAAGTAGTTCTGGTTGATATACGAAAAATCGTTTTTTCCAAAATTATAAGAAATTTTGATCATTCAAAAAATAAACGTAAACTTCTTACTTATAGCAAAAAATTTTAGTCATTTATTTTCTAAGTAAAATATGAACTAAAATTAATTAGAGTGATCGAGAGTTTTGGTTTAAAAAATTATTTGTTAGTTTATACAGTTATTTAAATTAGAAAATTATATAAAAATGTTTATTTAACGACACATCATAAAATTATAACTATAAACGTTTAAATTATTTTAATGTACCATAAAAATGCACAAAAAATGTGGCCGAAGTTTCTTGTGGTCGTGACCTGTCCTTGGTGAGACAGATCAATGTGCGTCTGAGGCAGATTTACAATGTAGAATTGTATTGATTAATTAAATTAATTGTTTAATGTTTAATATATGTGCGTTTTTAAATAGTATGTTTCAATATAATTTTTAATCTTCATTGTTATAACTCGACAGCATGTTCAAACAAAACTACTGCCGCGTAAAATGTAAAAATATAGCCCTAAAATTATATATTAATCCATTTTTATTAAATAATAGGACAAACTACTATTATTAACTTCTATGTTTTGCTTTTTTATTATGCCTCTAGTTATTTTTTATTATTGTCTAACTAAAGTGAGCCTTAATCGACGTTTGTAACCATTTAGAAGGCAGGGTAGAGATACACATACGAACACACATTAAACGTGCAAAATAATGAAATATTGCTTAATAACAAGTTAACTGTGAAAATACGTTTAATTTTACAAAACTGTGGTTAATACGTGAATAACTACGCATCTTGACCAGACAGAATAAATCAAAAACCTTTCCCAGGAGGACTCTCAAGTAACACCTGGACATTCTGCTAGGCATCGAAGTGCTACAGGCACTTTTTCTGAACACTTTTTTATAATTTTTTATTAAAATTATTAAACACTGCATTAATAACTTGAGAAATAGTTTTCCTATTAGGTAATCAAATAACTATTGCAATAAAGCCAATTTAAGAACTGATACTAAATCAAGCATATAATTTTTCGGAGCTAAATTTATTATATTACATTGAACACTCTAGAAGTTTATCGAAACTTAAATAAAATAAGTATCCACGTCATTGTTCTTTAAATAAGTTAACATTTGAATTATGTTGCTCCAAACTAGTTGGTGTAAAAACACTACAATAAATCGCGTTTTGATCAAAGAAACGATTTTTTTAGAAAACGATTTAATTACTTTCTACATTTCTGAAACAAAAGTTAAGAATGATACTATAAAATTAATAATAAAAAAAATTAGAAATGAATGAATTTTATTTTGAATTAATCTTTCAACATTTAGTGTATGCAAAAAGTATTGTTAATTTATATATTGATAAATGTACGACTATATATATATATATATATATATATATATATATATATATATATATATATATATATATATATATATATATTTAACAAAAAACTAAACTAGAATCTTCGAGAAACGTTAAACTATGCGTTGTAAGAATTGGACCTTTAGAACTGATCATCTAAATATAGAATAAGGTGAATTAGTCCCATATCAACATTGGAGTAACGTACTTTATAACAATACTTGTGATTTGTCATTTAGTAACTTAATAAACTATACAATTATAACTATTGATTACATCTGGCACACACCTTTACCATTCGAAAACGAAACTGAAACTCAAGTTCACATACTACTAGCCGAATCATTAAACTTGGCATATTATCATCTAGTTTACCCACATGTGAGTGTTTCCAAAAAAAATTGATGCTAGATACCTATAGTAAGTATCTCTTGACATGTATAAACAGAATTCTATGCATTTTAGGTGAATCTACGTCTTTACTCTGGACTTTCTGTTAATAATGGTGCTCTTTAAAATTAAAAATTCACCGAGCAGTATATATATATATATATATATATATATATATATATATATATATATATATATATATATAATATATACTTAATAACTTACTGCTACTTCGATTTTCTGAACAGAAACCATTAGTTTGTAGTTTGGACGTAAAGATTTTGGCCTTGGTTTAACAAACAAAAGTTTGTGAAGAAAGTTTTCCATTAGTTCTCTTTAGTTCCTTGTTTGTGGATATTAGTAGGTCTACTAAATCTGCGTGTACCTTACTATAATTTGGATCAGTTCTTAAATATTCTTTAGTAAATTAAGCCACTGGTTCATTGAATGCAAGATATTTTCTAATTTACTTATTGTTCCTAAAATTTTCTGTACCTTCAGTATGTTTTATTTTCAACAAACATGTTTAAAGGGAGATAGAATTTTATTCTTTTGTTTTTGATTATAGGGTTTATAAACAATTTTATATAAATCCATTTTGTGAACATTTAAATTTGTAAATATGATTATATGTTTTAATAGGTTACTCTCCTTTTAAAATTCCTGATTTACGAGTTGACCGTTGAATTATGTTTAGGAAAGTTTTAGAAACTTATCAAGATTATTTTTTTTAACTTTATTAACAATTAAAATTGCATTATAAATTATATGATTTACTCGTAAAACGTAGTACGCGTGACACAGAAGCTTTCGATAAAACTGTTGCCACTGCTTCTACAGGTTAGAAATTGAAATATGATTTGGTTGTCAGACTAAATCCTAGGCTACCTGTGTTTTAGATAACGGACTTATAGACTTTTGAGAGAGGTTGAAGTTAGCGTAGATATTTTGATTTCGGACGTATCAAAGAGCACCTGCCCTAATTCGGTAGGTTCTAGATTGGAATGGAACATACGCGTCTCCTTAGTATTGCTCGCCCATACGAGCTTTATTGTTCTTTTGTAAATCAAAATTGTGTTTTAAAGTATAGGACTGTCTTCCAATAAATTAGTGGATCTTTTACTTTTACATTTGCTTTCTTTCTTTCATCTTTGCGGTGTTGTTTTTACATCAATTTGCTGTCCTGAAGCCGCCCTAGTTATTTAACTGTTTTATGAAATGCATGAGTTGAACTTCTGGACATCAGAAGCTATTTCCTGCGAAAGTAGCGCATTGAACTCTATTCATTAACTTGCAATCTCCAAACAAATTTCCAAATGATCTGGCTAACCTTGTAATTTATTTCTGGCAAAATTTGGATTTCTATCGGTGAATAAGATAACCGTACCATCAGTAAACATATATATCTTCGTGAGATGTTTAGCAAATCTGCGATATGCAGTAGGTACAGTAGCAGTCTTAAGATAATTCTGAAACTGAACACAATAATTCTCTTCCCTTCTTTGATACTCTCATAACAAGAAATCCTTCTGATGACAGCTTTTATTACACTGTCTACAAAAAACCCACTCACACTAACAGCTACCTAAATGCCAAATCCCATTACCACGCTGCCCAAATCCGTTTGGTTGCACAATTCCTCATAACCAAATCCATCAGACTTTCCGATACAAAAATCGGCAAACAGAAATAAAATCCATTACCACCACTCTATTGCAAAATGGATATTCCAAAAAATCCTTAATCAAAAATATAAATAAAAACAATAACCCTCAATCCCAAGGCGATAATATTTCGGCACTTGCCAAACACAACAAAAAAACAGGCCACAAAATTAATTTCTCTGGAGCTAAAACCATTGCTCCCATTTCCCATTTCACCAGCAGAATAGAATGTGAGGCAATTGAAATAGAAAAACGCCCACACTGCCTCAACACAAGAGATGACAGCCAACGTTTACCCATCATATGGAAATCTTTTATTACCCCGCAGCGCCAATTACGCAATACCCTTAATCCTACAAACTTTCCCCAACCCAACGCATCTCCCGCCAACCAAATTTTCACTTGGTCTTTTAGAGGTAAAAGACCAAGCAGGTTATACCAAAGGTCAGTCTTACTTAAAGACTCATAGCCCTCTTTGGGGAGTAGGCAGATCGAGACCCGAGTGAAGAGCTAAACTTTTGAAAATGGCATCAAAGCTGATGCCGAAATATAGAAAATTTTCTCAAAATAGACGCGATTTTATATATATTTATATAGTGAAAGAACGAAACCTTATGTTTTATTCAAAGTATTCACTTCAGCTTTTGAGGCTATCCACGAATCGACCCAATTTTTGGTATCTTTATATGATGTGAAGTGCTGTTTAGACAGGCCATGTGCTATCAATCGGAACAAGTAATAATCGGAAAGGGCAGTGTCGTAAATATGGTGGGTGGAGTAGGACTTTCCAATTGAGTGTTTCCAAGTAAATTTTAACCGGCGCCGCAACATGTGGACGAGCATTATCATGAAGGAAAATAATTTTGTCATGTCTGGAGTAGTAGTGGGCGCATTTTTTCTTGAGTGCTCCTCTCAAGCTTATCAATTGTGTTCGGTAACGAGCCCCAGTAATGGTTTCGTTTGGTTTGAGCAACTCTTAATGTTCCTGAAATTTTCCTAACAACGCTAACCATATACTGGTTGTGTGTAGACGAACCTGCCTGACAGTTCCAACCTAGCGTTTCATATGTTTTGTGGTTCTCCTAGTATATGCGAAATAAAAATAAATATCGTGCAGCGGGGTGGCTAAAAAAATTCGAGTGGCGACAGTAAAGCGAAGCGTATTCAAGCGCAGGTGCAATATATATACTGTGTAATTTTACATATTCATTATATGTGTTACCAGCCAGCTGAAGACGTCAGTCTTAAACAATTCCTCGATAAATTTAAAAGCATTTTCAATTAACTACTACAGCAAAACAGCATGACACTAAACATGCTGACTACAGTGATCAAAAAGCTAATCAACTAATGGCTAAATTTCTAAAAATGCGTTGTGGAATGACAACGGGCTGCTTCAACAGAAGTTAGGAGTTGAAACTTTTCTACATACCGATAGCATAAATATTTTGTTAATCTCAGAAACCCATTATACCAAAATATCACGTTTAAAAATATCTCATTTCACGACGCAGCTCATGGTGGTTCTGCTATAATAACTCGCAATACTATCAAACATCATGAATTACCAAGCTTTCAAACAGACTACTTGCAAGGTACCATAATACAAGTAGAAAAACTTCCGATGCCAATAGTAATTTCCGTTGCATGTTGCCCACCAGGCCACAATACAACCAAACAAATGTTCCAACTAGGACCTAGATTCTTAGCAGGTGGCGACTAAAATGCTAAAAATACACACTGGGGCTCACGTTTAACAACTATAAAAGATAGAGAACTATACAAACTCATGGCAGATAACAATTACAGTTTCCTATCAACGGACAGCCCAACATATTTGCCAACTGACCCCAATAAAACACCAGATATGCTAGACTTCTTCGTCACCCACAGTATGTCCTCAAGCTACATGGGCATCATTCCCAGTTATAACATTTTATCTGACCATACCCCTGTAGTAGTCTCAGTAAGTGCAACTATACTTTACAAAGAACCCACACCTACTCTCAGCAATAAAAAAATCAACTGGAAAATCTTAGCACAAACTTGGCATTAAAAATAAACGAAGATTTAGAATACGCAATTAATCATTTAATAACAACTATTCAGGAAGCTGGTTAGAAATCAACACCTCAGTCCTACAACCACAAAATCAACACACCTAACATCCCAATTGAAATAATGGAAATAGTAAGGGAAAAAAGAAGAGCAAGGGCAGCCTGGCAACGTAGTCGCAACATTGCAGACAAAACTATGTTTAACCAACTGAATAATAACCTAAGCAGAAGACTTTAACAAATTCGCAATGAAACTTTCCAACTCTACACAACCACACGCTCTGCACAAGATCAGTTAATATGGAGGGCAACTAGGGATTGAAACGTCCCAAAAAGCACATACCACCACTACAAGATGCAACAGGATTATGAGCGAAAACTGATAACGAAAAGGCTGAAGCTTTCGCGCTGTACCTTCAAACTACCTTTGAACCTAATTTTAATAAAGCAGACCAGGAAGTTGAACATTATTTAAAAACTCCATCACTCCAAATAAAGAGCTTCACTATCCACGAAATTGAATTATTAAATAAAATTACTTCCTAACAAAAAATCTCCAGGACATGACCTTATAACAGGAATTATATTAAAGCACTTAACTGAGAAAGGACTTCGTTATCTCAAAATTCTGTTTAATAGAATACTGTGTCTGGCATACTGGCCATCATTACTCAAATTTGCCCAAATTATCCTGATCCATAAACCGGGTAAACCTCCCACCCAAATAAAATCCTACCGACCTATTAGTTTACTCCCAATAATCTCTAAGCTGCTAGAAAAATTAATATTAAAACGCATTAATAAAAGTGAATTTCAAAGTCAATGGCTATTAGATCACCAGTTTGGATTCCGATGCTAGCATTCAACAATTCAACAATCCCATTGATTAACACACATAATACGCGGTGCACTTGAAGACAAAACTTACTGTTGTGCAGTTGTGTTCTTAGATGTGAGTTATGCATTTGATAAGGTTGCCACAGAGGTTTATTGAGCAAAATAAAAAAAACTACTTCCATACCATTACTACCTGCTTTTGTGCTCCTACCTGGACAAACGATTCTTCCAAACCAAACTCGGTAACTACACCTCCCAGATATATAGAATTAATGCGGGTGTCCCTCAGGGTAGTGTGCTTGGGCCTCTATTGTATATGTTATACACAAGTGACCTTCCTATCACAGAGCAAACAAGTACAGGGACGTTTGCTAATGACACAGCAATCCTGTCGTGCAATGAAGACCCCAACACAGCTACCGAACTACTTCAAGAACATTTAAACCAGCTCGAAAAGTGGCTAAACAAGTGTAAAGTAAGGATAAACGGGATAAATCGGTCTAAGTCACGTTTACAACGAAACACTCGGCGTGTCCGCAA
Source organism: Sinelater perroti (assembly GCA_036346155.1). Classification (NCBI taxonomy): domain Eukaryota; kingdom Metazoa; phylum Arthropoda; class Insecta; order Coleoptera; family Elateridae; genus Sinelater; species Sinelater perroti. The sequence goes on along the minus strand of JARFIY010000060.1, from coordinate 96,516 downwards.
GTCTACACAAACAATACACCGATCCCTCAGGCAGACGAAGTCAGATATCTAGGTCTGCATCTTGATAAACGCTTGACGTGAAATTCTCATATAAGAAAAAAACGGAAAGAAATAGATCTACGTCTAAAAAAATTGTGTTGGATCCTTGCCATAGATAATAAACTCTTAATCTACAAAGGCATAAATCGTCCCATCTTAATCTACGGCTGTGAATTATGGGGATGCGCCAGCAAATCAACAATAAAAATAATACAACGCCTCCAGTCCAGGACTCTGAGGCTGATATCCAATGCTCCCTGGTTTGTGCCAAATGCAACAATCCACAACGATTTTAACATCCCATTAGTAGCCGATTTTATAAAAACAAAAGCTGAAAACATGATTACACTGTTGAAAATCACCCGAATATAACAGTGAACGTCCTAGTCTAGGAACGTGAAACCAGAAGATTAAGGCAAAAGTGGCCAATAGACTTAGCGAATTAAAGTAGAAGATTCGCCAGTGGGCACTTTCTCCTCGTGACTTTTATTAAACATTTAATAACATATATTTAGCTCATATAATTACTGTACTTATTCTGATTTCTAATAAAATGAGTTTATAACAAAAAATAAATTATATTTGTTGAGCACGTAAATAGTTTTAAATAATTGTGATAATTTGTAAGTATAATATATAAGTAGTTTTAGTAACTTTCTATGTTATTTCACCACTTTCGAGAGCAAAAACGTTTTGTGATGTACGAATATATGAATAAGTCAATCTCCTTTACCTTTGTTAATTGAACATTTTTGTTAGACACAGCAACTTATGCAGCAAGTTGTTTAAAAGCACTATTCAAGTACTCTTTGCTCAAAATTTGCATGTTATTTAACAAACAAAATTGTTTGTCCCATATTTACTTACTATAGTTTAAAAAAGACTCTTTCTAAAGTACTTTAAATAATAAATTAAACCATTTGATACAAGGTCAATTTTTGTAGCTATTTTAATGTACGATCAAGCCGCTAATATCGTTAGTCATAAAAATTCCTTAATAGACAAACGAACAATAATGTGTTTACATTATTACGTATTAACTCATTCTATATCGAATATGCTACTCTAAAAGCAGTTCAATGATGATTTATTTTGTCATTCAGCGGCCTATATATTTAAGACCAAAAATAACAAAGAGCACTAACATTGCACACGCCGCAATGAAAATTTTTATTTTAGCATTGTTAACATTTGTGGGAGCTTATGGAATTGAATTGGTAAGGAAATATTAATTATTACTTGATTTATTTAATATAATCAGATTGATCTGTATATATTCTAACAACTTAGTTCACGGGATGAACCGCGTAGTCCTTGAAAATAATTTGGACGTTTCGGTATCGGTTTTGATGCCTTTTTGTCTCACCAAACAACATTACTGCCAAACTTTCACTTCCAGCTCTATAAATAGTAAAGCAAGGCACTTAAAAAAATAGTTTTACTCAAAGACTTGTAGCTTTTCTTGGGGAATAGATCGAAAAACTAAACTATTAAAATGGCAATAAAGCCGATACCTAAGTGTGGAGATTTTTTATAATAATAAACATTATACTATGTATGATTTCGGAAAATTAAGGAATTAAATCTATATAATCATATAAATGTAATACAAAAGTAACAAATAATAATTAGCAAGTTGCTAAGGTATAATTTCTAGGCTTGGTTGAAGGTTTGAAATACTTCTTTTAAACATCTTGTTTGTATTTGAATAAAAACATAATTTTACAATATTTTGCTAGACTGTTTCAGAAGTTCTTCAAAATTGGAAAGAAATAGTCCAACCCTATTTTGATATATGCCAAGATGAAACACATGTCGACCCAAAATACTTGAATAACGTATACGATCATGGAATAACAGCGGATAATCCTAACTTGAGATGTGCCCTTAAGTGTATCACTAAAAAGTTGGAACTATTGACATCTGATGGGGACGTTATATTAGAAAAATGGCAGAAGATGTTTGTGGGGATGACCATGGATATTGCAGAAAAATGCAGCAAATCTGCGGAAACTAATTCATGCGAAGGAATGTTTGCCATACTTACTTGCGCATCTGAAGAAGTTTTCTCCAAGTTGCCTCGTTCAAATTTGTAATTGTGGTTGATTTTTGGCTAAGAATATTTATATTTAGGAAATATATAGTTTGTTCAAGAGATAATTATTAAATTGAGGTTTGTATTATAATAATTATATGTTAATTTTATTATTGGTATTTTTAAATATACACAATTGTTTTTTTTTAATTTGACTTATTATTAAAGTGGGCCTTAGTTGAACTAAGTATTTAAAATATTTAGAATGTAATAATAATGTAATATAATATAAAAATCTATAAAAAAATAATAATTTCTATCTAGCTATACTCTAAATACTGAATATGGGTATCATGTTAAATGAGTAAATAGATTACCTTCATTTTTGCAAATGCAAATTGCAATATATGCTATACTAGAGAATTACAAAATATACAACTAAAACACAGTTACTGTGATGCCGTACAATAAGGAATAAAATATTGTTTCTGATTTATCTACCTATTCGAACATCCACTCATATTTTTACTAATTGTTTGGTATTCTGTAACAATCATGTTCTATTGCTTAAATAATTGTAAATTCTTCGTTAAAATTATTTTAGATTATTACGACACAGTAGCAATTTAACATGTTTAAACTAATCATATTAGTTTAAGTAATACCAAGACTCAAAAATTTTAGGCACTTAACAAAGAAACTGAAAAACTATTGTTTGACTAACAATGTTTGTCTTCATTAAACAGAAGAGTTGGTTTAGTTTCTCTCTACAAATGCACCGATATGTCATTTATTCAAATATTTTAGTAAAAATAAATTACGCAAATATTTTATAGTAAATTGATTATGTAAGAAATACTTTTCAAAATAATAAACCTAATCTAAGCCTTTTGCAAAAATATTTTCCTTCGACCTAAACTATACAAAGGCGCGTTCGCTGAACACTTTTAATAACAAAAAACAACAAGAATCATCTTTTATTTTATTATTTCTTATTGGTTGCTTCAGAAAAGTGCGAAATTTTATTAGTCAGGAACATTCTGTCTTACTTTTAAGCATTTGCTACCACTACTTACTGTGGTTAAAAGAAAACAGCGATCAAATTTCTATTCGACTATTAATGCTACTACGTTAGGGTGTCCCAGGCTATAAGGGCGAAATTTTTTTTTTCGAATGAGATACGCATTCCCTCTAATTTTTTTCCATTTGACCCTAATAACTGAAATAATAAATATTATTGCGATCGAATAACGATAACCCGTGCCGACCTGATGTCAAACCTTGAACATAAAAGTTAGTATGGAAGCCATAGAGGGATTTTAGAACTTAATGTTTATTCAGTAAATAAAACACTGTTTTACCTGTATCTTATATTTATTAAGTATTTATCATCAAAAGGATATTATTTATTCAATTGTCTTGTCAAAGTTTGCTTTTTACCGTAGGATATATCTGTATGTGTTCTTATATGCAACGTAATAAAAATTGGTTTTGTTCCTTCAGTGATTAAGCCATGAAAGTCTTTCATTAACTTAACCGTTAAGTGCTTTCAGTGTCCGCACCTTCTTTTTAGCGGGTTAAAATAAGCATTATTTATGACCATGAAGTAGGACATTCGTTAAGAAAACTGTCATTAATTTTGAGTCGATTGAACAAGGACTTGCTTTTGATTGAAACAAAGTTATCGATGTTTTTCTCTGAAATTAAAAAGAGAGAACAGTTATCATATATCAAAGAAATAAAAGAAAGCAAAGGAAAACTAATATTTTTACTTGTCAGACTAACCGTAAAGTGGGCCACAAAATTCTTCTTTCGATGGGATGTAGCGTTTATCGTAGGCTAATGGATTTTCTTTGGCTGAGTTAGTAACCATTTTTACTTTAGTTTCTTGGTCTACATTATCGTCAAATAGAACCTAGACAGCCACTTTATCTGTCAAATACCATAAATGCTGGCAGAACTTTTGTAAAGCTGCCTTTGAGACGACTTTGTCGGTTGTTTCGTAAGCCTTCATGGTAATGTGTTTTTACTGTTAAAGTGCATTGCAGCCATTCTGAATTGAGATCTGCTAAGTAACGATATTTTTAATGAATACATTGCTCTCCCCATCTATCGAGCTTGGTGCATGGCGCTTGGAGGCCAAATCTTAAATTTCTTCTTTGTATCTCCATCAAGAAATATTATTAAAAGCTCTATTAATTCTCGATAGCCATCTCTAGCAATTTCTTTAGTCAATTCAGTTCGGTAAAATTCCAGCAGTTTGTCAATTTTTAAAACATTCAGGAATGATAGCTTTTCTGTATAGTTTTGTATACTTTAGGGATCGACATTTTTCCACATTTTTTCGAACTTTTTGAACAATGGAATGTCAGGGCTTGTGGTCACTTGGCTGATTTTTGTCTCAAACACGCGTTTTAATACCAATTGGCAGACGTGATGGCTGCAAGCAAAAATAAGATTTTCTCTATTCAGTTTCTGTTCGAGCACACAGGCACCATTAATACGACCTATATTTGAACCAGTAGTATCACAACAGAGAATTTGCCTTTATCTTCAATATTCCAGTCAATAATAGCATTTCAAACTGCCTGTGCCTGTTCGCTTCCTGAAGAGTTGTCCAATTTTGGCTCGGCGATAAGTTTTTTTTATTATCAAGAAATAACTATCGATAGACGTTCTTCTTTAGATTTGCGTGCATCTAAAACCGACAACAGTTTGCCATCCCAGTGGACAGTTACAGTATTCGGTATCTCGTTTTTAAAATCGACTTTTATAGCTTCTGCGCGCTCTTTTCGCTTTTCCGTACAAATTCTTTGAATGGAAGACTTTATTACAGAAAATTTTGTGTGTGCCTCAATAGTTGCTTCAATAATAAATACAGAATTTCTCATATTTAACTGACACATATCTAATGTTGCCACTAATTTTGGAGTAATGAAATTTTTCTTCACAGAAGATTTATTAGTATCGGCGTCTGTGCTGTCACTTAGGATGGGCAAATCCATTATTTCAGAATCAGAAGACAAATTTTCTTGTACTGATTCATAAGATGATGTCGAAGGAGTTAAGGATGCAAAATTTTTAGCATGCCGGTTTTGCTCCTCAATGTTTCTAAGGTGAGCCTTTTCCTCCTTTTCGGTCAGTTTTTTGTCCACTCCACCTAAGTGACCAGGTCAACCTAACTTTCTCAGAGAAATCTCAAGAAGATCCTATCTTCATTTATCTTTATTAATTGAGCGCATCAGCATGCGCAATGTCAAACAAATTGTCTTTGTTTGTAACAAACTCTTGTCGACTCTGCTCAAACACGTCTTGTGTTTTGTTTGCATTTTTTTTGCAAATCTCTCCAAACTTGGTATAAGGTAACTAGTTTCTTAACACAGTTAGGTAAAGATTTAGTCGGTATACGTGCCTTTTCCCAATAAATAATGCACTCACGAATAGTAAGATTTGCGCTTTCATTGTCACTTAAATTCACTTCACGAATATTATAGAAGATAACTGCCAATACTTGTCCTTTAGAAGGAAGATTTAAACGGGTAATTTAATGTTTTACGACCCCTATTAAAAAAATTCCCTTTTTAGAGCTGCGTAACTCTACTGACATGTTGACTGAACAAAATCAATGCGTTTACTAATAAAACAAACAAGCAATAATAAAGCACATCGATACGTTAACTCCCGCGCGTTAGTATGCAAGTACTGACATGTTTCGATGCAAATCGGCACGGGTTGCCGTGGTTCTAAATACATAAAACTTTATTTACAATTGTTTTGACATCATTCAAACAAAATTAGAGGGTATGCGTGCAACTTATTATGGCACAAACACCAGTTTAATTATTATCAATTGAACAAACAACATATTTCTCGAATATAAATGATGTTATCCAAAAATCAATTACAATTACAGATTTCAACCAGCCACCTTAGAGAAAACTTCTTCAGATCGCAGACAACCATATCAAAAATTCACATGAATCAGTTTTCCCAGATTTACTGCACTTTTCTGCTATATCCATCGTTATCCCCACAAACAATTTTTGCCAATTCTGTAAGATAATGTTCTCATTAGCTATCAGTAGTTCCAACTTTTCAGTGAGACACTTAACAGCACATTTCAAGTTGAAATCATCCGCGATAATTCCATAGTTGTATAGGTTAGTCAAGATTGAGTCGACATGTGTCTCATTTTGGCATATATCGAAATGGTGCTGAACTACTTCTTTCCATTTCCGAAGGACTTCCGGTACAGTCTAACAAAAAGTTGTAAAATTATTTTTTATGGTATTATAAACAAACTGAATACAAGTAACATAGCATACATTCAACCAGGTCTAATTACTAATTAATATTTGTACTTTTGAGTTTTACGTGATAGGATAAATTTGCTTTCATAATTTTTCGAGAAAACATACATTTTTTTCATCATGAATGGGTATATATATATATATATATATATATATATATATATATATATATATATATATATATATGTATGTATGTATGTATGTGTATATGTTCGATTACGTTAAATAAGTCAATTAATAGTTAATATATTTTACTAACTCAGCTTCGTAGGCCCCACAAATGCTAATAGTACTAATATAAAAATCTCCACTATATCCATTGTTTTCTGAATTAATTATATAAGTCCCTGAATAACAATAAAATTGTCATTAAACTGCCTTCAGAATAGCATATACGGTAATAAAAAGACCTGATAAATAATAATTTAAACAAATCATTTTTTGTTTATTGATTATTATACGCGGCAAATAATTTTGTTCGTTGAATAATATACAAGTGTCTAATATTTGAACAGTAGTTTTTAAATCATTTGCATAGTCACTGTACTTAATGGAAATGTTCCATCAGCGAAGATAAAAGAGATTGACTTTAAATATATTTGTGTATCAACATACGTGCCCTGGTGCAGTTTAAAAATACCTATAAATAGATTTTAAAAACCAAACTTAAAAAATAGCAACATTTATTAATTGAGGTACACAAACAACTTATAATTAGGATTATTAAGAAGAGTCCAGAAACATTGGGTCTAGATCAGTCAGCTCTGCTCATCTTGTAATAAGGGTTTTGACTACATGGCAAAGAGTCAAAAAGTGACAAACCTGAAGGCCGACAATGCCGTCGAAATTTACAGAAAGACTCAACTACAAAAGATGACGGAGATCAAAATCCATCTAATCGTTGGAAACCCTCGGCTTCATTATTCTTGAAGCTTGGCAATAATCCAAATGATCACAGAGCGTCTATGTTGCAATGCCTTGGTTCTCAAAACCCAACAATAAAATATGTGCAGTAAACTGCCAGCACTTGTGTCTAAAAATTTGTATATGACAAAGGGTATAGCTTGTTGTCCTAATCATTTGACCGTAGAAGATTTCAATGAAAAAGCGCTTCAGTTAATTGAGTGTAGCCATGGCGATAAATTTACTGCACAAGATATCACAAACGCTACTGATAATCTACAAGGATACTGAGCGGTTCAGAATAATAAAACAAGTGTTGAACACTTTTTCGATAATTCTAAACGTATCCTTTACAGGATTGGTATGCAAATCGTTTAACATATTAATGTCTTTAATGCTTTAAAAGCAGGTCGCCTAGTTTTTTAAGTTGGTCTTTTTCTGAATTTGGTGAGAACCCGTTTATCTCTCCGAAAGATCGCTGCATATTTTTAAATACTTTCCAAATAGTCGATAATCACATCACAAATATTCACAGAATATTGACTGAAGACTTTGTTCCTAAATACTTAGGTTTGGTACACTTTACACGTATGGATAGATTGAATTCTGTCGAATTCACAAAAAAAAGATTTGTGGAAGAAGTGACGGACTGTCCTCGGTTGTGGTAGTCGATACAACTTAGGTGTATACTCAGAAAAGCGACCATCAGAAGTTTCAAAGAGACTCATACAGCGATTATAAACACAAAAACCTTAGGAAACCTTTTCTCATAGTTAGTAGTAGAAGGCACAATTTTTTACATTTTTAAGAAGCCATTTAAAGACATTTTCAGTGATACCGACGTAATAAGTGAAATAAAAAATCGTCAGGATTTCAATAATCTTTTCAAAATCAAAGATGATTTTGTTGTTGATCGTGGATTCGATCGATGTATTTCGTTGACGGAACAGAAAGGAATCACAGTGACAATGCAATGAAAAGAAAGCGAAAATAACTAATTCCGATTAAGGCAAATGACTCCCGACATGCAACAAAAGTTTAACATACTATTGAAGTCATCAATTATCGTTTAAAAAATGTCTTCAAAATGTGTACACAAGTGTAGGACATAAAGTCTTTCTGTCATATGATTCCTGATTGGTAAAGTGCTTTTGCACTTTTAAACGGCTGTTTTCTACGATAATAGTGTAGAAGGTCGTGAACTGGCTTTGATAATAAAGTCTCAACATATGATCCAAAACAAACTTCAAAAAATAGTTGAAAAAATGCGAAATAATCAGGAGAGTAATTATATAACACTTGACACACAAATTGACATCGGTTCAATTCCTCCAGTGACTAACGATGCTCTAAAAAGAATTGCATGTGGCACGTATCAGCTTAAACACATAACACATTATTGGGCTAAACACGTTTCTAGTAGAGTGAAGGCCGCTAAAGTTACCTCCCACAGAACTGAAGATTTCAATCAATTCAAAATCGATATATCTACCACAATCCTTGTACGTGCTGTCATTCAATCACAATATTCAAAAAAGACGAAGTATCATCTTTTCGTTCGACAAAAACATCGCGACATTCCACCGTTGTAAAATTATTTCGATGCCCAAATGGTACATGTACTGTCGGCTGCTGTGCACAAACAATGATTCTTATTTGGTTTTTACATCCAGAAAAAAGCTTGGCGTCTATCTTCAAACCTTCACCATTTCTTAATCAGGTGTTTTATTAGCACATCAACAATAAAGACGATGATAATAACGAAGATAAGTTAACTGATATAATGGTAGCAGAGCCTTTCATATCTGATGATAAAGTTTGAAACAAAATCCATATATTTTACAAACAATTTAATGATTTTTGTTAGGTTTTTTATTTATTAATTTTCTTTTTACATAATCTAATATTTTTCTACTAAGGATTATTCAAATAGTTATAGATTTAAATATATATTTTCCATATGTCAATATTTGTTTATATTTTAAATAATGATGCATATGGAAAAGAAGAAAATTGTATTGACCTGCAATAAGTTTAAATCCCAGCTCGAGAACATTGAATAATATGATTCCCAGTACTATTTAATTACGCTAACTTTCATATAAATAAATTTAAGTTTTCTTAAATTTTAATGATATTTTAATGGTGTGTATATTCTCTGTTTTCACTTCGACGACCCTGTAGACTTTAAAAAATGACATATATTTTTAAATGTAGTTTTAAATAATAAATTGCATTTTAAATTCTTCAAATGCAATAATGTAATAATAATAATAAATACAGTTAACAGCGAATAATAAAAAGTGTCTCTAATTTAAGCCTGATTAAAAATTTCTTCATTGTTACATTTTAATATGTTACGTATAACTATATATTTTTTAAATCTTTGTGCGTGGATTTCACATAGTCTAAAAGTGGACTTGCCTGCATTTGGCTACATAACCATTTACGATTTGACACAACAGTGCACTTATAGTTATCTGAATTAACAGAGAGTAGTCAGAGATCCAGATCTCCCACATGCTACGTCACATTCCTCTATATTATTTTTACATTGCTTTAAAACTAAGGCTATTTTGTGACTTAATTTTGTAGCTATATACAAGAAAAATTAGTACGGTTGATGAGCTAAAACTTAAAAGAAACATTGATCATAACAGTTATTGTTATTGTTTTTCTAAACTACTTGCCTAATAAAAGAATAATATACCTACCACAAACCATAATGTAACCAGCAGTGTCTGACCCATAATGAGCATTTGTCAACAGCGAACGTATGCATAGTGGACGGCTAAAAGGTAACTCTTCAATTCGCGTAGCAATGGTGGACATTTAAATCAAACAATTCCTAAGAAAGATAAAGAAATTATGAGCTTTAAAGAATGCTCTAGGTGAGTAGGGTTACAAATACATAATATCACACAGATTGATCTGTCTATTTCACAGATTCTGGAGAGAGGACAAAAACTCGCTAATGCAAAATAAAGAACAAAAGCGGTACAACAAAAACCAAATAAAAATTAGATTAGATAACACAGCTCCACAAAAAAAATTGAAAAATAGTGCCAGAACCCAGACCAGTCTTACTATACGTTTTTGGAGTCGCTGAATCCAAATCAGTTTTGCTCCATCAAGTCAGGATTTTTCATAACCTTAAAAATTAAGCCCAAAAACCCCATAACTCGGAAAATCATTAATCCCCCATAATCCCTTAACCCCGTAACCCTACAACCTCGTGAACCAGCAACAAAGATACGCATCTCTGCTGCCGGAAAATCGCAGTAAATGAGCTGTTGGTCAAAGTATCACAAACCCCATCATGTTACAACCCATGACCCCTTAATCCCGTAACTCCACAACCCCGTAAACCAAAAACTCTATAACCCCGTAACCTAACAACTTCAAAACCCAACCAGCAACAGAGATACGTGACTCTGATGCCGAACTGTTGGTCAACGTATCGTAAACCCCCATCATTATATAAGCCATTTTTTATCGATACTGTATCTACATTTAGTCGAATTCAAGAACAAGGAGGTGGACGTAGTAGGATTTTGTTCCCTTCGGGGTGCTTGATTTTCGTGAGGTCCCTCGCCTCTCACGTTACGAGGTGCCAACCAATCGAAAATTAAAGCTGTATTAAAATTTTATTCAGTCTTATTTCGCTTACGATATCTCACTTGTTTGTCTTCAAACGATCGTCGGAGGGAACGACGCTTAGGTTTATTATCATCTGGTTTAATATCTCGTTTCAGATTCCAGCAGTAATAGGCCATCATATTGACACCCCACGTCCCCTGGTATCGATTTTTCATGTCACTCATGTCTTGGATGACACCTCTCTCCTTGCCCATCGCTGACATCTCCCAATTTTTCTGAAAAGAAATTGATATGAGAATCAAGAAAATGCATTTTGATGCTCATATTGCATCCTAAAACTTGATAATTTGTAATCAGATCGCTCACCAATTCTTTATAGTTGTTACTTTTATTATTTCCCAGAAAATTTTTGGAGACTGTGCGGAAACTTGTCCAAGCTACTTGCTCTTCGTCGGGTATGTAATCTGTAAAAGATTTCTCATTAAAAAGTGTCTTATCTGGGGATCGTCAAAAATACCTGCTTCCAATTTTGCATCACTATGGTGCGATGGGTATTAATGCGAAAACATTTGTCTTGTGTAGTAGGACGGCTTTGAGACTTCGCATGGATGAGTCGATAAAAAGACGCCACTCTTCTGGCTTGTGGATATCTGCTTTTAAGCTGTTGATGATACCAGCAACGTTGTTGCAGTATACTAAATCTAGTTGCTCTTCGCTGGTGACAAATTGCCTCAATTCGTTTTCACAATTCTTGTATTTCGTAAGTATTGTACCTTTCTCCAACAGATTTTTCTGTTTCAGTATTGAGACCAAGAGCTCATGTGCTTCTTTAGATAAAACCAACTCCCTGCCTAAATCGTCCAACTCTGCTTAGTTAAATTTTTGTGGTGCATTACTTTTTATATCTGGTCGGTCACTACTTGCACTTTTTATCACTTATGATTTATCAGTCATCTCTTTGCCTTCACTCTGCTCACTCAAACTCATACGATTTTTCATCGGCGTCTTCTAGCATTTGTCTTGTAGTGTCGTCGGATTTATTTTTTTGGTCGATTACAATTTGTTCCTGTAGTAACTGCCGGTAATACTTTGTTCGTGTAAATATATTTTATTTAGATCTATTTTTGGAATTGAATCCCCTTGTATCTGTCATACAAAAGACACTCATTTCTAATTTCTGGCTTACTCCATATTACTGGAGATGTGAAGTTCAATTTGGAAAGCATTGTAGCAGTTCGAACAAATTGTGTGAGGTACCCAATCTTCTTCTTGATGCAAAACATCGCGCGAAACAAAATCTGTACGATGCCTAAACATTATTTATTTTTTTCCCTAAATTTGGAGATAGATACAATCCACAAACATAACAAAAACTTTCTGGTTTACTTGAATCATCATAAATGTGTCTTGTAGCTTTGGACTTCGTAGAGGCCAAAGAACCCGCCTCTACGAAGCTGCGGTCCCAGGATTACGACGCCTGGGGGCCCGCTTGCTTACCACGACCAACCGCCGATACTGAGGAACTTCCCTCTGCATCGTAAACTTTTTCCGCATGTTTGCCATGACAGCATGAACGCCGCTATCCGTGATCCCTGCCGGATCACGGATCAACTCCATTGCCCACCGTAAACCACGTGGAGGTGCCCTAGATTGCAAACACACGAAAAAGTTCTTAAGAGAACGATCTGTCTCTTTCACATAATCTACATCACTTAACGCAAAAACGTATCTCTGTTGCTGGTCGGGTTTTGAGGTTATAGAGTTATAGGCTTATGGGGTTTTTGGGTTTATGTGATTGTAGGGTTACGGGGGTGAAGGGTCATGGGGTTGTAACATGGTGGGGTTTACGATATTTTGATCAACAGCCCATTTACTGCAATTTCTCGACATCAGAGATGCGTATCTCTGTTGATGGTCGGGTTTTCAGGTTATGAGGTCATGGAATTATTGAGTTTTGGGTTCACGAGGTTGTGAGTTACGGGGTTAAAGAGTTATGGAATATTTGGGATTAAAATGCCTGGAGATTAATGATTTCCCGAGTTATGGGATTTTTGGGCTTACTTTTTATGCTTATTAAAAATCCTGACGTGATAATGAGCCAAACTGATCTCGGATTTGGATTCAGTGACCTCAAAAACGTATAGTAAGACTGGTCTGGGTTCTGGCGCTTTTTTTCGAATTTTTTGTAGAGCTGTGTAATACATGCATTATGAGAACAGATAAAATCTAGAAATAAAACATGGGGCTAAGAGATTGCTCTGTAAGCAATCACAGAACGAACTTAAAAATTCGAAATCGAATATCTCGAAAATTATTCGACTAAGAATTTTTTCGACTTCATTTTCGAATTCAGCGTAAAATTTCCTATAAGAATTCATTTTCAAATTTTAAAAAATCTCAAATTTTGTGACGGACCGACAGACCGACAGACAGACATACAGAATTCAGTAACGAACTTTTTAAGTTCGTTGAAAAGTATAAATTGGGATATTATTGCACCATCGCAAATCAAGAGAAAAAGAGAAGGGCGTTTAAAATTAATATCGGGGAATACTTTGCATCATAAAGGTTGAAATAAAGGAAATAATGAAATTTCGTAAGTGAATAAACATCGCTCTCTCTATAAGAAAATAAATCTGTTTATATCAAAATACAAATATCAAACATTACTACCAAAAATAATTCAAGTATATAACACGATATCAACAGACAATTGCAAGGAAATTATAACTAAATAGTAAAAAAAATAGCAACCACTTCTGTAAAAGTACACCAAGTATGGAAGATTTTAATGTTAAAATTTGCAAAAGAAATAAATTTAAGAAGACAAATTGGGTTTCTATATTTAGTGAAAAAAAAACAGAAAACAAATATTAACTATCTAGAACAACATACCTATATACTATGAATACATTGTTTTAGAAAATCCAATAAAATTAATTTATTAAAAAGTGTATTTAAAACGTATTAGAATCAAATACATATGATAAAAGTAGCGACCACAGAATGGTACGTTCAAGACTAGTAATTAAAAAAAAACTAGGAATAAATAAGAGAATAAAGAAATAAATAGGAAAAAGTAGAAAATCATAGAGAATAGTATCAAATGAGTCAATGAAATAAAAAAAATGTAATATTAACATTTAGTAATAAACATAAAGAAATAAACAAGAAAATATATTGAATTAGAAATCAAAATAAGCAAAGAAATTAAAGGAGTACTTCAACTTATACGGGTATTAATAAAACGCTAAGTAAATCTAATAAACTAAGATAAAAGAAAACATCTAGACATCAAAGTCGAAAAAGTAATAAAAGAAAAACAAAAGTACGAAAAGGGAAAGATAATTGTGGAAAAAAAGGTAAATTAAAATTTAATGATAAAAATTAAGTTGTAAAGGTAGTAGAAAAGTTTTATACGAATCTGTAAGAACAAAAGAAAATAGAAAAAAAATTAAAACAATTAAAAAAATTAAAAATATAAATATTGAGAATATATTGTAATTAAATAAAAAAGAAATATCGGAACCTTAAACAATATAAACAAAAATAGGGCACTACCAAAAAAACAGAGTTATAACGAAATTACTGCAAGAAATAAGAGAAACAAAACTCAAAACTTTGAAAATACTATAAAATAAATGTTTAGAAGATGACAACCAAAAGAGTAGAACGCCTCACTAACAAGGTCACTGTATAAGAAGTGGATAAATCCCGCCTAATATTCATCTATTCTCAATTATACATACTAGTGACCAGAATCATAATTAAAAGACTTAAAAAGTAAAATAAAAATTTGTCCAACAATCGAGCAAGTAGGCTTTTATCAAGGATACAGTAGTGAAAACTATTTATTAATATTAAAAAATTAACAAAAAAATCAAACAGATAAAAATTACTACTGTACTTGGCCTTAGTAGATTATAAAGAGTTACCTGATAGCATAGAATTACGGGCAGTGGATTGCAGATATGCTCAAATAATTTACAATATATCTAAAAGTCGAAATGATACATTATATACACAATTATATGACAACACGCAAGTTGTATCAGTAAGAAGAGGAGTAAGATAAAAAGATTCATTTAATCCAAAGCACTTTAAATAACTTTAAGAGAGTATATAAAAAGTTATATACAGAAGAATACAAACACTGCTATATTTAAGAAAAAATGACTATAACCAATGTATCCTTCTAATATAGACATTAGGGTGACCGTTATTTCCCAAATCGCGAATTTTATTTGAGAGGACTAGTTAAATGTCTTCTTTTCATAGTAAATAACTATTCTGAAATAAAATAACTCATTGGTAACCGTATTTTCGCGTGCCTGCAGGCAAATCAAATTTCCCATTTGATTAACATGGGAAAATCGTCTTTAAATGCTCA
This sequence comes from Sinelater perroti, assembly GCA_036346155.1. NCBI lineage: Eukaryota > Metazoa > Arthropoda > Insecta > Coleoptera > Elateridae > Sinelater > Sinelater perroti. The sequence continues at coordinate 81,239 of JARFIY010000060.1, read as the reverse complement.
AATTTTTTTTACAAATTGTAGGTCTTCATATATGTCAACATACCATGGCAAAACTTCAAAAACCATGTATTAAATACAGGAAATTTTTTTGCAACAGGAAAACCATTTCTGGTCACTAAAAAAATTGAAAAACCAAAAAACGGACCAATGAAATTTCCATGCGCCTTATCCATTTTTCAATGCGAAAGTCATGAAATAACGTCAAAATAGTACTGTTAAATTAAATTTTTCGGTTTACCTTTAAAAAATTATACTTCAATAAATTAAAATAAAATTTTTAAAAAAAAAAGGGGGAACCCCTTAAATTTTTTAAAAAAATTTAAAATACCCGATTTTATAATTTTCCTTTGAACCAAAAAAAACATTTAATTAAAATTTAAAATTTAAACATTTTTTTTTAATTTTATTTTAAACCCTTTACCCCCCAAACAAAAAAAAAGTTTAAATCCATTTAACCCTTTGTTTTTTTGAAATTTTTACAAAAAATTTAAAAATTTTTTAAAAATTTAAAACTTTCAATTAAAAAAAATTTTTGGGTTTTTTTAAATTTTAAATTTAAAAAAATATAAAATTTTTCAAAATTTTTTTTGGGTTTTAAAATTTAAATTTTAAATAAAGTTTTGAATTTAAAAAAACCAAATTTTTAAATTTTAAAAATTTTTAAAATCCTTTATTGTTTTTTCTTTTTAGTGAAACAATAAAATAAAAAGATTTTTTTGGGAAAAGTTTAAAAAATTTTAAAACTTGGTAAACATTTTTAAATATAACTTTTTTTTGAAAAGGGGAATTTAAATTTGAATTTTTTTAAATGGTTTTATTTGGAAAATTTTTAATTTAAATTCAAAAAGGTTAAAATGTTTTTAAATTTTTTCAAAAAGTTACTTACCAAATTTTCATGATTTGTTTTTAAAATTTTTAAAAAGTTTAAATTTATAAAAATTAAAAAAATTTTTTTAAAATTATAAAAATTTTTTGGGCCCTTTACCTTTAAATATTAACCTTCAATAACCTTTTTTGGGCTTTTTTTCCGGGGTTTCTTTTAAATTTAGCTTAAATATTTTTCCCCAAAATTTTGTTTTGGGTTTTAAAAATTTTTTGGGTCAAAATTTCCAAAAAACTTTTAGGCTTAAAAAAAGCTTTTTTAAATTTTAAAATAGGAAAAAATTTATTTTTTTTATTTTTAAAATTAAATTTTTTTTTAGTTTTGAAAATTTATTTAATTTTTTTTTTTTAAATTTAAAGCCTTTAAATATTAAAAAAAAAAAAAAAAAATTTTTTAAAAATTTTTAACCCGCAAAATTCAAAATTATTTTTGCAAAAAAACTTTTAAAATAAAAAATTTTAAAAAAAAAATTTTTTTAAAAAAACAAATTTACTTTAAATTTTAAACTCCCCTTTAAAATTTTTCCTCCCAAAAAAAATTACACAAAAATTTTAAAAATTTTGAAAATTAAACAATCCCTAATTTTTTAATTTATTTTTAAAAACCAAAAAAAAGGGAAAATTTTTGGGCCCGGGGTTTTTATTTAAAAAAGGGGTTTTAAAATTTCAATTTGTCCCCAATTTTCAAATTCCCATTTTTTTTAAAAGGCGGGTTTTTTGTTTTCCTTAAAAAAAAACCAAATTTTTTGGGAAAAAATTTTTAACAAATTTCCCTCCCAAATTATTTAAATTTTCAAAAATTACCCAAAAAACCCTTTTGTAAAAATCCCTTTTTTCAAAAATAAAAATTTCAAAAACACCCAAAATAAAACAAAAAAAAAACGTTTTAAAAATTTTAAATTTCCCGTGTTAAAACAACCTAAAAGGGAAAAATAAAAATTTAAAATTTAAAAAATTTTATTAAATTTGGGGAAAAGCTTTTTTTCAGTGGGGTTTTTTAAATTTATAAAAAAACTTTTGAAAAAATTTAATTTCCAAGGGCCAAATTTAAAAACGATTTCGTACTTTAAAAATTAAAGGAAAAAATTTAATTTCCTTTTAAAATTTTAAATTTTTAATTTTTAAATTTAAAAAAAATTTTTTTTTTTGGCCAGATTTTCAAAAAAAACTTTTTGGGCTTTTAATTTGCTTTTCGTATTTCAAATTTTAAATTAACTTTTAATTGCGTTCCTTTCCAAAATTCAATTTTTACCTTTTTTTATTTCCCATTTGGAAATTTCCCCTTAAAATTTATTCCATTAAATTAACCCTTATTTTAAAAAAAATGTAACTTTTTAAAAAAAGGAAATTTTTCATAATCTTTTTTTTTTTTCTTTTCAAAAAATTAAAATTTTCTATTTAAGGATTTAAAATTTTAAACTTTAAATTAAATTTTTTAAAAGGCCAAATTTAGCCCCCATTCCCTTGATCTTTAACATCAAAAAAATTTTTTTATTTAAAAATATTTCAAAAAAAATTGTTTTTCCCTAAAAATTATTAGAATATAAATTTAAATGGTTTGGGTCAAGGGGGTTTTAAAATTTAAAATTTTTTTTTAGGAAAAAAATTTTTTGTGTTTCTTTTATGATTATATTTTTTTATTTTTCCCAAAACTAAAAAATAAAAACAAAATTTTAAAAAAAAAATAAAAAATTAAATTTAAAAGGGAAATTAATTTTCAAGGGGAAATAAAAAAGTGGGAAGTTTTAAATTTAAAAAATTTACCTAATTTTCTTGTTTTTTCAAATTTGAAAAATTTTTTCAAAATTCATGCTTTTTGCTAAATAAATTGTCAAAATTTAAAATTCCCCAAATTTTATTAAATTTAAAAAATTTTCCTTTTTTTAAAACTTTAACTTTTTCAACATTTAAATTACTTTTTATTCGTGGGAACTTTCAAAAAAATTTGTTTAATTTAAAATTTGTTAAAAAATTTTCTAAAAAAAACAAAAGTTTTAAAAAAAACCAAGTTTTTATTAAATGCAAAGTTTTTTTATTTTATTTATTTCTTTTTTGTTAAAAAAAAATTATTTTAAATTTTTTTCTTTTTTTTGGGCAAAATTAGGAAAATAAAAAAATAAAAAGGGTAAAAAAAACCCAAATTGAAAGTTTGAAATCGGGAAAGCTAAAAATTAATTTCCAAATTAAAATTTTTTAATTAAAATTTAATTTTAAATATAATAATTCATTTTAAATAAAAACCAAAACATTGGTTTGAATTTAAACTTTCAACTTTAAAAATTTTTTGGGTTTTAAAAAAAAAAAAAATTTGAAAAAAACTAATAATTTTAAAATTTTTAATTTTGAAACCTTGGGTTTGGTTTCTTTTTCAATTTTAAAAATCCAAAAAAAAAGAAAAAATAAATTTTAACTCCAGGGTTGTTGGGAATCCAAAAAAGAAATTTTTGAAATGATTTTGGGGAAAAAATTTTGAAACCCAAAGAAAAATTTCAAACTTTTTTATTTGCATTGGAAATTTAACAAAAAAGACCAAGTTATTTAAAATAAAGAAAAATGGGAAGTTTTTGGGAACCCAAAAAGGAAGAACACTTTAAATTTTAATTAAAAAATTTAAATTTCGGGATTTTAAGGAATTTTAAAAAAGGGAAAATTTTAAAAATTTTAAAATAAAATTTAAAAATTTTAAGTAAGTTTTCCCCAAAACAAAAATTTAAACTTCAAAGGGAATTTAAAAATTTTAAAATTTTAAAAAAAAAAAGAATTTGTTTTAAAATAATTTTTAAATAAAATTTTTTTTTAAATTTAAAAATTATTTAAAATAAATTATTTTGGGAACATACAAAATTTTTAAAAATGGAAAATTTTATAAAAATAAACCAAAAATTTTTTAAAAGTGTTAAAAATTTTAAAAAATTGGGCTGGAAAAAAAAAAATTTTATCAAAAGGGTTTTCCCTTTTGGTAATTTAAAAAAACATTTCTAAAAAAAAACATAAAAAAATTAAAAATTTTAAACAAAAAATTAAAGAAAAAATTTTAAAAACTTAAAAAAAATTTTGGGTAGACCAAATAAAATTTTTTTATAAAAATTCAAAAATTTTATTTAAATTTTGATTTTAAAAAAATTTTTTGGGACTTTACCCAAAAAAAAAAAAACAAATTCCGGTTTTAATCGTTTTATTTTTTAAAAAAAAAAACATTTATGAAAAAAATTAAGCACCAAGCCAAAAACAAAAATTTTTTAAAAAAAACAAAAGGAAAAAAATTTTGTCCCGGGTTTGATTTAAAAAAAGTTTCCTTCAATAATAAAAACCCAAAAATTAGGTTTCAATTTAAAAACTTAAACTTTTAAAAGGGAAAAGCCAAAGCCAAAACCCTTTTGGGGCAAACCCTAATTTAAAAAAAATTTAAAAGAAAATTTAAAAAAAACTTTAAAATAAAACCAAAATGAAAAAATTTTTAAAAAAATAAAATAACAATTTAAATTTAAGAAATCATTTTTAAAAATTTAAATTTCAAATTTAAACCAAAAAAAAAAAAAAAATAACAATTTTGGGTTTAAAAAAACCAAAATAATTTTGGGGTTATTTAAAAAAAATAAAAAATTTAATAATTAAATATTTTAAAAATTTAAATAAAAAAGGAAATTACCCATATTAACTTTAAGGGGAAAAAAAAAAAAAAAAAAAAAGAAAAAAAAAGGAAATTTAGGGAAAACCCCAATTTCACACCGGAACCCGGTTAGGGCTTTTTTCCCAATTTGCCCAAAAACAAAAAAGAAAAAATCCATTTGGTTTAAACTCGAAACAACCTGGTTAAAAAAATTTTAAAAATGAAAAAAATTTTAAAAAAAAGCAAGGAATTTAATTTTTTTGGGGGACAAAAAAAAGGAAAAGGGGGAAGAATATAAAAAAAAGAAAAAAAAGCCCAAACAAGAATCTGACAAAAAATAAAGAATAAATTTTGAAAGAAAAATAAAGGGAAAAATTAAAAAAGGAATGGAAAGAAAGGGGAAAGGAAAAAGACCCCAAATAAGTTAAAATTAAGTAAAAGCAAAGAAAAAAGAAATGGTTTTCAGAAATTTAAAAGAAATAAATTTAAAAGGAAAAATGGAAATTTAAACCGGCAAAAACCAAATATTTGGGCGGTTACAAAAAGATTTTTTAAAAAATAGACACCCAAAAAAAATAAAAGGGGAAAATTTTCCCAAATTAAAAAGGTTCCCTTTATAAAAAATACCCAAAAAAGAAAGAAAAAAAGTTTAAAGACAAAAAAAAAAAAAAAAAAAAATTTTTAAAAAAAATTAAATAAAAACAAAAAATTCAAAATAAGAATGTTTTGGGGAAAAAAAGAAAAAATTTAAAAAAAAAAAAAAAGAAAAATAAAATTTTGGAAAAAGTTTTAAAGGTGGACCAAAAGGGAAAATTAAAAAATACAAAAAAAAAAGGAAAAAAGGGGAAAAAAAAGATACTGAAAAAAAAAAAATGGGCCCATGGGAAAAGGGGCCGAATTTTAAAAAATTAAAAGGGAAAACCTTTAAAAAAGAAAAAGGAAAACCAAGGGTAAAAAATAAAAAAAGGGCCAAAATTTAAACAAAAGTGAAAAAAAATAAAAAAATTTAAATTTAAAAGAAAATTTTAAAAATTTTAAAAAAAATTAAAATTAAAAATTAACCCAAAAACAAAAATCAAAATTTTAAAATTTTTTGTCCTTTACCAAAAAATTTTTCTAAAAAAAATTTAAAAGGTAAAATGGACAAAAAAAATTTAGGGTTTTTTCTATAAAATTTTAAATTTATAAAAACAAAATAAAACAAAAACAATTTTAAAATTAGGGGAAAAAAAAAATTTTAAAAAAAATCTTTTTAACAAATTATTTTCCCCACAAAAGGAAAAAAAAAAAAAAACTTTTTCCTTTTTAAACACCGGTTTTTTTTGATAAAAAGGGGAAAAAACAATAGGGCTTTAAAAAATTTTAAAAAAGGGTTTTTAAATTTACATAAATAAAAAAAAAATTTTCCTAAAAGCGAATTAAAAATTAAGATTTTTAAAAATTAAAATTAAAAATTTAAATGGGTTTAAAATGCTTTTAAAAGGGGAATTTTAAAATTTTAAAAAGTTTTTATAAAATTTAAAAATAAAAAATTTACAAATATTTCAAAAAAGATAAAATTTGAAAAAAAAAAATAAAAAATTAAAATATTTTAAAAAAATTTTTTTAAAAAATTTTAAAAAATTTAAAATAAAATTTATAAAATAAATTTTTAAACCCAATTAAAATAAAAACGAAATTTTTAAAAATTTTAAGAACTTTCAAAAACCCAAAATTTTTTAAAAATTAAAAAACCCAAAAAATGAAAATTTTGGGGTGCAACCAATTGAAAAATTTTTCGTTTTTTTAGAAAAACCCAAAAGAAATTTTTAGCCCTTAAAAGGGCTTTTAAAAAAGAAAAAAACATATTTTAAAAAAAGGGATCTTTAAAGGGTTAAAACTGAAAAGGCGAAAAATAAAAAATTTTAAGGTTTAAAGAACCCAAGGGTTTTTTAAAATTTTATTAAATATAATTAAAAAAAAAATTAAAATACTTTCGTTTAATTAAAATTTTAAATTTAAATTTACAATTTAAATATAATTTTTTTTTTTAAAAAAGGAAAAATTTTTTTTAAAAATTTATTCAATTAAAAATTTTATTAAAAAATTTGAAAAATTAAAAAAGGGAAAAAAGGGTTTTTTTTTAAAAATAATTATTGACCAAAAAAAAAGAATTTCTTTTTAAAAATTTTAAAAAAACCCTTTAAACAAAAAATTTAATTACAAAAAAATTTTTAAAATTTTGAAAAAATTTTTTTTTTTGGATTTTTTTAAAATAAATAAATTTTAATTTTTAAAATTTTTAAATAAAAATATAAAATTTATTAATTTAAATTTTAAAATTTAAATTTTAAAATTAAAAAAAAATTTTTAAAAATTTTATTTCTTTAAATTTGGTTTTTAAAACAAAATTATTTGTTTTTTTTTTCTTTGGATTTTTCTGTGTTTTAAATTTTTAAAAATTTTTAAATCCTAAAGAGGCTAAATTTTGAATAAGTTTTTTAAATTTAATTTTAAAATTTTGGTTTAAAAAAACTTTCTCATTGCCAGGAAAAAGGTTTAAAATTTTTGTTTAATATTTTTTTTTGAATTTAAAATTTGTTATTAATTTTCTTAAAATTTGGCAATTTTTTAAAGGCTTTTCCCTGAGTTTTTTTTAAATTAAACCCAAAATTTTAAATTTTTTCGATTTAAAATATTTAATTTGGGAATTTTTTTTGGGAAAAAAATTAAAAATTTTTTTATAAATTTCCCAAAATTTTTAGCCTTTTTTTCCTTTATTTAATCGGCAAATTTTTGAAAATTTTTTTAATTTTTAAAAACAAAAATTTAAAAAAAACCATTTAAAATTTTGTAGGGACAAGTATTTAAAAATTTATTGCTTGGGCCCCTTTTAAAATTTCAAAATTTTTATTTATTTTAACTTTCTTTTTAAATTTTTATTTAAAATTTTTTTTTTATTTTAAAAATTTAAATTAAATCTTTATAAAAAAAAGGGGCATTTCCTTGGATTTTTTATTTTGTTAAAGGGCTTTTTTTTAATTTTTTTTATTTCCAAATAAAATTTTTGTTTTTGGGATTTTTTTTTTTTTTTGAAAAATTTTTTTTTAGGAACCCCCAAAATTTTTTAAAAAATTTGTGGAAAATTTTTGGATTTACCCAAATAAAAATTCCAAAGGGGTTTTTTTTTTCATTTTTTCCCAAATTTAAATTTCCTTTTAGAAAGGAAATTTTCATTTACAAGGGTTGTTTTAGTTTTTTAAAAGGGATTTTGTTTTTTTTGGTGGGTTTTTAATTTTTGGGGTTGGGTTTTTTGGAATTTGTTTGGGGGATTTTTCTTTTTGGGTTTAAAATTTTAGGGGTTGTGGGACCGGGGTTAAGTCTTTTAAAATTTTTTTTTGGGGGCCCCAAAGTCTTGGAGGGAGAAATTTTGGGAAAGTTTGTCCCAAAATTTTTTCCCCTGGCCCTTTTTTTCCTTTTTATTGGGTTTTTTTTTTGGTCTTTCTTTGGTTTGTTTTAAAAGGAAAATTTTGGGGTGTTTTTTATTAATTTTGGGTGTCGTTTGGGCGGGCCCTTTTTCGGTTTTTGGTTTTTACTTTGGCTTTTGTTTTGGGGTTTTTTTAAAATTTTTGGGAAATTTTTGGGTGGTTTTTTTTCTTTTGGAAATTTTTTATTTAAAATTTTCCGGTTTTGGGGTTTTTAAGGGGGAGTGGGGGTTTTTTTTATTGGGTTTTCTTAATTTTAATTTAATTTGAAAATGTTTAAAATTTTTTTTAAATTTTTAAGTTTTCAAAAATTTTGGCTTTTTTTTGTTAAAGGTTTCTTTTAAAATTTTCGAAAATTTGGAGGGGGGTTAAATTTAATTTTTATTTGTTTGTTCAAAAAAAAGAGGCCTTTTTTCTTTTCGTGGGGGTTTCCTCTTTTTTGGGGGTTTTTATTTTAACGGAAAATTTTGGATTTTTTAGGTTTTAAATTTTCCCTTGGAAACCCCGTGATTTGTTTTGTTTTTTAATTTCGTTTTTAAATTTTTCCATTTATTGGGGCCCTTTTTTAATTTTTTCGGGTTTTTTTCGGGGCCGGATTTCCCAGCTTTTTTTTTTGAGGATTTTATTTTTGTTTTGATTTTCTTTTTTTTTAAAGTTTGGCTTGGGAATTAATTTTTTGAAGGTGCTTGGCGGAAACAGGGTTTGGGGTTATTTTGGTTGTTGGGATTCTTTGATTTAAATTCTTTTTTTGGTTTTTTAAAGGGAATAAATTTCCCTTTTTTTGTTTTAAAAGGGGTTTCCCTGGGAAATTGTTTTTAGGTTTTCCCCGGACATTCCCTTTTGGGGTATTTTTTTCCCTTTTAAGTTTGGGAAATTTCCATTGTTTTTTTGTAAAAAGGGGGTTTATATTTTTTGTTAATTTTGGCGGGGTAAAAGAATGTATTTTAATTTTTTTTTAATACCCTTTTTGGTTTTTTGGGGGAAAATTGTTTAAGGTTTGGGTTTTGGGTGGATTTTGGAAAAGGGTGGTTTTTTATTAGTTCGAGATTTTTTAAATTTTTGAGTTTAAATTGGTTTTTGGTTTAAAAGCCGTTTGATTCCGGAGTTTGTTTTCCCCTTTTTGGGTTTTGGGGGTTTTGGGTTTTAAAGGGGAACTGGTTTGGTTTAAAGGGGGTTTGGTTTTTAAATGATTTTGGGATTTTAAAGGTTTTCTTTTTTATTTTTTTTATTTTTTGTTTTTGGGGTTTCAACTTTATTTGAACTTTGTTATTTAAATTTTTTTTTTTGGGAAATTTTTAGTAAAATTTAAATTTTTTTTTTTAATTTAAGTTTTATTCCCTTTAAAGGGGTTTTGCCCTTTAATGGGTTGTTTTTTTTTTTTATTTTAACTTTTTTTTAAATTTTATTTTTTTGGGGGAAAATTGTAAAATTTGGACCCTTTTAATTTGGGTTTTTATTTTGGGTTTAATTTTTTATTTTGGAAAAAATTTTAAAATTTTAAAATCTTTGTGTAAATCTTTGGAAGTCAAAAGTTAAGCTTGGGGTGTAAAATCCTAATTTTTTGCAAAGCATTTAATGCCTCTTTAATCGATTTGGGTGTAAAACTTGACCGGCATTTTGAAAAGGTAAATGTTTTCTATTGTATTTGGAAAATATAAAAATTTTTTAATAAACCCGGCGAACTTAATGGAGGGAAAGTGGAGCTTTGTCCAAACCTAAAATCACTTTATTTAAACCAAATTTGGTTTTATTTTCTTAATCAACTCCTTTTCAATTTAACCCCATTAACCTTTAGGAGTTTTTAAGGAAACTTTTACAAATTAAAATGGAGAATAACCAAAAAATTCATTTAAAAAATTGTAAAATTTGCAAAAGTTAAGCCTTATTGGGAAGCCTGAAATAAATTTCATTAAACTGCAACTGAAACCTCAAAAAAAACGACTGTTCAAATTTTTATTTATTAAAAAATTCCAATTTGATTTATTTAAATTCACAATTTTTAATTAAAAATTTTAAATAATAATTAAATTTTTAAATAAATTTAATTCATAACTTAATATCATCCAATTGTTTGGGCTACCCAAAATATAATATAAAACGAGGAGGTAAAAACCCGTTAAAAATCTGAAATAATGATTGTAAAAATTTGGGGGATATGAATGAATTAAAAAACTTTTATTAACATTATTGGTTTCCTTAATGCTACTAAAACTTTTAACTTTTTCGGTAATTAAATTTTAATTTATTTAACCAAAAAACACCAAAATTTTTAACATTAAAACTACTTAATTTTTAGGATTAAATTTTTTCAACGAAATTTAATTCAATTACTTTTAGTTTTTTGTGCTTTAAAATTAAAAAATTAATATGTCCCGAAAATTAAATAAAACATTTTGTCATTAATATTTGACATATTTTTAATCTGATAAGAAGCGAAGCGCTTTAGGTATATTAAGTTTTTTATAATAGTTTTTTTTTTAGGAATTAATTTAAGTAAGTTTTATTAAATTTATTTTAAAAAATTACTAAATTTAAAGCTAAACAAAAAGTCTACCACCTTTTTTAACAGGAGTTTCTAAAAAAAAAGAATTAGATTTCCAAAAGTAAAAAAAGGTAACAATAAATTTGAGTCGGTGTTGATTTTGATTTACCAAAGGATCCGTCTTCTGATAATGAAGTTTACTTTCGGAATGGCCCTAAGGGTAATTCAATTAAAAATTATAGTTCCCAATTCAAATTTGGGGCGGGTAAAATTTATAGGGCCAAAAAATTTTGCCAACCCCTTTATATTCTACATTTTTGAACAAAATATTATCCAAAATTTTAAATAAAATTTTAATTCAATTTAAGCCATAGTCCAAGATAAAAATTGTGGGTTACAAATTTTAAAAAATTTAATTTAATTTCTACTTAATTTGAAACTTCAAAATTTTAAATTTTTTCTAAATTAGCCCCCCTAAAAACCTAAAATTTTAAAAATTTAAAGGAAATTTTTTTGTTTCAAAATTAACGTAATTATAAAATTTTTAATTTAGATAATTACATTTAAAACAAGCAATTATTTTTAACAACTTGCCGAAAATTTTACTTGGTTCAAATAAAATAAAGTATTTATTAAATTTAATCTAGGGAAAATTTTTTAAACTTCTTATTTAATTTATAGAAATAAAATAAAGGTTTTTGTGATAAACCAAAGTTTTTTATTTTTAATTCCTGGCGGTTCAAAAGGTCTTTTCTTTCTTTCCTCCTTCCCTATTTTAGTATAATAAAGAAGTTTCAAGTCGCTATTTCGTTGGCTAATTCTTCCCCAATTTTTAAAATTTCATTTTAACAATGGAAACCATTTGAAATGAACTGCAATTGGCTTTTGTATTTTTGGATGGGAGGGAGTTGTTGAACCCAAATTACAAAATTTTGGCATTAAAGGTTTTTGAGGTAGTTGGGTGTTCCAAGTGCATTTGTTTTCTTTGTTTCTTTTTTTGAAAAAGGAACAATCTTTTGAAAATTAACGGAAAGAATCGGAAAAACAAATTGAAGGAAACGATCCAAAAAGACAAAAATACCTTAAACGCACCAACAGAAACTTCTTTGACTGCAAATTTAGCAAAAGGGGGCCCCGAAGGAAATTTGGTCCAACGTTTTTTACCCCTTCCCTAAATTTTAAGAGCGAAGAAGTCAATCGCGCCCGGCACGGATCCTTCCAATATAAACGCCCTATGGGGAAAGAACGGCCTTTTTTAAACAAAAGTAAGATTCCGCAAAATTTTAGCCTTTTTTATTTTGTTAAAGTATAGGTTCGTTTACAACTAGGATTTCATACAACCCTATTGAATTTTTGTTTACCCGAAAAATGATTTCAAAACAATTATTGAGACAAATAAAATTGAAAAAGGTTTTTTAAGAAAATTTTATACCTTATTTATTGAAATTTCGTTATTTTGTTTGTCAAAATTAATTTTTTTTAGAACACAAACCCAAAACTATTTCCGAAATTAAAAAAAATACTTTTTAGAACATTGTTAACTTTATTTAGAACTTCTTAAATGGTCCGCGGTAGGGAATGTTTCCTCTAAACTCGGGTTAATAAGCAAAACTTTTCTAATAAATGCCACGGATTTTTGCTATCTCTAACTTTTTTGACAGTTCAATTAATTCTAAAACTCGGAACGTTTGGAAAATTTTGGTTTTTCTTAAAGCTCTTTTTTTTACTGGTAATGTTTGTATTGTTTTATGCTTTAAATTTCAACCTTTGGTTCAAATAAGTTACTTTATTAAAGCCCAATAAATTTTCAATTAACCAAAGTTTTGATTTCTAAATAAAAAAAATTTAAAAACAATTAATAGCTTCAAATAATAAAATTTCCTACCCAATTTGTAAAATTTTATTTTCAGAAAGTTGGACAAAACCAAAAGAATCAAAACCGGCTTAGTTAAATTTTTTTTTTCCTTTTGTTTAAATAAATTTTGATCTAAAATTCAAATCGGATTACCCCAAAGGAAAAAAAATATTAAAATTTTCAGCCTTTTTTATTAAGAAATTTAAAATTTTGAATTAAAGAATTTCCCAAATAAAACCCCGAAAATAATTATTAAATTTAAGATAATTTTAAAATTAAAATTGTTAAAAGCTATAAAATTTTAATAAGCCAACCGCCCGCCATATTTTGGCTGCAGGGGCACCGAAGATAAAGTTAAATTGAAAAGTAAAAAAATTATGGGTTTTATTGTTATAAAAACGCACTTTACTAGTACCTTATGAAACAAAAAAAAACAAATTAATATAAGTCTTTACATATCCCGATTTTTAATCCTTTTCATAACCTTTTAATTGACAATGTTAAACCCCTTTTCCCGACAGCCATGACTATCTAAAAGATTTGCCAAAACTTGGGAAATGTTAGGGCAAAACACTGTAAATTAATTAATTTTAACATGGATATTCAACGTTCTATTAAGGATTTCATTTTGATAGTGCAACCTTTTAACACCCAAATTTTTCCAAAATATATTTTTAGGTAAACTTAGGAAGGTAAACGGAACCATTCAAAATTCAACCTTTATAAATCTTAACCTATAAATAAACAAGTTAAAGGGTAGTATTATTTTACAAATAAAAATTTTCGCTTAATTGAATTTTTCGCAACCCTTTTATTAATTTATCAAGGATTTCTTTTACTTTTTATAAATGCTTAAACCCAAATAGTTAAACAAGCGCAAAATAGTCTTTTTCATTAACTCCTTAGATTTTTGAGCCTTAAAACAAATTTTTTTAACCTAAACCATTCAGACCATCCAAATTTTTGTTCCCTTTCAAAAATTATTAAATATAGCAATATAAGTGAGTCTTCGAGGTTTCGGTTAAAACTAAATTTTAAAATATGTTTTTACAAATTTTAGGTCCAATTTTCCAAAAAGAAATTTGTCCTGTCCTGTCTTGTTTCTTTTTGTGAAAGCTAAAACCAATAAAAAAAGTAAAATTTCACTATTTTTAATAAAATAAATAATTTTGTATTTAATGTGCACTGATGATTCAATATTTTCTGAACCGGGAAATAAAATCACAGTTTTCTAAGGTTTCAATTTTAAAACCCCTAATTTGGATTTAATGTTAGGTAATTTTACCTTGAAAATCAGTTATTCAAACGAAGCCATTCTTTGCACTCCTTATAAATTGTTTCAAAATCGTTTACCGGCCCCATTTTGAAAAAATTGAAATATTTTTTTGTGTCTTTTAAATACTAACTTTTTCAAACCAAGGTGACCTTTTTGGCTGTGGTTCAAAAATTTAGCTTTTGGCAAAAACAATTTTGCTTTATTGTTTTTAACATTTTCTGGGTCAAATAACCAAAACCTAAAAGGCAAGCCTTATTAAACCATTTCTTTTAAATCCTGAGCTTTTTTACAGTTTTTAACTTGGTTTTATTGAAACAGAAAAATTTTTAAAATTATAATCGTTTATTTAGAATATTAGGTTAAATTAAAAATCAGGTCAAACCTATTTTAAGGGGCCCAAAACCCGTTCAAATTAAAACTTGCAAAAAAGACTGTTTTAAAATTAAAATTTTAAAAAAAATATTTTTTAATTAAACGTTATTACAAATTTATAATTTATTTTTTAAATAAAAAAATATAAAAAATTAATTTTTTAAATATAAAAAATATACATACATATTATAATACAATTTTTAGGAACAAAAAGTTATTATAAGAATTTTTTAGTACTAAATTAAAGTAGTAATTTAAACTTTTGTAAAATGCATTTTATAATTTTAAAACCGGTTAATTTTGTTTCCTTTATTACTTAAAAATTACCAATTTTGTGCTGGTAAATTTATTTTTAATTTTACATTAGGGACTTGAAATTTTGTAATTTAAAATACCTTAAATTTTTTGGATAATGTATTTTTTAAACAAAAATAATTTCAGAAAACTAAAAATATTGCTAAAAAATTAAAAATTTTTATTTCATTTGTTAACAATTAAAAATTAATCAAAGTTATTATTTAAATAATAATTATTCTTCATATCGGTGGGAATTTTGCTTTGAGGGGTTACCCTTAAAATAAGAAAACATTTGGAACAATTTTGGTTTCACTAATCTCAATACTTAATACTTTAATTTTAATCTTTATAATTATTAGGCCAATTCTTTGCTTTCTTTATTTTACCAAAAGTTTTTTAGAAAAAAACCCTCTTTTTTCAAGAATTTTAACAAAACTTTTATTTTTGTATGCGTTTCTCAAAACTTTGAAAATTACACAAAAAGTTGCGTTCCTTCCAAGGAACATCAAGTGGTTAAACCTTTTTTAATTTGCTGGAACCCGTAATTCCATTAATCATATAAAGTCCATTTGAGAAAACTTTGAATTTTTTAAAAACAATTTGGCAACTTTATTGTAAAATTTATGAATTTCAATTTTTTGTTTTCATTTTTTTAAATAACTTATTTCAATTAGTCTGTAAAATAAACTTTTAACCTTTTTTTCCTATTAATTATATAAAATTTCAGGGCGATTTAATCTTAATTATAATAATTTTTTTATTTTTAAAAAACCTAAAACAAAAATTAATTTTTAATACAAAATTCCTTTTTAAAGAAACTATTAAATTTATTAGGGTAAGCATTACTTCAGTAACCTAACAGGACTTCCGGGTTTTTTAATGAAATTAAAAAAGGTATTTTATTCTTTTTTGCGAAATATTTTTACTTTTTCCAAAATTTTTTTAACCTAAAATAAAAAACTAATAAATAAAATAGAAAATTTATATTTAAGTTCAAAGGTTTTCCATTTAACAACTGTTAAGTACAATAGTGGGTTGTTTAAACTCTCCGCATTGTACTACAATGATTTTTGTTCTTAAATTCGGATTTGTAATTTTGTTTCAAAAATTCGTTGGTTAAAAATAAAATGTTACAATTGGACAAATTTATAAATAAACAAAATCTTTAAAAGGTTTAAAATGTTTAATGTTTGAGCCTCCACTCTTTTGATTCATTTAAAGGTTTTATTTATAAAATTTGTGAGCAATTTTTGATTCTTGCGCAAATAATTTTTTAATCCTTAAATCTTAAATTTTAAAAAAAGTTTAATAGTAATGGGACAGTTTATATAGAAAAATATTCTTTGAAATTGGAACAATCAAAAAAAGACGTACTTTTATTCGTACAAAATTAGTATACTTTTTAAATCCGTTAAAAGAAGGCAAACAAAAGTGCTCAGAGATAAAATTCAACTAACTGATAATTTCCTTTTAATTTTTAAAAATTAAAATAATAATAATTTTTTACAAATCCCTAAACAGTATAGGAATGCCTAGTCTTCAACGAATTTGGGTAAAAAGCCAACACCAAAAAAAAAAAAGCGTGAAAAAACTTAAAGTAAAATTTCCCGGTCAATCCCAACCTCCGTGGAAGCCCCTGGTTGGGCATTTGGTAACGTTTTAAAATTAATCAAAAAAAAAAAGAAAGAAATAAGTGGAAATAAAAAGGGGAAATGAAATTGAAAATTTAAAAATGAAAATAGATATTTTTTCCAAAAGCAACGGAAATTTTAAGACTTTTCAGGGATGGAGTCCAAAAAAAACCCAACTTAGTAAATAAGAAAAAATGGAAAGAATAAATCCGGGCTAAGCGAAGAATTCAAATCAAATGAAAATTGGAAAAGGAACAATTTCCGAATGGCCAAGAGTGACTCAAAATAAAAAGGGTTTTGGAAACCTAAAAAAAAAAAGGCCCCAAAAATTTGTGGGTGCCTTAAGGAGAACCAAAAGGGCCAAAACAAGAAATAACCTTGGGAAAAGTTCAAAATTAATGGAAAAAAATTATTTAAATAACCCCAATAAAAATTTAACGAAGGGTTTAATCCAAAAAATACAAAAACTTAAATGACAAAAACCAAAAATTACGTTTCTAAAAGAATCCCCAAAAAAAATAAAAATTTTGGAAAGAGGGGGAAAAAACCACAAAATTTGCAAAGTGGAATTTTTTGGCCAAAACCCTACAAACAAAATAAAAAATAGGGAATCGACTAAATCGAACAAAGACAAAAAATAAAGCTTCCAAAAAATTGGTCAGAAATAAATAATTACTTTGTAATTAAAGACATTCAACAATAAAACGTATAAAAAAAAGCTAAATTATATAGTAAAAAAAAAAATCCCAAAAAAAACCTTTGAAAATCCTAAAAAGTTAGGAAAAGGCAATTTGGTGGTGCCCAAAAGCAAGAAGATAACAAAATTAAAAGGAAAAAAAAATAAAACGTTGTCGAAAAAAATACAGTGGAAAACCATTGACAAAATTACCTAAAGGGGAAAAAATTAAAGCTGGGAATACAAAACTTAAAACAAATTCAAAAAAACTACATACCTTATAAAAAGAAAAATGGGAGAATCTCCAGGACCTGTAACAAAAATGGAAAATTTAAAGGACGGTAGAAAAAAACAAAATGAAAATGAACCAAGAATTAACAATTGGAGAATCAAAAGGCCCCAATAAAAATAAAATGGAGGTAGTCCCAAATTAAATTGGAACCCCAAATTTTCCAAATGATGAACTTGTTTCGTAAACCTAAAGGGGATGTATACCGAATAATGGCAAAAGGTATTAACTCATATTTAAAAATAACGCAAAATGGACAATTAAGGATTAGTGTATCTTTAATAAAATTTTGAAAAATTAAAAACTGAAGAAATTTCTGGAAAAATAAAAAAAACAATTCAAAAAATTTATGACAACTAATATATCCCAATTAAGCGAAAAAAGACCAACATTATTCCTTTAGACCTAAAAACACATTTAAAAAAATTAAATAGAATTAAGGGACAACAAAAGTTTCCTCAAAATTTATGGAAAAACCAAGTCAGTAAAGTGGGGAACATAAATTTTAAAAACGGGCACAAATTGAACCAATATTAAGAATTTTAGAAATACCTTAAAAATTGGAAAAAAAGTGAAAGGGGATACCATAAAACATTTTTCACTAATACGCAATGAAATATTACCCAAGAGAAGAGGACCTAGTTTTGTCGAAAATAAAAGACAGTCCTAAGGGGTTAAATAAATTGAAAACGAAATTTTGGATTCAAAGGAGGTAAAAATTAAAATAGCAAATTAGAAATAAAAAAAATGAAATACCTAGGCTTTCATATCAAAAATTTCAAAAAGAAATAAAAACATTGGAAAACCTAAATAATATGAAATAATCCCTTTTGGAAAAAACAAAAATAAAAACCAAGAAAATAACCAATTACAAAGATTAAATAGGGGCAAAAATGGAAAAAAAGAAAAATAAAAAAAAAAGACGAAATGGAATTTTGGAAATGTAGGGAACGACAAGAATTGAAATACAGAAATAAAAGAATGTGAAAAAAAATTTAATCGGGAAAAAAAAATTTACGGTGAGAAAGGGGCAATAATCGGGAAAAGAAAATGATAGTTCCAAAAAGGGAAAAAGGTTTTGAGATAGGGGCAATAAAAAACTCAAAATTAAAAAAAATAAAAACTTATAAAAAATATTTAAATTTTTATATATATATATATAATATAAATAATTAAATAAATGGCAAAAACTAAAATATACAAAGATAAATTCAATCATAGTCCTTACATTTAAAATACGCTGTTACATTGCTAAAAAATTACAGAAACATTGAAAGTGATGAATTTAATTGTTATCATACGCAAAATCGGCATGTCAAGTTTTTCTACGTAGTTTAAATTTACTTATGTCAGATTTCAATATTTCTTATCCAAGTAAAACCATATTTGAGTTAGGACGTTTTAAAAGGAATTTGTGAGTATAAAAAAGTCTATTGTTGGTTACAGAATTTTAATGTTTCTAAACGTTTACATTTTAGGTAGAATGCCAATTAAAGAAAAAGAGAACTTTTGCTTCTTATCGTAAAGCAACTACTGGTTATTTAATAAAACTGCCGATAGACTAAAATAGACTGATATTACAAATACAACTATGGCTTTTTTAAATAAAAGAATAACTTAGTAAAAAGTAGATTAATTTAATTTAGCATCTATGAAAAAATACAATAGAAACATATTGGTAATTTCTTTAGAAAGCGCTAATTGAAACATAGGGGAGTATGATATTATTTATCACATTAGTAATCCACAACCTGCTAGATGTACATGTAAACAAACAGGAGCATCTTTCAACATATTTAGAAGAATAGATTTATTACTTAAATATTTTAAATAATGGAACTACTAATATGATTACAAAAAACGACTTATTTGTTTAAAAAATAAATAATATTCTCCACTTGAAGAATATTTGTAGCATTCGTGTTATTACACATTCTGAAATTCCACTTTATGATATGCGCAGTAACCGACGTCGTAAATTTTCTGACATAAGTTAGTATTAGTAACGTTGGCACATTTCTGAAGCAACTCTAACGACACGTCTTCAAACAAGTCAGCCCATTTCTGCAAATCTATGTCGCCAGTTGGACCCATGATGCCAACTTGGTTGCATAGCACTTCAGGTTGCATTTCATATTTGGATCGTCTGCTGCTTTTCCTGTTTTTAGAAATTCGTCCACGAACTTTGGCTTTACTTGAGATTCGTTAATGCATTCGGTTACGAACGGTGTGAGAACTGCATTCCACTTTTGAAGGTATTTGTGTTTGATCTAAACAAAATGTTAACATACTGAAATAGTGTCTTTGAATATTAAATACATATTTATAGTTTAGGACAGTATGTGAAATAAAGGTAAAAAAATTAAACAACAAAATTAAAAATTATTTACGGGTAAGTTAAATACCAGCTTTATTTAAATAACTGATTATTTACGTTTCCTTTTAAAAACTAACATATTTTTAAATTACAAATTTATTTTTAAAAAAAAAAAATTAAAAAAGGTGCAAAACCACTTTAAAATATTAGTAAACAAAATTAAGTATAAAGAAAACACATAATTACTAAAAAAAAATACACTTTTCATTAAAAATTTAAACATTTTATTTTCTTCAAATTTTTATCATTTTTTTATTTACTAGTAATTTAAATTACCCAAATTTAAAGGAAGGGGGAAGGTTCTGGAAGGTTTACCTCCTTACGGTTCTCCACTTTTCCTTTAATGGTTTTGGTTTTTAACTTTTTTTTGTGGTTGGGTGTTGTTTTTAAGGGGTTGGTTGGTCTCTTTTTGGATTTTTGGGTGGGGTTGATACCTTTTAAAAGGAATTTCCCAAAATCTTGGGAGGGTTTGATTGGAAGTAAGGAGGGTTGGAAGGCTTCGACAAAAGTTTGAATTTTGGTTGGAGGGTTATATAGTTGATCCGTGGTCCAGAGGTGTTAGAATTTTTTTAGAGCAGTTTTTCTCCAAATAGTTAATTTTGCCTTGCCTTATTTTCTTCCTTTTAGGTCCTTTTGCCTTAATGTGCCTTTATTTGACTTGGCTTGTGGCCCAAATATTTATTCTTTTGTGGGACAGGTGTTTTTTGTTAACGTGGACGGCCTTTTGGTGGTGACTGGGGGACTTTTCGGTTTGCCGGTCTTATCGTTTTAGATCTTGGTTTTTAGGGTCTTGCGTTTATTGAAGCCTTTGCTGGTCAAATGGCACAAGTTCTGTGCGAGCAAATGTATATAGGCCTCTTGCGGGAATTCAGTTTAATTGTTAGTGGAAATGTCCTTCGGAACTTTAATTGGGTAGTAGGAGTTGTTTATTTTACTTGGAATCTTTTTAATAAATTTTAAGGGTGGTTAAACTAAAAGCCTTTTTAATTTAAAAAACCGACAAACCTCTTCTCAAGGAAACCCCGGAAATTTTTCCTTCGGCTTTCTTTGTTTTGACTTCGGGGCATTGGTTGTTGGGGAATATTTTTCTGTAAAGTGTTGAGGGTTATTCGTCGGAGTTTATTTTTTCTTGGGAAGAAGTTTTTAAATATTTTGAATTTTGGGAGGGTTATTGGGGTCATAATTGGGGTGGTTTCCTGGTTTTAATCATAATTAGGCTGTTTTGAATAAATAGTAATGAAGGATGCTTTTTGTAGTTTTAAAAGATTCCCTTGGAGTTTTTAAGTCTCCCGATTGATTAATTTTCGAATTTTTTGTTGAGTTTTTTGCGGTGAAAAGGTTAACGGGGTAAGTTCATTAAAGTTTCAATTTCTTACTTGGGCATTTTGGATGGGGAACACTTTTAAAGTGACCGCGAAAATTGTCTTTTCTATGGTGGGGTTTGATAGGTTTTCTTATTTTTTTTCTCCCAAATTTTTGGTTTAAACCGAATGGTTTGGGGTGTTCGGTTTGGTTTAAGGTGGTTGGGGTTTTTAAAACAGGTGGGTTGGTTTTACCTTTGGCATTTTTCCAGGGTTTCTTCCTTTGCCATTTACGGTTTTTCTTTTTTGTTTTTTTTAGAGGAATTTTCCCTGGTTTGTTTGTTCCTTAGAGGGTTTCCCCTCTCGGTTTGATTGTTTGTTAGATGCGTCCATTCTTATTTAATTTTTGGACATTCCATTGTTTTTTTAAAGTTTTGGCATTTGCCTTGGTACTTTTGTCCAAAGGTAATTGGCCTTGAAACATTTACTGATTAATATTATGGGTTTGGTATGGCCTTAAATAGCAAATCAATGTGATTTTATCCTTTTGTTAAAATAAGTGGTCCGGAATTTTATTTTGTGGGGTAGGTTGGTTGAGAAAAAATTGGGTTTTTAGTTTTAACGGAACAATTGGATTTGGGTTTAATCTCCCCATTTGTATTTTGGGTTCCAGTTAGCATAAATTTTTCCGATATTGGTCTTTAATTTTCCGCGGATATTTGTTGGCGGGGAGTAAACAGTTTATAGTTGGCTGGAATGCTGTTTTAAAAGTGGGATTTTGGTGTTTTAAAGGGTTAAATGGTGGTTAATGCGACTAAATTTGATGGTAGTTGGGTAGTAGGGTTGATAAGTTGGTGTGTTGGGATTTGAAAACTTTTTATTGGTGGTTTAAAATTAGGGAATTCAATTTTATTGGTTTAAATTAAGGGGTTTCTGGAAGTATTTGTGCCCTTTGCTTCCGGAGCATTGTTGAGGATCATTGTTTGGTAAAGACCTGGTGATGGTAAATCATTGGTTTTGGTTTATAGGGTTGAATAGGTTTTAAATTCGTATAAAAGTTTTGCATTGTATTAGTAAGGTTGTCATTATTATTATTATTTTTATTTTGATTACTTATTGCTCCTGCGGCTACATGGGCATAACTACCTGTAGTTTGAGGAGGCTGTTGTGTTATCTGTTGAAAAGCTGGATTTGTACTTGAATGTAATTCGAGGATTGGTTTATTTGTGAGGTTTCGATTGTGTTTATTTCTGGACTTTAATAGATCTCTGTAAGTTGTGTAGTCCTTGTAGTTGGTAGGGTGCCCTCCTCCACATAGTGCACAGGTAGCTGGGGTGTCTTTCGTTTTATTACAGCTTTTTGAATCGTGTGGTTTGCCGCATTTAACGCAGTTGTATGCTTTCATACAATACGATTTGGAGTGTCCATAGGCCTGGCATCGGGTGCATTGTATTGTAGTGTTTTTATGTTTTGGTGGTTCAACTCTTATTTTTGTATTTTGTAGGAATTCTATGTTATAAATTTCTTTATTATTACTTTGCGGACTTATATCGACGAAAAATAGTGGTAGCGGATTTTTTGTAACTCTGTGCCGTGCGTTGATGATATTTCTGACTTTATGTCGTTTTTCAGCTAGTTCTGTTGTTATATCTTCTAACGGGATTGAATGATGAAGACCGCGTATGACAACTCTATAGGCCCCGTCTTGTTTTAGTTTGTTAGTATGATATACTATTTTTCGTCCTTCATGTGCTGGATTTGTTTTATGTAGGAGTCGGGTGTCCGTGCATTTATTTTTACTGTATTATCTGGGAAGGTTTTAGTGTAGTAAGTTTCGTCATCTGTGACAAGGGATAGATTTTCGGTCATAGCTTTGTAGTTGGTAACTCCATAAACGTAAATTGGGGGTGGTTTCGGGTCTTGCGGCTGAGTATTGTTCTTCATATTGTTCGAATTGTTAGTATGAGTTTGAATGGCATTAGTATCTGCTTCGGCGAGTGATTGAAATCTGTTTGTTGTTATAGTTTGAGGGGGATTTACGGAGTCTGTTTGGATCTTAAACCTTTTTCTCTTGTTTGTGGCGCTTTCCCAGGGATGAGAGTTTGTAATTTCAGAGACATTCTCCATTTGTTCGTCTTCGCTGGTCGTGCAATCGAAAGTTTCTTGCGTTGATTTTGTGTCGTTGTAGTTATTATTTGGCGGCATTAAAGGCTGTATGTTATTTAAAGGAGCGAGGTTAATAGGAAGTGGTGGGAATTGTTCTGTTGTTACTTGATTTTGGTAAAATTGTGGAAGTTGCTTATTTATAGCTGCTGGATTTAATTGGTAATTGTGTGCATGCGGCATTTGTGCTGGTATTTGATTTTGAAGTAATGTAAATGGCTGCATAAGGGTGTAATTATACATATTGGTGTTTAAACCGGGCCCATTCCCGGTTGGGAACATCTTTGCGAGGTATAATGTGTTTTAAAAATTATAAATTTTTACGGTTTTTAAAGTTGAAACAGTTGTTTATCACTTGAGTTAAATGTTGATATTAAATTAATAAATACATAAATTTGCCTGACCTTAAGCAAGGCTACGGGTGCGGCTCCGCCGTTGTGATAACTCAGGTATAGCTCGGCACGCACGTTCGGTCTGCTTGAAGGCACTAGCAAGAATATAAATTTTTTTTTATACATTGAGTCAAAATTACCACTTTTTATACAATAAGTAAATTTAGTAAAAGACATCGTAAAATAAAAAAGGTCAAAACAGGAATGCTTGATAGACTAGGTATATTAATAAATGAAAACTTGACATACCACATTTTGTCCAAGCACTTCGGTCACAGATAAAACCAAAAGAATTATGTATTTCATTGCTATTAAAGTAGCTGAATCGTGTACGAAAATATAACATGCAGATTAATTCTGCACCTTTATATAGGCAATCGCCAAAGGAGCGTTGGAACTAAACCAGTTTGAAATAATGCATATACGTGTCTAACTATAAAACATTCCACTTGGAAATATTCTAGCTAAGACAAATGTAATATAATACGTTTAGATATAAATTATATTTGTTAATATCCTTAATAATTAAACACATATTCTCACGATAAAATTAAATGTATTAATATATATAATTCTATTTGTTAGGACTGATTATGCTACATTTTCTAACACGGTAGTAAGTAACAAGGTAGCATAATAAATAAAATCAATTTAACAGTGTCATTTTGAAGAAATAGTTAATACATAATTATTGATTCATAAAGAAATTAACATATATAAATACGTTATTTACAATTTAATTATTACTTTTATTTTAATAAAACACTATTAATATTAAAAAAACAATTCAAAATATATGTCAAATATAAAACAATAATTACTTGCACTGTTATACTCTATAAAACTGCAAAAATGTACTAACATTGCAACTTCTTCTACAGTTATGAACCGATTTCAAAGGTCAATACCTTATTCGAATCGGTTTGTTGCCAAACCTAGCATAAAGGTTTTAGTTTTTTGATTAAGGTCACGATTGACTTGCTATAGGTCAAAACGTAAATTATCATGAAGTAATTAGACAGTTTATGTCAATTGTCAATACTTGATGTTAGTAGGCGCATTCGGCACAACTTTTATTTATGTAGCCTGTGTTTGAGACGGACCTTGTTACTAGCGTTTTAAATAAGTCATTTGAGAGTCTTAAAATAAAAACCAGAGAGCACGACATCCTCGAGGTAGAAGTCTCGACCTGCCACACTAGCGCGATTCTCGGTTTGACTTAAGGATCAATAACAATGGCAAACATCAAATGCTTTCCAATCGTTCTACAAACGCCTGTGGTGGTCGTAAAGTAGATTCTCCTTCTTCTAAACTAACTGGTTAGACAAGCCACCTGCCCGGAGCACGCCCAGCATGGCTCATAGTGCTGCACGACTGTGTAGTCGGAAACAACCTCAATAGCCCACTTAAAAGAAGGAAGGAGAAAAATTGAAAATTAAAATTTCTATACCGTATTGTGCAACAAACGACGAAATCCAAGTATTAAAATCAAAAAAAAGTTACGCTAATATGCAAGGTCTTGTTGGTTTGAATAGAAGAGGTGTACCGAAATTAATTTTTTTTGCAGATTCCAAAAATCGCGTTTAAAATTCCGCACTACGTCAGGTTTTTCCACAAATCGCAAACCTAAAAAGGTCCCCAATTTTTTTCTCTGCAGTAAGAATAAGTAGAAATGTGCGGTTAATTTTAAAAGACGTGGGAATTATTTCTGAATTTCTAAAATAGATGAGGTCATATAATATACAGAGGTCAAATTATCGCCATCGAAGTGAGCGTTGCTTTGTATACTTAAAACGGCAACGTTTAGATTTTAAGGACAAAGTGTGGTCATCAGTTTTGTCCTCTTGCGTGGTGAAATCCTCATTAGGAGAGTCATATAAGATAAAATAAGATTTAAACTTCGGAATAACTCCGAGATCCATATTTATTTGATAAAACCTTTTGCATTTGCTTCGAAATAGTGTCAATAAAAAATTTCTCTTCTTGAAAATGGGTGCTAACGGTTCATTTGTTTGCTAACAACAAATAAGCGCCAAATTAGTTGCAAAATTGAATATCTCGAATATAAGTCGACGAAAAATTACGAAAATGGGTTGTTACGGGTTTTCAAGTGCGCTAATTACGAATCTGATATCAAATTTTAGAAATTCAAAATAGCGGAATCAAAATGACCAATGGAAATATATAGTATTGCAAAATTAACCGAAGAAATAGATGTTTTGGTGTTTTTTTTGAGATATGTATACAAAAATTGATTTTAAAATTTAAAATAATTTATTTACATTTAAAATTTTAAATTTTAGCTATAAAAAATTACTTTCCTACAGTTTCCAAGCATGGAAGTTACAAATTTCATGTTAGATTAAAAAATTAGAGGTGGTTTGTCTAACATAAAGTATCATGTACTAAAATTGTTTTATAACTATATTTCTAGTATTTTTAGGGAAAAAAATTTACAATATAAAATTTTCGAAGTATTTATTTAGAAAGTATAAACTTATTGGGAACATATTAGTTTTAATAAATTTACAATATGTTTTTTAAAATATTTTTATGAAATTTACGGAACGTCCTCTTCTTCTGATACATATTCTGTTATTTCTGCAAATTCTGCTGGGTTTTCTTAAATTTCTGCAATTTTAGATATTTTTTCTAAAATTTTAGATGTATATTCACTTAAAAGACTAACGTACCTTTTGCAGGTAAAACATAAGGTTTTCTCACCGTAGACCAAAGCAACTGAATAGATGGATTGCTCCCTTCTCAGAATATACATGGAAAGTTAATATACATCCTACATTCACGTGTCAGATCAGCTTGCATTGAAATGCCCTACGCTTGTTATAGTTGTACTGAAAACATGCATATTTTAACTATTTACTTTTTTTTGTCTGCCATTTTCATTACATCGAAAAAAAGATATAGCAAGGCTTATTCAGCTACCACCTCCATGTGATGAAAGTGTTAAAAAACTTTATTTTTCTTAGTTAAACCAATTTATTTACACTGCAATTTTTAGACTTTTTAAGTAAATAATTTTTTTTCTGTTTTTCTTAAAAAAAGTAAAATATGTTATAACTATCCTAAAACATTTATTTTTCTTAAAGCTTTAAATTGACCACTTACAAAATGCCGATATCATTTTCCACGACTATTACATTATTTACGATCAAGGTTAGAAACGCAAAGTAGAAAAATGCATTTTTCGTAAATCGACCAACGTTAAGAGCCTGATTTTCGTAAAATAAATTTTTCTAATTTCTTTGACCAAAGGCGGATTTTAGGTAATTTCTTTCAACATATCAAAACACTGTTTGTCTATTCTTTTTTGCCTATTTTATTCAATGTCCAGCGTAGCAGGCGGCTGATGCAGCACAAACTGGAACGTTAGTTAACAAATTTCTCATCGCTCAATTTGGATTGCAAAAACAAATATTGTATTATATATGTTTCTGTTGTAAAATTTTCTGTTCTTTCCAATGGCACCATTAATTTTTTGATAAAAAAATATTATTATTATTATTATTATTATTATTATTATTACTATTATTGAATACTGATAAATCGGTATAACAAATATTTTGCAATTACTAAAAATCGTATAATAAACACGTTTATCGTAAACTGTGTTTTGTAGATAGTTATGTACTCTTACAAAATGATTTATAAAGTCTTCTGTAGTTAGCAATTCTTCTATGCGCTATTATTTTAGCCGGTTAAAGCAGCGTAAGCCAAAAAACGGTTTTTCTTCGGTTTGTTTCACTGAAATAGTCGACTTCTTTTTCTTTATGTTAATGTTTCGTATACCTGAATTACACAAAACAAGGCTATAAAAATTTATAAAAATTTTACAAATAATGAAACTCCACTATAATTTAGAAATTAAAATTAAAGAATGCAACAAATTTTTGAAACATTGTAACTAAAGGAAAATTGTTACTATTACAACAAAATCGCATAAAAATATCAATGAGCTTTTTATAGAAAGTGTAGTAACGTCAAGGAAGCACATTTACCTTGGCTTAACGTTTTTGCTTTTCAGCATAAAGAGATCGAGAAGTTGATTAACTTGCTACATGTAAATTTAATCTCTTTCGGTTATATCAAGTCATCAGGCGGATTAATATTGCCTTATTATATAATACAGAAAATCAATCTTAAAATAAATTGCAAATCGCGTTATATTCTTGGAACACAATAAATAAATTGCTTTGTAGATTGCCGAAATAGATACCATTATACGCAATATAAATTTCAAAAGTACAAAGGCGCTATCACTTATAAATATTAAAAGCTTTTCAGAAATATATAAATAAGTAGCTTTGTAAACTGTCGAAATAAGTAATAACGAAATATATAGTATAATAATTTTTGAATGTGGAATAAGTACTGCATTATAAAAATTAAAAAATTAATTATTTATACTACAAACATTTTATCATGCTTTCTTTTTAAGAACCCATACATTTTACGCTATTTAGTGATGCCTTTTTAATAATTTACTTATTGCTAGTAATGTAATCTTAATAACGATTACAGAATAAGTAACTATGTTACAAAAGTAAACATTAAAATACAAATTAGCGGCAATATTTTTTTAAAATGTGCTGCTGACCAACAAATAAAGTAAATCTGCGCAATTTTCACATTTTAGCGTAGTAAATAACAAGCACAATTTATCCTGGTTATCCTTGCCATTGGCTAATAGAGCTAGTCACAGAGTTGTCAATGTTGGTGCCCTTTTAATACTGTTGATTTTTAGAATATTTAAGTTTTTCATGAGCCGTTCTCATAATATGAGAAATCCATAATAGATGTTTGATAACTGCATGTAATTATATTCTTCTAGAATTCTAACTTCGTGCACTATAATACACTACATATAAAGGAACTATATATTTCAAATTTATTTTACTTGTATCCAACAGCACTTGATAAGAGTAGAAGAGCGCGTACATATCTTAATCAAATATAGGTTGATTCAGTAAAATTTAAATATTTTTGTTTTGTGATCGCTGGAAGTTTGCATGTGTGTAATTGGTATAGGAAAATATGGCATAGTCTACCAAAAACCACTAGAAACGCCATACGGGCGATTCTATAAAAAGTCGACAAATTTCGGGTAAAATTTTTAGAATCTCAAAGCTAAGTTTTTATATACAAGTTCATATACTACAGGTAAAAAGTGAATCGCTGTTTGTCATATAGCTCGTATTTTTCAGAAATTTTTAATTTTAAATGAATGAAAAAGTAAAAGTATGCTATTATTTGGTACCAAACAACATCCTTAAGAATAGAGCTGAGTTCACATATAGTCTATGGCCATAAGCCTTTATCAAAAATTTTCAGATACCTCACGTGCATTGTGTAAGATGGTGTTGTAATGGCTCAGTGGTCAAGGTCATCGTTCCTCTGTCCTGAGCCGGCGAAGGCGAATTCGAGTCTCCTAGCTTTAAGTATGTGCATGTTAGTAGGCACAATAAACCGTTGTGGCTGCAGTGCCGGTAATTGCGATAATAATAAAAAATGTGTCAAAAAAAATTGTCTAAGAACGTAAAAATATGTGTATTTACAATACGAGGTTTTGACCGATAATTATTGTATTGTATATTAGAGTATCACACCATGATCATCAACTGTCAATTAGGTTAAGAGTGTAATTTTACAAAATTTATAATTTTTAAAATTTTTAATATTTAAAAAAACATTTACATGAGGTATACATGTATAAGATTTTTATGGTACATACATGGGATAAAGAACTACTTAGAACCAAATGTTTATGATCATAGTTACTATAGTTTTGTAGAAAAAATTTTTTTCTTACACTTACAATTCACGTGGAAATTTTGAGTAAAGAGCTATAACCATATAACCATGTAAAATCAGTTCTATTTTTAAGGACGTTGTTTGATAGTAAAACATTACCAAACTTCTGTTTTTTCACTAATTTAAAATTAAAAACTTTTGAAAAACACGAGCTAAATGACAAACTCCGATTCACTTTTGACCTGCGGTTTATGAGCTTACATAAAAAATCAGCATTGCGATTTTCAAAACGTTTCCAAAATTTTTCTACTTTTCATGGAATTGCCCATACATTTGTGGATTAGGTTTTAGAGAACAGAACAGTCAATGATGCTTATTGAATAAAAGAACTCATTGGAAGAGATATCATTTATAAAAAGAATTGTCACATGTTATAGGAACCGTTGAGTCATAGGAGGGGTATTTAATTTTATAAGATCAGGTGATTGCTATACAAACTACGCATTCGCAATATTGCCTTCACATATATTACTAGACACGCTCATGTGTGTAGTAGAAGAGTCTGGAGTGTTCTTGTATTCAAGACTCAATTTAGTCTTTGGGAAACAAACAAACATGACATGTGCAATCGCAGAGCCTTCAAAGTGTGAAAAGGGTGGAGTTATCAGATTTTTGCAAGAGTTAATCTCCTCAAAATTAATCGCCGATTAGGGGGGTGGGGGTTATGGTCCAAACGTTTTAAGTCGAATAAAGACAGCATTTTGTGCAAAATATTTAAAGATCCAGATAAGAAAGAAGGCAGACTAAGAACCTAACACAAGGATGACAACTGCACAATTGCAGAACATTTCATTACAGAAGATAGTCGATATTTAATTATTCGGACATTCAAAGAAATTTTTGACGGAAAACTATTTTCGCACCGTTGTGGACTACTTCAAGCAACTTGACGCTTGTCAAGTTGCTGCTGCTTGCAGTACTATGAAGGAATGTTCAATTTACTGTCAGGCTGGTATAAATATCTCTCTCTACCTTTAATATCGGACACCTTTCGTGTTTTATACGTATTCTTTGTTTTATTCAGAAAAAACTTCTTAATGTCGAGTTTAGATTACCTTATTATTTAATTGATTATACAGCATATGCAAAACATAAAGACACAAATCTTAGCACATATTTACAAATGTATTAGTTTCTTTACAATTTTTATCCACTAATTTCTTTGTTTAGCAAATGTTTTTTTACGATTTCTAGCGACTTTTTCGGAGTTTACCTGCGCGTATTCTTTACATGTTCCTTTTCAGAACCTTTCGTGTAGCCTTGTTGTCAGAGAATCTCTCAACATGACCCAACCATTGGATACTCTATGCTTTCATGTATGGTATGATCGCTACTTGGTTGTACAATAACATAATTTTTGCATTTGTTTGCCTTTGCCAGGTATCTCCTTCAAAAATCCTTCGTAACTTTTTCTTTTCTTCTATTTTATTTGTGTTTTTCAGAATTATGGTCTACATTGTACTACTGTAAGTTAGACGGGTTTAATAATCATCTAATAAATTTAAAATTTGGTGTTGGGAAAAACTTCTTTTTATGTAAATAGTTTGAAAAGTTTTTCCTAGATGTTTGCATTCTTTCTTTCATTATTTCATCTTCATCACCGTTATGCGTAATCTCTACTTCAAATAGATGAAATTGTCAGTATATTAAAGAAATTTCTTTTCCCATCCATTTTTTATCAATTCTATTATAATGGCGCTTTCTCTCGCATTCTTGTTATTATTTGCCTTCTTACAATTTTATGAAATTTCATCTAAGTCGAGACTTATTTTTCCTTGACTACATAACGAATAAACTGT
Organism: Sinelater perroti; assembly: GCA_036346155.1. Classification (NCBI taxonomy): domain Eukaryota; kingdom Metazoa; phylum Arthropoda; class Insecta; order Coleoptera; family Elateridae; genus Sinelater; species Sinelater perroti. Next base: position 50,544 of record JARFIY010000060.1, on the reverse strand, counting down.
ATTCTTTACTTTCTCGACAGATTGTTCACAATTTAACACCGGCTCTCTGTATTACTATATTGGTAATTATTTATTACAATTTTTATTTTTTTGTAAAAATTTTGATTTCCTTTGTTCTAAAATAATTTTAATTTTTCTTCTAGTTTTTTGATACATTTCTGTCTCTCATTTGTTTTGCACACTTTCTTAGTTTTTCTTTTCAATTCTTCTTACTTTCACCTGAATTACTTTTGAGATATTTTAATCTGGCCTGGTTTTGTTTCAATATATCGTATCGGCCCAAAGTATTTTATTTTTGCGATTCTTAACATGGAACCGCTTACTCGCCGAATTTTTGTCTTGAGCATCTGTTTTTTCAATCCTGGCCTTTCTATCTTCTTTTGCTGTTTCAGTATTTTGTAGTCCATGAGGAACATCGTTGATAATGAGTTTGTTTATATATTTGATGTGTTTTGTCTCGGTTTATCTTACTTTTGGCAATGTGGCAAAATTCTTGCCACGGAGGCGGGTTTAAAACCCTGACAGAGAAGTTGTCTGTTCTGTCTGCAACCGCCTCTGTAAGGGTTATGGAAGAATGAGGTTACATCTGCGAAACACTCACCCAATTCAATACGACAAAGTAATAAAACATCAGGCAAACCATCCCATCCTAAATCCTGATCCTGATAGACATGGCGAGAATGCAGGTAGCCTTTACTGAGAGGTTCATCAACATACATCTGGCTGAAAATATTGCAAACCGATCGAAAACTGCCACCAAGGACAAACGGCAAAATCCCTGATATAAAGGATTGGTCTCCCAGCTTCTAAGGGAGAAACAACGCTCTGAGAACATCGATATTGAGGAGGAAGCCTTCGATAACCAGCATATGGAGGGTGAAAAGGCCGACGTTACTTTAACGGAGATCTCTATTCTGAAGGTAGCGACCTCAATCAACGGATCAGATGGTCGGATGGTTCTCAGAAGCGCTGGGTGCCTTCAAGGTGCTTGTTTTGAGGTTGACATAGGACCCAAGGCCAACGAACCGAATAACACCTCTTTAAAGGCTGATGCGGATTCTATTGTGCAATTCGTGATGAAATACCACACAAAATACAAATGACTGGGAGACACAGATATACTGAATATCATCTTTACAGTTACATCTGCTAATAAAGAAGTCCTTATTCATTTCCTTTCGACATAAATGATCCAGTTGAGAACCACCATCCGCGTTAAACCCAACAGGAAACGCTCCGTCACCATAAAGTACTGAATCATTGGCAGTTGGTCCTACATATACAAGGTGGTTCAGTTACTCTTTTCCTGAGATAAGAAACGGTTGGACTCATGTATTCTGGAAGATAAACCGCTCTTAGTTGACGGGGATCACCCACCAATGACGGACACATATGAGTGCTTTCAACACCTTTTTCAGTCAAGGTTTTCAAGCTACCTTCACTCGATTTTTACTTTCCTTATCCTATAATAAGGAAAGTAATGTAATCGACGGAAATTTGACCTACCCAGTTTTTCACATTTCTGAACGAATTATAGCCTCAGGACACCAAAAAAGTTGGTTTGAGCCATTGGTTCGTGTGTGTGTGTGTGTGTGTCTGTCGGTCTCTCAGTAAACAAGATATCTTGAGAACCGTAAGAGCTAGAGACTTGAATTATGGTATGCAAGTTACTTGTAGGTAGGGGACGCAGTGCGAAGCTTTTGGTAAAAATCGGCCGAGCCGTTTGGTCACAAGGTCGCAAAATCAGTCGCAAAGCGGTCGCGAATCTAAACGGTTGAAGATTCAAAAAATTTATGAGAATAAAAATGATTTAGTACAATGAGACAAACATGAATTTAAAATAAAAGTTGGTAAAGTAGGAACTCGAAAAAAATTAAAGTTCAGGATTTTTAATATACCGGGTGTCCAGAAAATGTTTCCGGGAAATTTGTATTACCGGATAGATCAAACCGAGACGAACAAAAAATTACAATGAAATTTTTTCATCCGAGGTCAAATAAGTATGTTATAGCCGATTAAAAATTAATTAAACGGACCAATCACAGCGTGCTCGGCTACCGGGCCGACTGCGTGTGGACCGGCGGGGAGGGGAGCGCTTGGCCGCTAGGAGGGAGCACGCAGGCGATAATGGCGAAGGCTGTGCGGCAGAGCTCGCACGGTTACCTTCAGTGACGTAGCAAAATTTTAAGTACGAGACAATTATTGTCTGGGCCGATATATATATATATATATATATATATATATATATATATATATATTATATAATAACAGGATAAGGAAAGTCGTGTGATGTTCACACCAGATTTTTAGACATAAAATGTCTGACCAACTTCTGTGGAAGGCGATCGCAAAGGAAGAAGTCAAATGGACGCTAGAGACCACCGGTTCCAGCACCACTAGGCTTGAAGGCTTTACCATAAAGCACCTCCGAAGCGTGCCGATTTATCGGCCCACGCTAGTCAAACACCTGTCCGTCTTACCACTCCACCCACACAAGAGAGGTTTTCAGGCCGTCGATGGTGTGCTTTTAAATAACGTAAAAGTTCATACAGTAACAAAACCCTGAAGAGCACGTAAAAGACCTTGCCATATCCTGGCCTTAGACCTCTTCAAGACATTCGACTCACTTTCCCATCATTCTATTAGACGAGCCCTGGAGAGGTTTCTTATAGATTCAAAGCTTATTGCTTTTACAATGAACGGCTACAGCAATGCCTGAATAGAGGAGTTAAGCAAATATGTGTACTGTCGCCGATTCTTTTTGATATGGTGATCGAGGAATTTATCGAAGACTTACAGGCGACACAAAAAGGCATCACGATTAATGAACATGTCCACGTGGCATGTTTGGCGTACGCAGACAATATACTGCTTATGAGCGAATCGTATGAGGGGCGCAGCGGCTGTTCAGGCAAATGGTCGAATTTTGCCAACGGCGAGGACTCTCCATCAACGCAGATAAAAGCGTAGCCTTGGTAGTGAGTGTAGTACCCGGTAAAAAAAAATTATTTATTTCCGAAACAAATCGTTTCTACATCGTAGGTAAGCCGGTTAGTCAATTACATGGCGACGATATAATGGCTTACCCCGGGGAGAAATATTTCTGTATCGGCTTACTCCCACCTATCATTTCTGGGCTGACCACTCTTATCGCACAAGTGGCCGCTGACCCATTAAAACGAAACCAAAAAATATAATCAATCAAGCAGTATCTATTGCTCAAATATCTAACGTTACTTACATCCCCATTATAACGTTGGGTTTACTCAAGTCAGCGGGCAGATTAATACGAAAGTCTGTTCACAAAATACTCCACTTGGTTGAACATACATATTGCTAACCCTTCACCCACGCTCTCATCAGGCTGGCAGGCCTTGGTATTGCTTCTTTACGAGCCAATGTCCCAGTACTACTTTATAACTACTTTTTAAACATCTTGAACAAAGGAGAACTAACCACCGCAGCCATCCTTTCTTTGCCAGAGGGAGAGACTCTGGTCAGAGAGACTCTGGCAGAAAATATCACAAATGACAGGCGAATACGGTACGAGCGGTAGCAACATCGGGCGTGTTTGCGGCGAGGCATTAAAAAAGTCCTACTTAGGAAGCTGGATAGATTGACCCCCCTTCTTTTGGAGTGGAGGCGACTACGATAAACCTGTTCAGCTTAGGGGAAACCTACTGCCTACGATGGATATACCATCAAATCCCCCACATGCGCGCCGACGTAGAGCAGGGTTGAACCGAACGGTGAGTCTTTCTCACGTCTTACAAGGTTGCCCCTCAACTCATTGGCGGCGTGTTAGACGGCATGACCGTGTCGCTAAGCGACTCGGCTTTCTAGCAGTCGTAAGGGGTGGTTATTAGAAGAAAAGCCAGAATTCCGTTTAATCAACGGCAAACTTTGTAAACCCGATCTAGTATTCATCAAGAGCGACCGAGCCAACGTTTGTGATATAGCCAACCCCTGGGAGGGACCACGATTGCTGGAGTTCTTGTTTATGCAGAAGTTGAATTACAATACTTCACCAATGTTGCAAGCCCCACGGGTTCGATACCCCGGTAAAGATATAGCAACCACGGCTTTAGTCGTGGGAGCAAGAGAGACGTGGACTACAGCAAACAATAGGCTCAGTTTTCTATTACCATTAAACAAGAGAGAGATTATCTTTCTTGACCAAAGCACAATAGGAGGCTGCACTATTATACACTCTGAGTTTATGCGCACAATATGGGCAAGACGTGATCGTGCTGGCCCATATTACCCATAGGAATTCCAGTATTTTTGACATGTCATATATTGAGATAATAAAAATTTTATGCCAACAGCCGGCTAACACAATGGCTGAAATATATCGGTGGCGGCTTTCCGCCACATACAATAAACCCAGCAATTGCAGGAGAGTGATCTGATGAGATATCAAAGTACGATTTCAGTGTTGTGCATTCTATGAAAATGCCTTTTATTGCAAAAAAATCTATGAGGTTCTTTTGTTCTTAGTGGAATTAACTATTTTACCATCATAGCCTAATACCACTACCTTTTTTTGGTATAAATGTAGGTGATGTAGAGCCCCACCACGGGTGTTTTGCATTATAGTCTCCGCTTGCTCTAGTGATTAAAATAACTCAGTGTATTGTTCCACTTTTATTGTATGTTTAGGTGGACTGTAGATAGCTGCAATTTAAAGCCAGCCATTGTAGCCTTTTACCGTGATGCTAGTTGGTCGCAGAAAATCCTTTTTAAATTTTTAATTGTCAAATCCCAGTTATTTCCGTTTTATTCATATATGACTTTTCCACGTTAATCCTCTGTCCAGATGTAGTCCTAGGTATTTAACTTCTTAAACCTGCTGGAGTGGAGCGTTATTTATAAAAATTGGTGGGGTGATCTCTCTACGTTTTGTGAATGTGATATGTACATATTTTTCGTTGTTGATTTGGGACTCTCCATTTTGAGCCCATTTTTTTATTTCGTATAAGTCCCGCTGGAGGAGCGTAGCTGCAATTGTTGGGTCCTCATGTTAAATAAGATTGCTTTGTCGTCGGCAAAAGTAGCGGTGGTAGAATGGTTATTCCTCGGAAAATCTGCTGTAAATAGCAGGTAAAGCATGGGACTTAATATATTTCCTTGGAGAACAGCTGATTTTATTGGATGCCGGTCTATAATTTCTTGACAATGTTTGGCTTGGAATTACCTGTCTGATAAAAAGGATTTTAGAATGACAAAGTAGCTGTGTGGAAGTGATTTCTTTAATTTAAATAGGAGCCCGTCATGCCATACTCTATCGAAGGCTTGGTTGTCGTCTAAAAATGCGGCAGTGCAATACTGCTTGTCTTCGAAAGCTTGATTTATGACGTCAGAAATCCTGTGGACTTGTTCTATCGTAGAGTGGCCCTTGCGAAAACCAAATTGGTGATCCTAAATAATTCCCATGTCTTCAATAATCGGCTCTAGCCTCTTAGCAAGTAATTTTTCAAATAGTTTGCCTAATTGTGACAATAAACTTATTGGTCTATAAGAAGAAATAGCATTTTCTGGCTTTCCAGGTTTAGGTATTAATATCACTTGTGCTACTTTCCATTTAGTCGGTACATGGCCTAACCTTAATATTGTGTTGTAGATCATAGTTAACATAACTAGGCCCTTGCGAGGAAATTGCTTGATAAGGTTTCCGGTTATAAGGTCAATGCCTGGTGATTTTTTTGGGTTTAAGTTATAATTAATTACTTCCTTTATTTCAGAGACTGTGGCTAGTTTTGGTAGAGGTGACATATGGTATGGTGCATCGAGTGTTGTCTCTGTGTTATCTCTGCTACCTCTTCAGTGGTTTCAGTTAAAGATAAAGATTGAAAGACTGAAAGGTACGCAGTAAATACTTCTGTCTTTTGTTTATCATATCTTGCCCAAGTTCCGTCTTCTTTTTTAATGGGCGGAATAGGCTGGTGTTGACGCTTGATATTTTTGGTTGCTGTCCATAGTGAGTAATCTGAAACAGGTGTGGCGTCCAGGTTAGCAAGGTAATCTTGAAATGAATTGTTCTTAAGGCTTCTGATTTGTTCTTTTAGCTCGTTGGACGCTTGGTTGTAACGACTTTTATCTGAAGGTAATTGTGAAGACTACCATATTCTTCTCAACCTTCTCTTTTCGTCTATTTTTTTCTTTATTGCTGTGGGGCATTGTTCCTTGACTCTTTTGATGGGAATTTCTGGAGTGGCTTCCCTTGCAGATTTCTGTACTAGTGTGGTGAAATTTGCTACAGCTGATTCTAAATCCTCAATGGTTTTTAGTGGTATCTTTAGATCTATGTGGTTTTTCATTAATGTCCTGAAGTAATCCCAATCAGGGTTTTTATTATGGAGCTTTGGCGAGGGAGTTTTATTGGTTATGAAACTATTTAATATAGCAATAACTGGTGAGTGATCTGAAGATAGATCCCAGCAGGATGCAATTGTGAGGTACCCTGGCGCTATGCCTTTCGTTACGAAGAAGTCGAGTAGGTCCGGTTTTTTCTTCAGATCAGTGGGCCAGTATGTTGGTTCGTAGGTTGAAAGGTGTCCTAATCGGAGTTCTTGTACAACATTGTATAGGACTTTACCTCTACCTGGAGGTGAGATTCGAGAGCCCCAGAGCGTGTGTTTTGCATTATAATCGGCACCTGCCATAAACCTGTTGCCCAGTGAACGAAAATAATTGAGAAAACCTTCTTTATTTGTGGGCTAGTTCGGCGGACAGTAGACAGCAGAGATCGTCAGTGGTCCGTTCCAGTCTTCTATCATGATGCTTGTTGCTTGTAGAAAATCTTCTCTGAATTCTGGTAGTTAGTAGTGCTTAATTTGTTTCTCCTGTCTATGGTTCGAGAGACCGTTGGCGTTCCATTGAGCAATTTTATACGTTAGGGCCATTTTTAGAACTTAGTTCTTCTCTAAGGAGTTTAATTTGATTAGTCAGCTCATTTATGGTCTGCTGCTGAGCTTGAATGGTTTGCTGCATTGCTGTTATGTCTACAGTTAGATCGTTTGTTTGTTGAGTTATTGGTTGTCCAAGCATGCAGTGCTGAGGTACAGTACTGGAATGAGGGGTGATGTTTCGCTTATTGGCAGTTATGGCTGCATAGTTTAAGGATTGTTGTGTTTGATGTGTTGGTATTAGTTGGTTATGTTGGCTTGCTTGATGTGTTGGCTGCGTGCGTGGTAAATTGATAGGTTTGGGGGTGGTTTGGGTGCCGTCGGGATATTATGTCAAGGTATACTTTGCATCCTTTGTAATTCCCTGGGTGTTGTCCTTTACATAAAACCCACGTAGCTGGGTTGCCATCCTTTTTATTTTTTGAGCAGGTACGGTAATCATGTAAGCCAACGCATTTGACACATCGTGCAGGGCGCGTACATCTGTTTCTTGTGTGGCCATAACATTGGCAGTTTTTGCATTGCAGGATTTGTGGCTTTTTCTTAGGTTCTTCGAACTGAATCACAACATTTACCAAATACTTAATTTTCAAAATATCTTTATTATTCTCTTTTCGTTTTATGTCGATGAAGAATAAATTTTTCTTTTGTTTGTTTTCTTTGTTTATTACATTCATAATGTTAGTAACTTTGTAATCTTCGTTTTTTAATAAATCGGTAATAGTTTGAAAGTCGATGGAGTGATTGAGGTTTCTTAATACCACTCTGTATTTCTTTTCCTCTTCTAAACTGTACGTATGTCTTGCTACTTTATTAGCATCGAGTACGTCACGTATTTTTTTGTAGTCATCGACATTGTTTATTTGGAGCTTTAGTTTGTTTCCTTGTAATAACTGATATTTATAATTTTCTTTTTTTATGTGTGTTTCGATTAGTTTAATTAGCGGATCTATTGCTGAGATGTAATGTAGGATAATGGGACGAACTTGAATTTTAGTTTCCCTTGTTTGATTTTTATTATTGGAATTATCCGCATCGTTTCCCTTAGCAAGTGGGTGGTATCTGTTTTGAATTAATGTAAATTTTTTGTTAATTTGTACTGTGTGGTTTTCGCTTGTATTTTTTTTCCTCTTTTTCTGTGATCTTGCTGAAATTCGTTAAGAATAATCACATCTTCTTCGTTGCTTTTGGTGGACATGCTATCATCTTCATCAGTGACACAATGGGACTGATGTACTGTTGGATTAGATGATGTGTTGACCGTCATTTGCGAAGTGAACGGGGCCGCTTGATAAAGCGAGGCGGTCGATATTGTCGGGTTTGGATAACTTTGGTTTTGAGGATATGTGAGGCCAGGATAGGCTTGGCAGAATTGTTCATTTTGAAAATAACCAATGGGAGCAAGGGTTCATACTGCGTGAATATTTTATTTGGGTTTTGTAAATTTTGGATTGGTGATAACGTTTGTAGCTGTGAATTCATGAATGGCATTAGGTAATTCGGTTGTTGGGGAGGTAACATGTGTGAATATTGGGGTTGAGCCGGTTGCGGGTACGTATTATTATGTTGATTAAAATGAGGGAGGTTATTTGAGCTCCTGAACAGCCATTGCTGTTACCTGGCATTTTAATGCTTGAAAGAAAGGTAACTTACTGTGCAGTATGAATTAAATTAATAAATAAATAAATTTGCCTGACCTTAAGCAAGGCTGCGGCTCCGCTGCTGCGATAACAGGTATAGCTCGGCACACGTCTCCTCTGCTTGAAGGCACTGGCTCAAGTATGACGGTATTTAATAGGTGCTTGATATTTTAGATGAACTTATGGTTTCCTTTTTGTTCTAGTTCTATGTAAAACAGTGGCAACGTTTTTTAACAGTTGTTTGTAAAATATTTGTGATTTTTGCTACTCTATGTCCCTTCTTAGTTATGGCTGTTGTTAGTTCTTTTATTTTTGTTGATTAATGTATATCGCTAAGAAAACTTTAAATTTTTTTTTGCTTTTTTTGGTACGTACAACACTACATGTTCTTACTTTTAAGGGCGTCCATAGTGAGTAAAGATTTTTCTGAATGTGTCAATTGTATTTTAACTTTATTATTATTTAAAATTTTTATTGTATATTATTTTGGCGTTATACTATTTAGTAGTTCTTTTAGCAGAATATTTTTTACGCCGCTCACAAATATCGGTGATGCTTTAATGGGATTTGATTTATTTTCTGTTTTCGTCGTATCTTGGTTACTTACATCGCCGTCGTTGCTTTCGACTTCTATTTCTCCGTAGTGGTTTTTGTTAATTATTATATTTAAATAATTTATATTGTTGAATACACTAATTCGGACATTGAGGTAAGTTAAGTTATTTTTAAAACTGATGTTACGGTTATTGTTGCATTAAACTTTGCATATTTGTATTGTAATATGTTGTAGTTGTCATATTTTGTTAAAGAAGCAAACTTTCAATAAGGAATACTTTTAAAGGCAGGAAAAGGACATACATACTTTTGCAGTAAAAGAAAGCAACGAAAAAGGTTTAATAGATTATATAGTGTACACACAATACCACAATAAGATAATGCAAAACATAGAAATAAGGAAATGGACAGAAATAAGCTCGAACAATAAAATCGTAGTGGCAAAACTCCGAGATAGAATTAACAAGATTGAAGAGATTCCATATATATACAAGCTAAAAATACCTGAAAATAAAGGAAAATATCAAGACAAGACAAACAGCCTACTTAGGAAATTAATAAATAAAGACCAAGAATGGAATCCAGAGACAAAATAAACAATCTTTTAAATAAACAATTATAAGAGCAAAAGAAAAATATGCGGAAAAAGAATATTTAGCAAAAATATAAAAAGAACAAAATGATAAAATAAAAAAATTAAAATAATAATAAAAAAAATTATGAATGAAGTATATTTATTCAAAAGCAAATGGGGATAGAGAAAAGTATAAAAAAAGGGAACAAAGTAATACAAGAAAATGATGCAGCAGTGCATGCACCCCACATCTCGCCCGAGTTGATAGCTAAACTCGATACCTCTTATTAAGGGTTATTTCATTCTAGGAATATCTAATGTAAGCTGCAGAAATTGTTTTTCCTAGAAATGTAAAGGATTTTATCTCTTTATTTCGAGGCCTAGTTGCAGAAAGTGTTATTAATTTGGTTCATAATAATTTAGGTATTTAAATCAAAGCAAAATCATCTGGTTTCTAAACATTTTTTTATTGACTGTGAGAAATATACGAACGTTAGCACATAGCCAAATTAACTCTGTTTCTTCGTGCTTGTGATAAAGATTTCAATATTTTTAAGAATTTATTGTAACTAGTACCGATACTAGCAGACAGAAAAATAAAATTAAGTATGTTTTTAAATATCTGTAAAAATACAATATATCGTTAATAAAGTGAACTTATGTAGTTGCAGTAAAAGATTCCTCGATGACACTAAAAAATATTGGTTTCTTTCTGAGGTAAATTAAACAGTGAATATTCCAGTTCATCCAACTATACCGAGGTATGATGGCTATCTTGCTTCGATTTTCTTGGTCAAATCTGGAAATTGGAAGAAAAATCTGCTGTGAACATCACACGGCTTTCCTTATCCTATTATTATATATTATACCGGGTCCATCGTCTCGGCCCTGCGTTGCTCTCGTCCCGGAACTTGTTATTTTAAAAAAGGACGAGGCGCGAGTCCAACACTCGAAAGCTGATTAAAATAAACAGTACAAGACAATAATTGACTCGTACTTAAAATTTTTCTACGTCACTGAGGGTAACCGTGCGAGCTCGGCCGCACAGCCTTCCCCATTATCGCCTACGTGCTCGCTCCTAGCGGCCAAGCGCTCCCCCCCGTCCTCCCGCAGTCGCCCCGGTAGCTCTCCGAGCGCGCTATGATTGGTCCGTTTAATTAATTTTTAATCGGCTATAACTTATTGATTTGACCTCGGATCAAAGAATTTCATAGTAATTTTTTGTTCGTCTCGGTCTGATCTATCCGGTAATATAAATTTCCCGAAACATTTTTATGCATTGAGGTTTTTGGAAACATTTGAAGACATTTGACGATTCATCCACAACTGCTGAGGGAAGGTCCAGAAAAATATTTTGAAGAATATTCTAAAATTCATCTGCGCGCTTTCGCCTTTATACTCGTACGCGTGTGGTAGGGATGGCAGTAAAAAGGGCGCTGTTGACTTCACGCGGTTAGCAGTTGATGTAACAGACTGCTACTGATATTGGGTTTCACTGGATTTTTTACTATATTAAGGTCTGTTTTTTGTCCCTTAAGAGCAGTGAAATAAAATAGGTAAATAAAATTCATGGCTTTTTCCAAAATTATTTGTATATTATATTCTTTATCTAGGATCATAGCTTTCTTCAGTTTAATAAAACTTGAAGATAAAAAACTCAGAAGTGAACACAGAAAGTAACAATCCGAATAAGTCTTTTAATAAAAAAAAAAAACGGCACTGCCGAATGAGCGGACACTGCTGCGCCGCGCTGCTCTATGCCGCGCGCTGCTTGTTCATCGTTTAATTTCTCGTAAACTAATGCTGTACAACACTAATAAAAAAGTCATTTTAGATTGGTTTTTTCGATTGGGAGTATTAAAAATAATATTAAAAATATCATTTTCGAGATATAATACGTTTTGTGTTTTTTGTGATTAAGTTGCCGTTTTTTCAGAAAACTGGTCAGTCCATCGAAAAGCTAAGGAAAAACACGTCGATTATGTATTTTCGTTATCTTTCCCGAATAGGTTATAAGGCCGCAATCGTGAGCTGAAAAGTAAGTGTTTTGGCGCGCTGGGCCATCTGGCGTGAAATGCCCCATAATAATTAATAAACCAATCTTTCCTGTATTAGTTTACAATTATGCCACTAGGATATAAAGTCTTTCTTTTTTTACTTCAATAGTAATGAACGAACAGTTATCAATTAATGTTATATTTAGTTAGATACAAACGAATATATCTTTTCAAATTATTTATTTCATTATAGGGGTTACTCTAAATATAAACATTAAAAGTAATAAACTTTTGCTGGTCAAGATAATTTTAGAGACAAGTAGCCAATTACTTGCTTAATTGTTACATAAAATTATTATTTACAACTAATCGTTATACGACAGAGTCAAACAGTATTGTGGCTATAGAGAATTAGATAGTAGCATATCTTCTTAAAGAATGAGTAACTTTGCAAATCAAATAGATGCGAAGGCTTTCACAGCCGGTGTTATGGTGCATCGTGTGGTTGGTTCTCGGGCTGTAAGGCCGTGGTTAGAGTTCGAAAACTCTTGACGTTTCCTCCACAACTGCGGCGGACATCTTTAGAAGGAAATCTTTTAAAAATTTTTAGAAGGAGCCGGCTAATCCTTTGATGTTTCTGTTACGAATGATTTTTATTTTTTCTGGCCTTTAGCTCTAGTTCAACGCTTTGCTTTTGTATTGTCCCATTTTAATGATTTGTGTTGTCTACCATTCTCAGGCTTCCTCTTTTCTTTTTTTTTTTTATTTGTTTAGCTCATAACTTTTCTTGAAAGTCCTCCGTCGACTTAATAACAAACTGGCTATACTATTCTAGTTGTTTTCTTTCTATTTTCTTACAAATTGACTATTTCTGTAAAACTGATCTGTCTTCGTTTTTATATGATATATTTTTATTCTTAGCAATTTTTATTTTAGTGACTGTTAGTTTTCATTTATGGTTCTGTTAAATGTTTCGAATTATACTGTAGTAAAGAATTATTTTGTAATTGTTAAGTTTATTAATAGCTTATTCCTTCTGCTTATTCCTCTTTTACTAAATATTGTTTTATTTTATTTCTCATTTTGTTAGTTGTTTTCAATTTGGGATTTGAGATAATTATTTCATTTGAGAAGCGCTTCCAAGATATTCTATCGTTGATATCTATAAAAGTATAAAATTTTTGTTTTATGGTTAAAAATTTAACCAAATCTTCTTCTTATTCTTACACCTACTCCTTCCGAAAATTGGTGATCATATGACTATTTTTATTTTTGAGATGGCAGCTCAAGTTTTTTATTGAAGTTTTTAGTTCGTACTATTCACATATGTTTCGCATCACAAATGTCCTTCTTACCTCGACGCTTTTTTCTTTTATTTTTTTCCTTTATCTACTAATGACTTATTGTACATTATTATTTTACTATTGTTTATATCTACTTTCATCTGTAAATTATTTATTTTTCTTGTTCGTGTGTAATTCGTAGTATGTTATTTGCGTAAAACAGTACATCTATCTGTATTGGTTTCTTGGTTTTATAACCTACTATATTCTTCAGGTTTGTCGTTTCTTCCAGAATGTTGTCCATGACTGTAATAAATAGAAATGGATTTTTCTTTTATACTTCCTATTAAACTAAGATCCTTCGTTTTATATATATATATATATATATATATATATATATATATATATATATATATATATATATATATATGTCCCAAAAGAAATTTTTGGCGTCCTAGACTGACAATTTTTCATCCGCTTTCCCTCAAATTTTTGCAAGGTGCGAACGTATGAATTTTTAATTAGGCCAGCTTTTTCTCTGGATCAGAAATATGGAACAATTTATCGCCCATTCATGGTGGACGTAAGCATAAGCCGCCCATAGGAAATACGTAATACGTAAAGGTGAATTAATGCAAAGCTTATGCCCTCGTTCATAATGCACTTCCGTAATTTTCACGTTTTACGTTCATTTGCAGTAATTTTTAATTTTTCTCTAGATTAATGTTGGCAACAGTAACAGAATGTTTGTTTTTATTTTAAAACAGCTGGGACCCCGCAGGCTTCGTCGACGAAGCCTGATCTAGACGCCAGGTAGTCGTGTAGAACATTCCACATGTTTATGCGACAATAATCAAAATATTTACATAATTCAAAAACGGTTAAAGTTAGAAGGCTGATTTTTTGCGCCGACTTAGAAAATATAGTTGTGAATGTGATGTGCAAGTTTCAAGGAAATCGGTTGAAGCGTCTAGGAGGAGATAGAATTATAAGTTTAGAAAGAAAGAAAGTTAGGGGGATAAAACAATTATATTATAAGATATATATATATATATAATATTTTGCATTTGTTAAAAATTGTGACATAAACACGTTTATTGTAAGCTGTTCTTTAAATATAGGTATGTATACTTACTCCTTTATAAAATCTTCCGTAATCAGCAATTCCTGTATTTGCTATTATCCTATGTTTAAAGCAACGTAAAAGGTAAAAAAAAAATCGGTTTTACTTTGGTTTGCTTCATTGAAATATTTAGATTCTTTCGCTTTAAGTTGGTGTTTGTTGATAAATAAATACCTGAATTACATAAAAAAGTCTTCATAATCTATAAAAATTTCACAAATAATAAAACAGCGCTGTAATTTATATTTTAAAATGGATACCACTGGCTTTAGTAAAATGTTTTAGTTAGAAAGAATGTGGTAATACTGGGAATATGTTTCATAGTGCTCGTATAGGCAGTGTTAAGGAAGCACACGTAATATATAAATAGCAATAATTACGAAAGCATATAAATCATATTCCTCGATTTTTAATATCAAATTCGTATAATACGTCTACCACTAATTATAAACGTACGATCTTTTAGAAAACGACGTATTTTAAAGGATGCAATTAAACGTGGCTTGTTGTTTTCGCGTGTTTTCATAAAAAGGTCCAGACATTAATTAAGCTGCTATATGCATTCAACGCTTTTCGGTTATATCAAGTCATCAGGTGGATTCACATTGCTACGTGATTTAGAAGGCCAACCATAGATAAAACGAAATCAGGTTATATTTTCGGAACGCAGTAAATAAATTGCTTTGTAGATTGCCGAAATGGATATCATTATATGCAATCTTAATTTTAAAAGTATGTAGGCGCTGTCACTCACAAATATCGATATCCCTTCAGAAATCTATAAACAGCTTTGTAGACTGCCGAAATAAGTAAGATCAAAATATGCAGTTTCATCATTTTGGGTTGTGGAATTATTAATGTATTATGAATTTTAAAATATTAATCATTTATACTACAAATATTTTGCCGTACTTTTTTTTTAAGAACTCATAAATTTCACAACGCTAAGTGATTTTTTGAAACAATTTACTTATCGATAATATTATAATCTTAATAATGAATATAATATAGGTACCTATGTTACAAATCTAAAAATGAAATTAAAAATTAGCAACAATTCTTCTTCTAATTTGTGCTATTATCCAAAAATTAATCATTTTATCGTAGTAAAGAACAAGCACAATTCATCTTGTTTAATCTTACCGTTTCTTAATAAGGCTAGTCACAGAATGCTCGATATCGGTACCCTTGTAGTACTTTATTTTTTAGAATTTTTAAGTTTTCTCAAAACTCGTTCTTATAATATGAAAAATATATAATAAATATTTGATAATTCTATACAATTCTATCCTTTTACAATTCTAACTTTGTAGACTATAGAATGGTAGTTATACCACATAAAAAATCTATACATTTTGAATTTATTGAACTTGGGTACAACAGCACCTGATCAAAATCGAAGTGGGCGTAAATATCTTAAACAAATGTAGGGTCATCTAATTTAAAATTTAAGATTTGAACAGCACGCGTTTTGCAAATATTGGAAGTCTGTATGTGTATTGTTGGTATTTAAACACATGACAAAGTTTATCATAAATCGGCAGAAGGGCCATACAGTTATGGACTAGGTTTTAGAGAACAGAACAGTTAATGCTGATTTTTGTCAAAAACCTCATATTGAACTGCAAAGCTCATTTTTCTATAAATAGCTTTGTGAATCGTCAAATTTTTCGCATCTGAAGTAGTAAAAATCCAAGTGCCATTCACGAAAAGCCAATGCAACCACCAAATGCACTGTTTGGCGCGTACTTCTTCGAAGACAAATCTGGAAAAGCTGTTACTGTCAATGGTATATGCCAGTGAAATATGCTAACAATTGTATTTTTATAGAACCAACGATTTAAACTTACAAACATGTGATTTCAACAAGATGGTGTCACATGTCATATGCGTGGTCTTGTGATCTGACTCCATTTTTTCTCTAGGGTTATTTAAAAGAAAAAAATTTAGATCAATAAATCTTTTATAATTCCAAGGCTAAAAAAACAACAGAAGTATATTTAATGAAATAGAAACGCATTTATGGGAAGAATGGTAGCATGTCATCGGAGTCGTTGACTCATGCGAATCGTGTCTAATTTTAAAGGTACAGGTGGCGGTTATATAAACTGCGCATTCATAATGTTGCCGTCACATGCATTACTAGACACGTGTAGTAGGAGAGTCTGGACCGTTGTGTTGAAGACTAACTTTAGCTTTTTGGGACAAACAAACGTGGCGTGTGTAATCGCAAAATACTTGAAGTGTGAGGTGGGTAGAGTTATCAGATTTTTGCAAGCCAAAGAGTTAATTAGATTGAAATTTAACGCAGGTTAGAGAGCATTTATGGTCTGACAGATTTAAGGCGAAAAACATCAGCATTTGTTGCAAAAAATTAAAAGATCTAGAGAAGGAAGGAGGCAGACCAAGGACCTAACACACGGATGAAATTTGCACAATGTCGAACGTTTGTTGTGGGAAAACCGTCAATTTTTATTTATTTGGGTTTTTGAAGAATTTTTTGACAAAGAAGCGCTTTCCGCATCACGAGAAATTGCAAGACACCGTTGTGGACTACTTCAAGCAACCTGACACGCAGCAGCACCGTGAAGGAATGTTCAAACTACTATCACACTGGGATGAATGTCTCAACGTTACGAAAATTATGTCAAGAAATAAACAACAGTATGTGGTATTTTGTAAAATGCATCAAATAATTTCTTTAAATATCAATGCTTTTACTTTTAATATTGAAAACCCCTTGTATTTTACACGTAACTGCTAAGTCTCTATTTTGCATTAATGGCAACAAAATTTGAGTTGATCCAATATTTTGTGTTTTATTTAGAAAGAAATTCCTGAATTAGAATCACCTTATTATATGATTCACTAATCATCATACGCAGGCTATAAAAGCAAAAATCTTAGCACTTATTTATAATTGTATTACTTTCGTTACAATTTTTCTCCACTAGTCGCTTTGTTTAGGTTTAATCTCTCAGTTTTCTATATTCAGCTTCTGCTAGTCTTCTTTTGCGATTTCCAGCGAATTTTTTCAAAGTTCATCTCTGGGTCTTCTTTCCACGTTTCTTTTTATTTATATTATATTTGTGTAACCCTGTTATCAGAGAGTTTGTCAATATTACCCAACCATTGAATAATCTGTGCTTTCATGTACGTTATGATTGCTATGTAGTTGATTGTAGAGTGACATATATCTCCTTCTTTTATTACGCCTAAAATCCTTTTTAATATTTTCTGTTTCATGCCTTTATTTTATTTGCGTTCTTCAGGTTTAAGGTCTAAACTTTACTACCGTAAGTTACCACCGGTTTAATAATCATCTGGTACATTTAAATCTTGGTGATGCGCAAGACTGTTTTGATATAATTAATTTAAACAGCTTTTCCTGTATGTTTTCTTGAGAACATATCGATTGCGACCTTGGCCATTGGAGTGAGGTATTATTCACCGACGAGTCCAGGATGTGCCTACATGGCAACGACAGTAGCTGTGGAGTAATAGAAGTCCAGGTGAGCGATTTCCCTATTGCTGAAAACGGGCATTTTTATTTAAGAAAAAATGAGCTGTTTTTTGTGCCTAGTGGAGGGCGCGGAGGACGTTTAACAGCGGACCGCTACATCAGAGACATTCTGAAGGAACATGTTGTTCCGTTTGCGGGATTTGTTGGTGAGGACTTCATGCTAATACACGACAATGAGCGATGCTACACCGCGCAAGTGACCGCTACCTACCTGACTGAGGTCGGTATATAGAAATTAGACTAGCCTCTAGGTAATCAAGACTTGAATTTAATTGCAAAGAGTCCAGACTGAAAATCTTAAATCAGGGGGCGTCGTAGAACTGAGATCGGTATTTGTTGAAGAGTGGAAAGCGATATCTTGAGACACCATAGGTAAAAAACTTATCCGATCCATGCGTAATAGCCTGAAAAGTGCAATTAGAAGTAGAGGTGACAACATTATGCATTGAAAAAATTATTAAATTAAATTCATAATCGCCTCTTTCCTACTAACTCGTGTTACATATATTCTTAGGCCCACAGCTTTGCCAGAACTGGTCAAAGTGGTATCTTTTGAAACCACAGTTTTTAAGCTTTCAAACAGTACACTGAAATTTATTTGAAATATTATCGGTGTGGATACGCATTTACTCAAATTTCAAACATGTTACTGAGTCAATTTCTTTGATCTCAAATGTACATACACTAGCTTTTAATATGCTTTCCTATATATACATCTAGTTTCTTCTAGTGTGTTGTTTCTTCTTGGGATATATTACATGTATATATTACATGTCCGTTCCTTTAAATCTCTTCAACAGCTCGTCCATTACAACGTTTCAGAGTAAAAGAGACAAAACTCCTTCTAGCAAATATTCCTTGTAGCCTTTCTTTACCCATCACGTATACGTATATTTGTCTTCCTTTAAGCATAAAATCTATTTACCTGCAGCTTGTTTTGTCGAGCCTATTATTCATTAACGCTGTCACAAGGAAAATATAAGAAGACCTATTTAATGTACCCGCAAAATGTGCCATGGCGCATTGATATAAAGATGTCCAAAAAACCACAAATGTAATTCTAGCAAAGTATTGTTTAGCTGCGACAAAATCACAGCGATGGATACTTCTGTTATCTTACGACTAAAGAATCTTTCCAGGGCAAACTCACTTATCGCTTGTGGTTAGCGCTGACGAAATTCGCGGTCATCTATTGAAATTGTTACATTTCATAAATTGATTGCAGATAGGACGACCTTGACTAAAGAATATTTAAAAATATGATAGAAGAACTGTCCTGAAGCTATGGCATTAACGTCTTAGTTTGCAATTATCACCCCAAAATCCGGTACTCCACAGAAGACAGTAGACTGTTACTTCTATCTGACATTTTGATGCAACAAATTGCAAGACTGCAAGTATCTCCTTGCGTCAGGAGAAAATAATCTAGGACGAATCATTCTTGGACAATAGAATTAATTTCAGGGAGCCCAGATATGGTGGTACCAGCTGGTAAAAATAGGAGCACTGTCGAGATTATTTCAGAAGGTATGTGACAAATTTCTGAGCTTCCTCAGTAGGATCCAGAACATATTCTATATGTATTGTAATAAATTTCTGATAGTACCCCTAGACGAGTCGCTCTGTTGGAAGTTCGTACCTGTTCCCGGGATTACCGCCGAACCGTCATGGTATTCCTGATTGCATAAATACCACGTAGCAAAACAGTCAGGGATAGTCATGTGATTAGTCCAGTCCACAAATAATGTTACAGATAAGCAGAATTTTTTATGTTAGTAACTCTTTTTGCAGTAGCTTAAGTAAATTTAAGCGTGTTATTTACTACTGTAAAAACTTTAAATATTTTAATATAAAAAAGTTTTATTCCTACTAATATCGTATTATTGTAGAAAAGTAAATTCTAAAATACTTCAATCACTTTTCCGTACTACAATAAAAAATTACTACTTTTTTACTACATTTTTCTATTTTGTACTTGTTACTGAAGAAAATTTTGCTTTATCTAATCCTTAAAATTGCAAAAATATAACTATGGGTGTTTGTAACTAACATTGCAACTACTACAGTTACGAACCGATTTCAAAAATTAATATCTCATTCAAATGGGTTTGTTGCTAAACCTCTCATATATATTTTAAATTTTTGATTTACGTCACAGTTTACCTGTTACAGGGCAAAACATGAAGTAATTTGACAGTTTGCATCAACTGTCGATCAGCTGTCAGGAGGTGCATACGGCACAATTTTGATTTATGTAGCACGTCTTTGAGACGGGTTTTGTTACTAGTTATGCTATAATACTGTTTACTATTTATTACTGAAACAGAGTTAATATACCTTAGAATTAATTTATTTGATATTCTGTTGGATAGTATAAGCAGCGAACTAAAACATAGGCATTAAATGTGTTGTTTGTAAGTATAATTATTTATTCAATATTTAAACGAATTTTATTTAATTTTTATTATTTTAATAAGAACAGTCCTAAAATTTCGGCTCATTATATCACATATATACTGAACAGGTTATATTGTGTCACAAACAGTTTCATAATTGAAGATATATCTTATCATATACGACTAAAATAATTTTATATCGCTTTGATAATTTCATATATAAGTACAATAGCTTGGATTGAGAAAGTAGTTCTATTACTTTTGTTTTATCCTACACAATGAAAATTATTGTCTTATTGTTAGCTACACTCTCCGTGGCGTTTGCACAAGATTCGGTAAGTTACTTTGTAGGAAAGCACTGATTCAAATATTTTTTTAAACTTTGCATTACCATTCAATTACGCAACTGTGATGGTAAAGCTTAGTTCAAAATACAAGTTACTAATTAAGATTTTTAGAAGCATATATTAAATATGATAACTAGAAATTTGTTAGTGTATTTATCTTTTTCCGTTTAATTTCATATTTGAGTCTTTTGAACATTTGGCTGTTTTCTATTTGATTTTAAATACAATGTCTTTGATTTGTTTAATAAACCAGTAACTAGTAACTATCACACAGAGGTTTGTATTTATAATAGAATTTGAAAATATATAATTAACTTTAAATTATCCTACAATTTAATATTTTAAAACATAAATATATTTTTTACACACATGTGGTATAAATTACTAAAAATGATAAAAATAATTATTGTTTTAGGCAAACTCCACTATTCTGCAGCTATGGACGCATACCGTTCAACCCTATAGAGCTGAATGTATAAATGAAACGCAGGCGGATCCAAAAGCTGTGGAAGAATTTTATAATACTGGACATGTAGCAGATTACGATCATTTTTACTGCTATTTTACTTGTATTTGTCTAAGATTTAGTATAGTAAATTCTAATGGTGAAATAGAATTCCAACAATGGGTTAAAGTTTTTGGTGAGGTGGACTCTGAAATTATTAGTAAATGTTCTAACCATACAGGACAAGACAGGTGCCGGGTAATTCACGACATAAATGCTTGTCTAATCAATGAAGTTTTGTTTAAACATCCATCCTAAAAAAGCGTATTGTCCGTGTATGAGTGAAACTAAAAAAAACTCTACACGCTATGTTCGTTTTAGTGGTATGCATAGCTTGTATCTAATTTTGTAAAATTAGTACATGATTTCCAGTAAATAAAAAGTATTAGTATGTTAAGTCTCTTACTTATTATAACAAACATTCAGATATAAATTGGTGAATATAAAATAGTAAAAAGTGAACCAGACTGTTAGTGACAATAGGTTCTTGTATCTGAGAATTGTAGTGTTTGCAAATACTTAGGCATTCAGAGAAACAGACGAGTAGACTGAAAATCATGACCTTAAGCTTCTGGATGTTTTTGATAAAAAATAATCGATATGACAGAATTTTGGAAATAAGCACTAATTTTCTTCTTTTTTTAAATAAAATTAAAAAGATACATTAACTTAATTTAAGCATATTGCACACACACATACACACACGCGCGCGCACACACACACACAGATACGTACGTACGTACGTACGTACATACGTACATACGTACATACGTACGTACGATGTATGTTTTTTTTTAATTGAAAGGAAAAAAATGCATTTACGCACGTTGTGTTGGGCTCACCAGGTTGGCGAGTGTTGACGCAACCACACTGATCAGATGAAAAGACCAGATCTTGGCATTTTTCTTGCCAAGAGCAATACCTACTAAAAACAACCTCTCTACACCCGGCCTATATCCCCCATGGCACGGCCGTCAGGCATTACTTCATGGGGGAGGCGTTAGCTGTTAAGCTCTTGCTTCTATGCTGAGTCTCCCTACCTCTTTGCTTTTACCAAAATGTTGTTGGTATTGTCAGGATTCGGTGAACTCCTCCTTCCTTTTTGCCCTTATTGTTATACCCTCTCGTAATAGGAGAAAATCAGGAGCATTAGAAACTTTCATCGTTAATGTCCTATTGCGTCTCCTTAAGCTCGGTTCTCTTATGCTCCTCGCGATGCAAGTCCTTGAGTACTTTAGTCACAAAAATAGTAATTTCTTCCCATGCTTCTTCAGAGGATATCATCGCCTTAACCAACGTCTCGGGCGTAATGCTTTGCTTCAGTGTTACCTCCAGATCGCGACGGTATACTTCGTACCTAGCGCAGGCGAAAAATACATGTTCCCTATTTTCCTCTAATCCGCTGCAAGCTGGACACTCCGGAGAATCCTCGTACTTGTATTTGTAGAGGTATGCCCGGAAGCATCCGTGGCCCGACAGCATCTGTGTCAGATAGTAGTTGACACTATCGTGTTTGCGGTATAACCACTTGTCTAAATGGGGGATCAAGCGGTGAGTCTACCTACCTTTATCCTAGTTATCCCATGTCACCTGCCAGTGAAGCAGGCTTGTTTGTCTTTCCTCAATATTTATTTGATCAGCGCCTGTGCGTGCGTTTTTCCTTGGCGAAAGATGCGTTTTCGCTCTTCCACTAGTTCTTCTATAGGTAACAGACTTGCGATGACCTCGGCGGCCTCTTTTGAGACCGTTCGGAACGCGCTTGCCACTCGAAGTGCGCTCAGTCGATAGACTGATGTCAACTTTTTGCGAGTTTTCTGAATCATCAGTGCATCTGCCCAGAAGGCAATGCCATATGTAATAACCGAGATAACTACTGATGTCAGCAGTGCTCTTCTATTTTGTTTGGGTCGTCTTACATTCGGCATGAGCCTCGATAAAACCGTCCGGACTGCTGACGCCTTGGTTGCAGCGTACTCGACCTGCTGCTTGTAATTGAGCCGAGCATCAATCATCACACCCAAGTATCGAATGAACGGCTGGGATGTAATTCTGTGCTGCCCGACTTGCAACGAGATCTTTTCGAGTTTTTTTCTGCTGGTTATTAGCACTGCCTCGGTTTTATGCTCAACAAGCTCTTGACCTAAAAAGTCTAGATATTCTTGGTATTTCTTGAAAGAGACATCAAAGAGATTGCTCAGGTCCTCCAAGTATTTGCCTGTGATAACAAGAGCAATATCGTCAGCAAATGCCACCGGCGTGACCGCCCTTGGCAACGTGAGCTGAAGCAAACCATCGTACATTATGTTTCACAGAAGTGGAATAAGTAATGAGCCTTGTGCCACCCCTCCAGTCACTCGGTACTCTTTTGGTCCTTCCTCGGTGTCGTATTTTAGTCTCCTGTCAGTAAAATAGCTAGCAACAATTTTCCGCAGATACCCTGGAATGTTCATCTTCGACAAGGATCCCATTTTGCGGAATTGAAAGCATTCTTAATGTCTAGTGCTACCACCAGGCAATACTTCTTCTTTCCGATTTTCCACCTCTCACCGGAGATGGGTTCTTTTGCGATGCTGGTAACCAAGTCGATAGCGCCGAGTGTTGAGCGATCCTTGCGGAAACCATATTGGTTATCTGAGAAATGCTTTTCAGATACTTTTTCAATCCTTCCATGGATAATGCGCTCCAGGATTTTCCCTGGTGGGTCAAGAATGCAGAGTGGACGGTAAAATGAAGGTTTGTCAGGTGTTTTTTTCACTTTAGGGAGGAGAACCAATCTCTGCTGTTTCCACTTTGCGGGGAAAACTCCTTCCTGAAAGCATCTATTATATAGGCTCAAAAACATCTCCGGCCCCGCATCTATAGCCGTCTTAAGTGTTATGTTGAGAATACCATCCAGCCCTGGGGCCTTTGAATTTCCCACTTTAGCGCATGCCTTCTTCAGTTCTTCTATGGTCACGAGAGGAATAATGTCGTCATCACTCAGCCCTATCTGGAATTCACAGCTAGGCTGTTGTGGGAAGAGTGTTTCGACTATTCTCTTCAGAAACACTGGGCAAGTTGGTAATAGCATTGGCTGGTTCTTTAGTCGTGTTATGACAACCTTGTAGGGTCTTCCACACGGATCGCCATCAACCTCCTCAAGCAGTTCCTTCCAGCATTTATCTCTTGCTGACTTTTATGACCTTAGTTAATTTCAGTCGTGCCTTCTTGTACAGCTGCTTCTGTTCTTCGAAATTGGTGTTCATTTTCCGGCTACGTGTTTGCGCTCTCCTCTCCCGGATGCATTCTTTTCGAATAGCAGCGATGTTCTCATTCCACCAGTATACTGGATGATGCCGGTTGTTAGAGCTTTTCCGTGACATTGTTGCATCACAAGCTGCAACTACCCTCTTTACAACTTCTTCTGCTTCTTCTGTTATGTTATGAACGTTAATGGGTCCACTAATTAACGCCATTTTGAATAACCCAGGGTCAAACATGTTTGCTTTCCAACCTCGGGAGTTCGTCTTTTGTTCAGATACTATCTTCCAAGAGATTACTCGGTGGTCGCTCAAATTGAACATATAGTTCACCTTCCAGTTGTTATTTTGCCTCACAAGACTGGTGCTGACAAATGTAACTACCTGTGTTGAGGAGTACGACATCCAGGCAGGACATCGCCTCCAGTAGCTCATTTCCTCTTTTGTTTGTCTTCTTGCTGCTCCAATCAACTGCCTAAGCATTAAAGTCTCCTACAATGACTACAGGGAAGTGATCCTTAGCATCCTCGATCAGCTTATTAAGGAAGTCTGTAAACTTGTCTATGTCTAGACTAGGTAACTAGGTAACAGCTGTAGTAATGGGTATTGCCCATCTTTGCTCTCACAAAGCCATTTTGTGTATTGTCACTAACACCCTGGAAGGGCAGGTTACCGCAGGACCAGATGATCGCCTTTCCTGTTGCATCAGTGACCCAAGACTGAGTACTAAGCTATTTGTACGGGTCTGAAATAATAGCTAGATCTGTCTTCCAGTGTCGAACTGTTTGCATAAGCAAATCCTGTGCAGCCACAGTGTGGTTTAGGTTGTATTGCAACACTTTCATTGTTTTCGCCTAATTTTTCTCTTGCTAGCCTCGTTAAAGATAGTACACCTGCAACTGCCAGCTACGTGGTCAAAGTGCTCGCCCACCTTTAACTCAGCACATAGGACGCAGCGTGCATCATTCTTGCAGTTAACGACTTTGTGACCAGTTCCACCGCATTTCATGCAGAGCTTAGATCGGTCGACTTCACTTCTACATTGTTTGGCAACATGTCCCGGTTTCCAGCATCTGAAGCACTTTAGAGGCCGGTTTACCTCTCTTATCCTACAGTTCACTAGGTCAATCCGGATCTTGCCTCTGTCGTCAATGGCTTTGCGCGCGACCTCAGGTGATAGTCTGTCAGAGGCAATTTGGGTTTTGCCATACGCCACTCGTACAGACTTTACCGATTCCACCTTTTTGGATTGCTACCCTTACCTCATCTTTTGTAGTCGTTTCTTCGATATCTTTGATTTTGAGATCTACCCCATGAGTTTTGCTGGTGACATCTGCCTCATCTTTAAGTACTTCCTCTATCCGGATTTGCAGGGGCCCTATTTTGCCCCCCAACCTTTCGATTCAGCACAATTAACAGTTGACCTGAGGCCGTTCTACGTACCCTTTCAAAGCTGTCCTCGACGTCCTTATCAGGCACTTTCTTGGCCTTACTGAGGATGTCCGCGTAAGACTTGTTTGGTTTAGCGCTTATAAGGAGTGCATTAGACAGCGTTCGTGGCCATCGTATCCTCTCGGGTCTCTTCTTCTTTTTCTTTTTCCCTACCGTCTTTCAGTCTTCGGTTACGGTATTTGACGATTTTTCGTCTCTTAACGCTTGTTTTTCCTCTTTCTGTTCGAGAGGTAATCATAATGGTACATTCTTTTCACTTTTTTCGCCTTTTTTGTTGCGATAGCAATCGGCGATGGGGGCTTTTCGTACTTTTCAGGTACCTTTATATTATTTTCCTTCCGAGAAATAGGCGATGTTTGTGTCGTCCTTTCCTCACTGGATTTGGTGCACCGCACTAGTAACCTGTACACTCGTACCTTATCGTATTCTTTGATTGTCCTCAGTGTTGATTTTGCTATATTTTTAAGATCACCATGAAGGTTTTTCTTCTCAATAATGAAACATACTACAGCTTCAATCTCCTTTTTTAGTTTGTCAAAACATTGTTCAGGCACCTGGTCACATCTAGTGTTGGATGTTTCAGCAACCAGGTCACTAATCTCCGCTCCCAGTGGGGCGGATTAAAAAATGGCGTTCTCGGGCAGCTGCCTGTGACACTTGTAGCTTTGCATGTTATAGGGCCTGAGTAACCAAACCCTGCAACACTGCGGTCGTTGGATGACGACGCCAGAAAATATCAAGCTGAACCTTTAGATTAACAACGGCAAAAGGAACAAATCAAGTCCTATGAGTAATCAATTGTAGCTGTTTAACTACAGGAGAACCGGCTTTTTGGTCTAGGGACCCAAACTAATTACCGAATTTTCTAGACTTCGCTGTAACGCGTGGATAACAAAATACTTATATTAAAATAAAATCTAAACTAGATAATATTATGTCATTCAATTACGTACCAATAATAATCAACCTCGGCTTGATTATATTTTCGAAAACTGTTGTACTAAAAATGTGCACCAACGATACTGATTAGGCCATATATTTGCAATATCTGAAAATTAATACAAACCTATTCATTTAACAAAAATTACAAGTAGATCTGGGCTATTCTCCAAAAAGCATATGTGATCTTAACAATACGTTAAGCACCTTATCTTACAAATTATCATAAATAATTGACAACTTTACTGATAAAAGTTATGAAGTATCTAACATTACGAAAAGTTATCTAGAATAAAAGAAAGGAAGTGAATACTAAGTTCTACATGCTGTTTATGAGTTACTACTTTTAATTATCTGTAGATGCCAAAGCATTTCTGTATAAAATTATGTTAAAGCTTTGTAAGTATCTATAGAGTGCAATTATATAAATCTGCTAGTAAATCTAACTTAGCAGTACTTTAGCGATTAAAATCAAATGTACTGTGTGGTAGATTGTTCTGCTACTATCAACTATCAACTATGGCAACGAATATTATACGTAATGAAAAGAAAACACTTGCATTCCATAGAATTACCAAACAATTTTATTCAAACGCACGCATGCTGGCACGATCACACGCAGGCACACACATATGTATATAGATTATTCAATATCGGTTTATTTAAGGCAGAATCTAAATAACAATGTAAGTTAGAAATAGATATATTTTGATGCGTTTTAATGAGGTTAATTATCTTTTTATGTAATACCAGTATATAAAGCCTGTACGTGATATCTTTTTTGTCTGAATAATTCTTTAATAAAAAGATTATGGTAAGCTGAATATAAAACAAAACAAATCAATCTCTAAAACTGAATCTAGTTTTGAGATCATAAAACTCTCAAAGTTCATCCAATAATTGACAATGTTATAGAAATAGCCGTTATTATAAAAAATTGAACAATGCAGTAATTAGTGCAAGTTTATATATAATTGATTACGTTATTGAAATCACTCTATGGCAGATCGTTAACTAATACCATAGCACGTAAGTTTCACAAAATTTTTTGTGACCTACATTCCATATTAAACCTCTACGAATAACATTCTTTAGGACTAATGAGGTGAACAAAAACTGAATATTATGCAGCAGAAAGCGTTTCGTATTTTGGAATATGGAAACATCAGTTGCTAGAGTACATCGTGAATTTAAAGCAGCACAATATAAAACCGCCAGACAATCAGAACATATTAAGGACGAAGATAAAGGTAGTGGAAGACCAATTGTTTTTAATAATAACGTGGAGATAGTTTAGGTGTGCTTTAGGCATAACGGACAAATGTCAACAAATAACGCAATCTGCAAACTTATCTTGTAGCTAAATATTTGTAAAGTTTTGCAATGATGGTTGAGTCTAATATTATACCATTTACAGCTCTTGTGACATTTGCAGACGAGTAATTACGTTAAGCGATTTGATTATGAAATTAAATGCAGAAAGTTGTAACCTCCTTAGTTAACGCTTTATGCTTAATTTTTTGGGGGATAGAGTGGCATTTTAAAGATTCTGTTGACGTACCAGTACGTCAACAACATTGGATGGGTTCTGGTACCGCGTTGCCGCTGTATTCTGGTCCGTCAGCGGGGGACATGTATCGTGTAACAAAGACATTTGCAAACTTTATGATTTAAACTTAGACAATATATGTTTTTTCTGCGTGCCACTTATTAGTTTCATTATCTTAAGAAATGGACTGTTTTTAAACTAGATGAATAATTTCTAACAAAAATATACTTCTAAGAAACTTGATTGGATTCTTTGTTAATATCCATGAACGATAAGTGCGGCTCAATAATCCGTTGTGTTATAGTGCAGTAGCAAAACAGTGAACGATTTCTTAACATAGATATTTGATGAAAACTTTTTTAAAGTTACGTATCAATGAAGATAACAAAATTTATTACACAAGAAAAAAAACGTTATTTACATGTGAACCAAAAGTAAAATGCTTTCTTTTGGTTTTAAAATTAATTTAATGTTGTATAGTTTACTAAATGATAATTTATATTTATGTTTATCTTAAACTAACCTACAATAAGTTAATGGACCGAGTTGAAGCCATTATTAAATGTAGCTGTAAATTAGTTGTTCGGTGATAAAAATTAAATATTATGTCAATCCCAAAACAAGCATTACAAATTAACCAGGTAACCATCAAGATCCTTCTTTTAACTAGATATCGATAGCTAGATATTTTTGCGTTCAACGAATTTTCACGGTATGGTAAGCTTGAAAAAGTGAAGGAAATGAATACTGCTAATCATTACGAATATCACCTTTTGCGTTTAAATGACCAAATCTAATGCAAGAGATCTCTTATGTTTAATAAGCCTATGCGATAATAATATATTAGGTGCGTTTAACTTCCAAGATCTTCAATATTTTTCAGCAGTGGACTAAGACTGCGCGGGTAACAATGTCTCAGAATATATTAACACGTGACGTCACCAAGACATTTTCCGTGGCGGTTCATTTTCCAATCAAGCTGCTGTTGTATCAGCAATTTTACAGTGGACAAAACATACCCCTAGAGAAGTGTTCTCAGCAGCCATGAAATCATGGCGACGAAGCTGTAAAAAATGTGTACGTCTAGACGAAGATTACGTTGTTAATTAATAGAAGTTTTAACTTTTTTAGATAAGTACTTTTTTAGAAAAAAATGGAGAAAATAATACATAAACGCACTTCGTACCCTAAGAGACGCGCTTAATTTTTGGTCTGACAAATTTTATTAAATTCGGCGCAATTACCAGACTTGGTGTTGTTGAATTTCTTATTTTCTCTGATTCCGTTAACAATTATTTATTTGTAAATACATATATTTACAACCTCCACATCTAATAGAATCACAAATAATGTTAAAATAATATTAACTTATATCATGTGACGGTTAACAGTATACTATTGGCATAAAAATAAAACTTAATGCAAATAATTCTTCTGAGCGATGATACTCAAATTCAAAACAGTCATTTATTGGACAACGGATTTGTTTCTAATTTTCAAATTAAACGCTAGAAATTTCTAGACTTGTCGATTTTTCATAATACTGAAAAGATGCGTCTGTAGGATAATAATAATGATGCTTTTTTAAAAGTTTCAAAACTAACAAGCTTTCTCATTCCTTTCTATTGTAGTTAATGCAAAACGGAACTATACATTACCCGTTTTGTTATCAAAACGATATTCATCAATACCTTTGCACTACTTATATCTATCCTAAAATATACCCTGACATTCCGAAAACCCAATTTTTTATTATAATACTAATAATGGTACGACTCTAACGATCACGTGGTGGCACAGACTGCAAACGAAGAGGTTAAGGCTCTCATATGTTCGTCACTGTGCCCCATCGTCGCGCACTATATCTAATAGGAGGCGATTTGACAAGCGCTGTGCCTGAGACGACCTCCATTATTACCCCTTTTTCCAAATGAACGCAGATAATTACAATGTATTTTTAACCTTTTGTCAGTCAATTAGCTAAAATTTTAGATATTAGATATTAAATAATAATAATTACTATTCTACAAGTTGAAGGCACAACATACTTCAGTTCTTAAGACCAAAGCGTACAGTCACTTCTAAGAATGTGAAAAAAAATTTTAACGAGGCCAGCAGAAGTGATTCTATTTGTGATTATTACAGTTTCAAATACAGTTAATATGATAATATAGTAACTTGGTCATGGGGCATAATTAGCTGATAATTTTTTACCAAAATGTAATAAACAAAGTCATTGTAAATAAATTAGCTAAACATTGTAGATTGTACAAGTAATTTATTTAGAAGCACTATAAGCTCAAGGAATATAAGATGATATGACAGTAGAAACAGTTTAAAAGTAAACTTAAATCTGACAAATTAATAAATTAACGTTAAAGTACGAGAAGTATTAGATTTATTTTCATAAAACTTGGCATAGTTAAAATAAATAGTATTGCAAATCACATTCTTCAATGTAGCCCACATCGAGCCGGTACCTAAATGTGGTGCAGACCTTGTATTGATTTTATAAAATTTAATTTCCTCTATTTTATGGTTGGCCAGTCTGTTTAAATTCATCCCTAATTTGAGTTTGATGTGTTAATATGCCTTTCGCCATGGTTAAATTTGAATTGAGTTTTGACTTCTTTTTCGTTTTTTGACTAGTTGCTAAGTATTTCATTAGTGTCTGCATCGCGACAGTAGCCACAAAATAATTTACATGCGCTTGTTTTTACAACCGCGATCGTAATTTCTTTATGATATATTAGGGAAAAAGTTACAACTTCATTTTAGTCTGCTCTACTTCAATACCTTTGTGTACCGTAGGCTCTAGATTGTAGGGGACCTATCCTGTTACGACCCCGTAGGCTTTCGTGGCCTCTTACGGGGAAGAACTATTTCAATTCTCAGTAAATATTTCTTAAAGCAATGAATGTACTGCCTGTTTTATAGCTTTTGCAGAACGAGTTGCAATAACATTTTATTGTTGTCTTGCATTTCATCTAAAAAATAGTTCTTTGTCAAAAATTCTTTTTAATTGCTAATACTGCAGTACCACAAAAAAGTATATTCGAAAGATTTTTTCGATACTTGCATGAACGTTTTAAGATATACACTGCGTGACATCATTATTACCGTGTTATTCTTCACCATTTTTCTCTATTCTGTATTTTCAATAAAGTAAGCATTACTTTATTTTATTATGATACTAATTTAATTAAGTTTGGAATAAGAGTTTGGCAAAATAAAATAAAGCCTAGCAACTCCAAATAAAACAAATAAGAGTTTAAGCTCGGCATGTTTAGTACAGAAGAACATGGGAACGCACATATATCAATAATTCAAGTAATTTCAAAAGCTTAACTTTTATAGAAGGCTACATCCAAGCATAAGAGAAATAGATGTTGAATTTAATTCATGATTTTAACAAAGTAGTACTGTATGCCGCCACTAATAAAGGATACGTTAAACGATTGAACATCAAAATTCTTGTTTAATTGAAAGTCTACTTAATTTAATTTGATTTGTTTTAAAGCTGTTGGAATGGAGTTTATTACTTATTTGTAATTCAAAATGTACTGCTCAACAATCATTAGTTAAGGTAAAACCAGAGAAATATGTAGAACAAAATAATATTATGGATACCATAGAAAAATGTTATTGCTTTTTTCCAAGAACATCCTTTTATATTTTTATCTATACATCTATAATAAGAAACAAAAAAATATTGTTACAAATATTACTAAAAATGTTTTTAAAAATTATTTTATAAAAAAGTATTATGTAAGATGTTGAATCAATATTATTGTGAGTAATGTTAGGGTTGTTGTCTTTGTTTTAGTCAAAAATGTATTTAAAATATATTTATTGACATATTTAAATTTTTTTTGTTACGTACGACAATATGTTTTGAAGTATAAATGTGGGCTTTAATTTAACATTTTTTTTTCATACATTTACATGTCGTTCTAGTCTCCCTCGCCCATCACCCACATCCACATATGAACCCTTTCATTAATTGCATAATTACTAACAACAATTTAATGCACTAATAGGTGCATTCATATTTTTTACTTTTACTCGCATTAAATTTTGATTAAATTTACATCAAATCGTTATACTACGAAATCTATATCCCGGGCGCTTTGATACAAGAAATTTTTATTACTAGGAGTTTTACGCAAAGGAAATTTAAAGTTCCTATCTTAAGTACTGTGGAGCTTCTACGTTAAAGAAAAATTAGAGGTCTTTATTTAGTCCATGCTGCTAGTAAGAAGCGTAACTGAACTGGAAGCTTTAATATTGTTTGTGCCACGTTACAAAATAAAAGCTGCTGTTTTATTGCTATATGTGGCTTTTCATATTCCGTAAATTATTTGATATGTATAGATCTTGTTTCAGTAGAAGATGTATCTATTGCCAACTAACATTCTATTGTATTTCTCAACCAATTTGTATGTATTTATTGAATAATTATACGTTTGCTCCAGAAAAATCAAGACAAATTAAGGGGATGGAAAAATAAAGTTATGCCATACGCAAGATTATGCTGGAGATAAACAAGTGCGGATGCAAAATTTGTTATTACGTTTTATTTACGTGGACCATTTTAAAATAAACTGCAATCTATGGTATTATTGTCAGAAGTTAAAATTGTAGAATCCATGTAGCAGCATGAATTGACAGAATTGGTCCGACATATTCCTTGGCGTTACATGTGATATTGCTTAAAAATTTGCTGACACTTTCGTTACAGAGCCGCGTCAGAAAGCTAATGATATAATTACGTGGGGTAACTCTGAAACTTTAACTAGATCTATTTAGATGTCAATTGCGTTTAGTATATTGTAACTTAGTTTACGTTATATCTTTTGCATTATTAGAACATAGTATTCTCGAATCAAATTAAATTTGTAATTTTTTTGAAGTAGACAAATGGTAGGAAAAAGTTTTGGTTGAGAAACTCAACAATTTATAAATACATCGCAATTATTATTAAAACAAAATGTTATTAAAGATTACAATTAAAAAACATGACATGAAATCTATAGTGCAGCTATAATCAGTAGCCACATATTAATAAATATTCAAAAGGAGAGCTACTTGGCATTGACTTATTCTAAACCTATAATAAACAAATATAAACATAACATTTTCACATATCTAAGTACTTTTCAAAACATCACAAACGAGTTTTTGCTACACCTGAACACCCTTTCTTGAATTTTCAATTTGTGTTTATCAATGACTTTATTCCAATTCGGAAATCGGATGTCCAATATTCCAGTTTTTAGTGGACAAAAGTAATTTAAATCAAACGAAAGTAAATCCGACGAATCGGTGGCAACTATGTAAAACTTTCCTCCAATGTCTACAGCATCGGTTCTTTCTTGAGTTAAATTAAGTGGCCCACTTTCTAAGTGCCGATTTAGGCAGTGATCTCCCTTTACATTATAGTAAGCTTTTAAATTTTAACTCAAGATGCAGCCTTTTAAAGAGCTCAGCTTTTAAAAGAAATGAATTTTTAAATGAAATATCCGAGAGATATAAATTATATATTAATTCACACATAGTAAATTTGCTTGTAAAAAAATATCTTAATGGACCTCTTTGACAAAAATTTATTTAAAGTTAACCAATTTTGTTTATTGACATCTTTAATCATGAGGCAACTGAAATAAAGAAACTTTCTCAACACCTGGATACAAAAGACGAAACCCAACATTTATATGCGATACAAATTCTTTTAGTATTATAGTTACATATGAAACGCTCCCTGGTAAACTTTTCCATCCAACGGCTTGATAACGGTTTTCAGCACCTTCATATAGCTGTTGGTGGTCACTTTCAAGCCTTCCTCACAAAAATGCGATGCCATGGCATTCCAGTCGCTATTCATAAGCCATAGCACCACCGCAAATCCGAGGAACTTTACATGCATAACATTATATTGGCAGATACACCGATCCCCTTACCAATTCATCTTTCTGGTTGAAGTTCTTTGTGTTCAAAAATAATCTCAGAAATCCTGCGCTATAGTGGTTGATGTCGTAAATTTGGCCTATTTATATTTTAATATAGCAACTCTGCGATCATGTTTATGTCTCATTTTATCGACAAGTGCATTTATATTTTAATTTTTTCGCCACGGAGTCAATAGAGAGCGATTGGCGAGAGAAGCCAGTCGAATTAAATGTTTTGCTGTTTTGCTGAGGTACTTAAAAATCAACCTCAGATGACGTGCAGGCAGCTCAAAGTAAAGAGGACGAGCACAACAATATCATTATTATTATTACACATATTTAAGAAGACTATTAGCGCGCGCGTGCACACACACGCACACAAATGCCATAATTGAGGTCATTGACTTTAAACGATTTTAATTTATATTTAAGGTTTTATATATGAACTGTTACACAATGCATACGTGCTTTTTCCAAGGGTTTTTTTGGCTAGCGAAAACTAGTTGAAGGAGCTATCATAAATATATAACTTTTAAAATATAACTATCGAAGGCGCCGTTACCTCTATGGATCAAACAAAAGTTTTCTACTACTGCCGGTTCTAGAAATCCACTTTAGTTGTACACTGTATAAGATTCACAAAAAAACATGGGGCCGGCGAAGAGATTGCTCTGTAAGCAATCCCAGAACGAACTTAAAGAACCTTTCGAATATCTGGAAAATTATTTGACATAGAATTTTTTCTTCATTTTCGAATTCAGCGTAAAATTTCCTATAAGAATCACATTTAAAATCGCAATGAAATTTTCCGAAATGGGTTAATATCTCGAAAACTAGTTCGACATAGAGACTTTTGATTTCGATTTTGAAATCTAGCGTAAAATTTCCTATAAGAATCCATTTTCAAATTTTAAAAATCCATAATTTGTACAGCGAACAGACAGACAGACAGACAGACGACAGACAGAGATTCTGACGAACCGACAGACCCAGACCGAACGAAGACGACAGACCGACAGACGACAGACCGATATTGACCGACAGATCCGACAGAATCAGACCGACAGATCCAAGACGACACCGACAGACGACAGACGAATGCGACAGCCGACATCCGACAGCGATATCTCGACAGACTATCGACAGCGACTTTGATTCGATTTCGACACGACAGCCGACAGACCGACAGAACCGACAGACGACAACCGACAGATCCGACAGACCGACAGACCGACAGACCGACAGACCGACAGACCGACAGACCGACAGACCGACAGACCGACAGACCGACAGACCGACAGACCGACAGACCGACAGACCGACAGACCGACAGACCGACAGACCGACAGACCGACAGACCGACAGACCGACAGACCGACAGACCGACAGACCGACAGACCGACAGACCGACAGAACGACAGACCGACAGACATATAGAACTCAGTAACGAACTTTTTAAGTTCGTTGATAATACTAAAAAAGTATCTGCATTATCTACTATAAAATTATAAACGAGCTGTGTTGCTCGTTTTCTGTTTTGAAGATTTATAGAAAATACTTAAAAGTTGCTACATTTTCTACTATTCCGAGTCGTTTTTGAACAGGAAGGTGAAGAGGAAATTATTTCGCGGTTTTTAAATTATATATATATATATATATATATATATATATATATATATATATAATATATATATTTATATATATTTATCTGAACAGAAAGTAAACAGATACAGCTCATGTAGAATGTGGCGTCGTGGAGCTCTGATCGTACATTCGATTACCTTCAGCTTCAGGATCGTTACGTATATCTTTCGTTAGATTACCGCATCGATATCCTAATGTTATCATGTGTTTATAAATTGTTGTCGGCCTGAGATGGCGACAATACCTTTTTTCGGGCAACCCCTCATATGATTTAGTGTTAGCATGACGGCAGGAGAGTATTAGATATTCGCCATTGCCGGGGTTCTAACCCGGGGGCCGCCGCTCGCCAATTTGGCAGGTCGAGGCCTCTACCTCGCGGCTGTTGTGATTTATTGTATATATAAGTTTTTTACGTATATGCAATTTTGATTTACCACCACCAAGAGTCAACGCCCACAAATAATAAGTTGAAAAAGTGTTTGCATAATATTGTTTTGCTGTGTTCAATATGTCGAAATTTGTATCAAATAATGAGCATTTGCGGACAGCATTAATTTTTTGTTTTCATTTGAACAAAACTGCTGCTTAATCATACCGATTACTTCGAGAAGCTTATAGTGAACTTGCTTTATCGCAAGATACGTGTGAATAATAGTTTAGGCTTTTCAAAAGTGGTGATTTTGATGTTGCACACAAGGAACACATAAAACCGCCAAAAATGTACAAAGATGTGGAATTGAAAGCATTGTTGGACGAAGACTACTCACAAACACAAAAACAATTTGCAGATCAATTGAACGTTAGTCAAAAAGCTGTTTCTAATAGCCTACGAGAGATGGAAGAGATTCAGAAAAATCGGCAGATGGATACCACATGAGCTGAACGAGGGGCAGACGGAAAAGCGCAAAAACACATTTGAAATTTTGCTTGAATATGAATATATTTTTTGAATCCCAAGCGCAAAAAACAAGAACGGTGCAATACCGTAAATGAAACTTTCTACAGCGGTGCGAAATCGTAACGGTCACTTCCGGTTGCCGTTAACCAGATTGGCTGAAAATCAATCTCATGAAAGGTACTTACCTAAGGTGTGTGTATGCCAAGTTTTAAGTAAATCCGTTGGATAGAACGAAAGTTATCTTGTCTCCAGACACACAGGCAGACAGGATGATAATCTCATTAACTTTCTACTATAAGCTCCGCTATAGAAAGTTAATAATGAGCAAACTGATGCACACCACCCACATCAACTGAAAGACCGAATCGCTTTGGCAGGAAAACGATGCTCTGTGTTTGATAAGATCAGAAAGGTGTGGTCTATTATGAGCTATGCAAGCCTGATGAAACGGTTAATACCGAACATTACCAAAAACAATTGATCGATTTGAACCATTTTCTATTCGCAAAACGACCAGATTCCCCATATGGTTTTATATATATTTCAATTCCTTCATTCTTATTACCTACTTTGCAATTTTTAGCCTCTAAAAAATTTATTTATTTGTAGCATATACAGCCTTGAGCTATTCCTTTACACTTTACTTACACATAAAATACATTTTCTACCATAGCTTTGAATTTAATCCGTTTACATAACATATAATTAATAATTGACATCAGATAACCAAACATAAAAGTATTCTTAACAAGATATAATGTCTTTCCATTTCCTTCGATCCGTTGCTAGGGTCCTTTAATTTCTGATCCTTTTTTCTGTAAGGTCATTTTCCACCGACTGATTCCATCTTATTCTCAGCCTAACTTTCCCTCTTATCCCCTCTGGTGCTCTCCAGGCCACATTCTTTACATTTCTGTCATTCTTATCAAATGCCCTAGCTATTGTAGTCTTGTATTCTTTACAAAGTCTCCTACTGATTTTTCCCCGTACATATCATATAGTTCCATATTCGTTCTTCTTTCCCAGCCCATTATTGTCTTTTTCCCGCCCAGTATCCTTCTTAGGATTTTTCTCTCCCAGGTTTCTATTTTTCGCTGGATTCTCTGGTTCACGGCCCATGTTTCGCATCCATAGGTTAGCGTTGGCATTAATATTGACTTATAAATCCTAAATTTTGTGTTTCTGGATAACCTCTTTGCTCTTAATATTTTATACAGCCCTCCTGCGCATTTGTTTCCTTTGGCTATTCTTAGATCCACTTCCTTTCCTTCTTCAATTTTATTGGACACCAATACACCTAGATACATGTAGTTCTCTACTTCTTCAAAAGCTACAACCCCGACATTTCTCTTTGTGTTTGAAATGCCTAGATTTTTTGTATCTTTGTAACCTTTTTTGAACTTAAACTCTATATATTTTGTCTTGTCCTTATTAAACTGAAGCCCCATTGTTTCAGCAGAATCCATCAGTTGTTTTGTGACCTCTTCTAGTTCTTTTGTACTTCTAGCCAGTAGTACCACGTCGTCAGCGTAAGCAAGGCACTGATGGCTTTTGTAAAACAGTGTCCCTTTTCTATTTATTCCTCTCTTCCTAATTACCGCTTCTAGTGCTAGGTTAAACAGCACCCATGATAGAGGGTCCCTTGTCTTAATCCTTTTTCTATTTTGAATTCTGCGCTAAGGTTTGTACCACTCTTGACTGCTGCGGCTGTCTTTTAGTGTCATCCTTATTAATCTAATTAATTTAGCCGGTATTTTTAGTTCTTCTAGCGCTTTCATTAACTGCTTCCTGTTTATATTATCTTATGGGCCCTTGAAGTCAATGAATAGCATATTTTTTTCAACGTTATATTCGTAGCAGCCGTTCAGGATTTGCTTTAGCATAAATATTCGATCTGTTGTGGATCTGTTTTGTCTAAAACCCCCTTGGTACTCCCCTAGCTCGGCTTCCGTGTATTCTTCCAATCTCCTCTTTATTATTGTGGCCAATACCTTATACGTGACATCTAAGAGTGTTATTCCCCTGTAATTCTCGCAAACCCTTTTTGTAAATTGGTAGGATTATCGCCTTATTCCAGAACCTTGGCATTTTTTCTGCTTGCCATATCTTTATTATCATATCTAGAATCTGTTCCGACAACATATCACCTCCGTACTTCAGGTTTTCCGCCGCTTATACATTTTCACCCGGTGATTTATTATTTTTCATTTTCCCCAGCATTTCTTTTACTTCATCCATCCTAGGATTTTCTACCGCTACTCCTTCATTATCAATCTCATCTTGCTCTTGGCTTTCCCTCGTATCTACATTTAAGGTTTCCTCAAAGTACCTCCTCTGTCTTTCTAATATGTTTTCCTCGTCACCCAGTCTCACCCGTCCTCATCCTTAATGTATGGAGTTCTGCTTTGGTCCCCTGAGCGTATGTCTTTTACGTCCTTGAAGAAATTTCTAATTTCTTTACCTTGATATTTGTTTTCTATTTCTTTTACCTGGTCCTCCATATACCGTCTTTGTTTTTGCCTTAACAACCCTTTCACTTTATTTATCTGTCTAGCATAACTTTGGTAATTTTCCTCAGATGGTGTATGTAATATTTTTTGTCTAAACGTTTTCTTTATCTTCAGCTCCTGGTCACATTCCCATCGAACCATTTTTTTTCTTTTTTGGGTTTTGCCTTTTGATATTTCTTTGTGTTGCGTACTTATTGTATTTTCTAAGTTTCTCTACTTCTCCTCTACCCCCCCTGCGCCTGCTACCTTTTTGCCTAACATGTATTCTATGTCCTTTGTAGACTTTTTTGCCACCTCCTCGTTCTACAGCATCCTTATTTCAGATTTACCCCTTATCCTTACTTTCTTTTTTGTTGCCTCTATTTTTTTCGACTATATACATCTAATTTGTACTCCAACCAGGAAATGGTTGGAGTCCACGTCCGCACCCCTATATGATCTCACTTTCTTTATCATTTTTTCAAGTTTCGCTTGCACCAGGACGTGATCTATTTGGTTGGTCTCCTTGCTTCCCGGTATTATTTTTAGATTTTTCTCTATTGCCAGCGAGATCAGTCTTAGCCCATTATCATTACTAGTATCGTGCTTACTTTCCCCTCCTGTTATCTTCCTGTAGATGTTTTCTTTTCCAATCTTAGCATTTACATCCCCCATTATTAATATTATGTTGTCTTTTGGAATCCTGTCTATTATTTCCTCCAATATTTCGTAGTACATATCCTTCCTCTTTTTCGTTCGTGGTGGCATGTATATTTATTATAGAGGTAAACGTCTTCCATTGCCGTATGATTAGAATGCACAGTTTGTTCGATATCTCTTCAAAACTCTTTACATCCTGCTTTCTATCCTATAAAAATTAGGTTCCTTTTTCCTTTATTCATTTTCCATTTATAGCTTTTTGAAAAGGTCCTCTTTCTTCTTCTTTCCGGCATTGTTATTTTGTACGTACGCTACTATTACCGTCCATATATTTCCATTATAAATTTTAGTGTCTATTGCTAGTAATCCTTCATTAATGTATCTTTCTTCCCCAATGGCTATTATTCTATCCTATCTTAGGGTTAATACTACTCTTTTAGCTCCTTTCTCTTTTTGTTATATCTCTAACCAATATCTGCTTCTCTCAATTACCTCTTAATTTTTTTTTAATAATTTTTTTGTTTTAATAATTAATGTTGTGCAATTTTGTATTTTCTTTTTTATATGGGTTTTTGTACCTTTTGTTTCTAGTGCAATATTTGTTGTAATGTTTATATCTATATTCTTAAATAATTTTTCTTTTTTTGTAGACTTACCATTCTCATTGCCATATTATTGCTAATTTTGTCCTTATCACCCTCCGTCGTAGTTTTACGCATTATTTTTTGGCGTGGTTTGGGTTATTTTCGTTATTTGTTCTTCAAAACCACTTCCCTCAGAAGACCTTTCCGGTGCTGCCCTTCTTTATGTAATGCTTTCCCATATGAAGACTTCTGTCTTATTTTTCTCCTTTATTATATTATTTCCTCTATGTATTTTATTACCAGGGTACTATGTTCATTAAAATATTATACTAATTTAATTTTTTTAAGTAACTTAATTTACATAATACCAGAGAGCAACATCAACAACTGTTGATACAGCCGTGAAGTTGCTTGTTTATTGATAAATATTTTATAGCTACAGATAATTTTAACACTCATTGTTTGACAGTATTTTACTCACGAAATTTTAAAAGCTCATGTAAAATGCATAAATCTGAAACACGAAGCGTTAGCCAATTTTCAACGAACTTAAAAAGTTCGTTACTGAATTCTATGTCTGTCGGTCTGTCATTCGCTGTCACAAAATTACGGATTTTTTTAAATTTTAAAATGGATTCTTATAGGAAATTTTACGCTGAATTCGAAAATGAAGAAAAAATTCCATGTCGAATAATTTAACAGATATTCGATTTCGAATTTTCCCGATATTCGAAATCGAAATCGAAAGGTTTTTCTAAGTTCGTTCTGGGATTGCTTACAGAGCCATCTCTTCACCGGCCCCATGTTTTCTTTTGCAAAGGAAACTAGTAACCTAAACGCACGAAATAATTTTATCTATACGATGTCTGGCAGCGGCCCCCCGGAGAGCTTGTTCAACTCCGACATGCTTGAGCCCCTTCGCATAATAGTTTTTAAAAATAATAAAAACACGATTAAAAAACTCTGTTTGACATAATTGACGTACGCCGTTGCCATGACAACGCATTTACGTATACCCATTTAGAGTTGAACTTTGACCTTTGACCTGTGTGACAGCACTCATAATTTTTTTTATGTATAAGTGCTTTTTTACCCGCTCTCAAACGAAAATTTTCCATCGCTTGCGGTTCCGGAAATATATTACCTCGGACGCGCCTGCCGCCGGGCCGAAATTTGTCCTTCGTAGGCGCTCGGGTCGGCACGGAAAGGCACGAACGATTTGACCTTTGACCTGTGTGACAGCAGCAGCAGCAGCAGCACTCATAATTTTTTTTATATATATAATTATAAACCCACTTAATTCAATTTTCCTTTACTGGGTTT
Organism: Sinelater perroti; assembly: GCA_036346155.1. Taxonomy (NCBI): domain Eukaryota; kingdom Metazoa; phylum Arthropoda; class Insecta; order Coleoptera; family Elateridae; genus Sinelater; species Sinelater perroti. The sequence continues at coordinate 8,968 of JARFIY010000060.1, read as the reverse complement.
TTGTGCAATAGGTATCATAGAGTAAAACTAAAATTAAGTCCTTTTATAGGTGTATATCAGCCAGTAACGAAGTTATTACGTCATTTGAACTATGCTGTGTTTAGTAAATTGCACATTCCTTAAAATATAATTTGATGTAGATTTAAATTTTTCACTATTAATAAGTTAGCATTAACTATCCATTAATTATATATATAAAAAAAATTATGAGTGCTGCTGCTGCTGCTGCTGCTGTCACACAGGACAAAGTTCAACTATTGCTGTCAATTGTTCGTGCCTTTCCGTGCCGACCCTAACGCCTCGTAACGTACGCATAGCTAGGTAAGGGCTAGGCTTTAGCCCGAAGGGTACGCGGTCAAAGTTGTAAGTGCGAATAGGTTCGTTCCTACTGAAACGAAATAAAATTCGTAAGTATTTACGATGGTGCTCGTTTACTCCGATGCGCAAAAACATTTGTTTTATATCAGCGGTCATTGCTATTGGGAATGTACGAAAGTCGAGTAACAACGAGAACAAGTCGGCCTGCAAATTAGGTCCGACATGCAAAATGTCATTAAGTGACAGCCCTGAGTGCGTTTTAGCACTAGCGTCTAAAACGATACGGATGCTGTCCTTATCTGGTCTAACAACGGCGTGATGCGGTATGTAGTAACCCTCCTCTGTCAATTCAGAGTCAGGCACCTGGGACAAATACCCCTGCGTTATATAATCGGCGATAGTTTTATTATAATTTTCTCGTAGGGTTGGCACGCAATCGAATTTACGCTCGAGCGCAAGTAGACGACGGTGAGCCAGACCGAGTGAATTACCCAACTCCGAGGGGTCTCGAGAAAAGGGTAAATCAACAAAATATCTGCCGTCTTTAAATAAAATCGAAGAGTTAAAGTTATTTTCGCAATCTAATTCATCTGGACTAATAAAACGTTGAGATGGAATTTCCTCTAACTCAAAGAACTTCCGTAAACTTGACTCAATGTCAACGTTAGCAAGCGCGGTAAACGAAGATGTAGTACTATGTAGGCAGGTTGCATCATATTGACATGCAATATCTCCCATAAGCACGTAACCAAAGCTGGTTAATATAGCGGGTGGTGCGCGGTTACCAGAATCGACCCTATCTCCCAAATAAATATAAGGAAACAGTTGAGCACCAAGAACAACGTCAATTTCTCCCGGTACATCCCAGGATAAATCGGCAAGCGGTAAATTGTTTAAATATGACATATCTTCATTTAATGTAATGAAATTTGCGGGAAGTTTGTCTGTAATACAGTCAACTACTAAAGCACGAATGTAATATTTGTTGTTAGGATTAATTCGTGTAACAGGTGTACAGGTCGCGAGGTCATACCAACACCTTGTAAAGATGAATTGCGTAATTTAATTATGGGAATGTTCAAGCGTTTACAACAATCCATAGTAATTAAGTTATTTTGCGACCCGTTGTCTATTAAACACCTGACGACGAGCGTATTTCCGTTTTTACCATGTGCATAGATCTGTGCGGTCGATAACAATATAGCTGAACTAGAAGAAACTGCTGAACTAAGCGATACGGAAGACGTGTAGTGAGATTGTGATACTGATTGCGTTGATATTGGCGCACGGTCAGCTGCTTGAGGTCCAGCCGCCACAGACGGCTTGATAGGGCGGTCATTCTTTAAGTTGGAAAAATGCAGTAAAGAATGATGCGGTTTTTTACAAATTTTACATACGTTCCGTGATTTACATTTAGTTAACGAGTGAGATAGACTTAAACAGTTTATACAGCCGCGTTTCGCTTTAATTAAATCGAAACGCGCTTGCGGTGATTTCATATTTTTAAATTCAATGCAGCGAAATAGCTGGTGTTCTCTGTCGCATAGCGGGCAACGCGTATTAAAAATCTGTTCACTCGATACAAACGACTTGCAGGCACCTTGTGCGCCACGGCCAAGGCTGTGATAAGGTAAACTGAAATTTGCGCGCGACTTGGTCTGCGAATTATTAGCATGCGAATTATTAACACTATTTTCGAATTGTTGAAGCGTTTGGGGATCAAGTTTTCTTAAACCACAATGTAACAAGACAAAATCTAATAGGTCGGGAATGTCTAACTGTTTTAATGCAGCGATGGACGCGGAATATTTTTCTATATATGTATTCAAACTAACAGAACTACCGACGCATCCTTTGATGTCCAAAATGTTATTTAGATAATGACTGCCTAAACTACGTTTATCTTGATACTTTTAACAAGACTATCCCATATAATATTATAAGTATCCCCTGTAGGAATAATACCTGCGGTTAATTTTAAAGCGGCATGAGTTAATTTACAAATCAAATACTGCACACGCTGCGCGTCAGTCAAATTGGTGTTTAAATGCACATTGCTACGAAATATTTCGTAAAATATTGGCCAGCTCTCAGTCTTGCCATCGAAAGAAGGTAGTTCAATTGGCGGTAATTTTACGATACCTCTTTTTTGATCTAATGTAAATGTTTTGCTGTTTGACAATATAAGGTTGCGTTTATATTTAATACTCGAATATAAATCTTCAATAGAATTTAAACATGAGTAGTCTGGAGGAGTCTGATCAATTTCAAACTGCAAATTGTTAATTTCTTCAATTATTGTTTCAAACCTGCTGTATAATTCACTAATAGCTTCAGTTTGAGATAAAAATAATTCGTTTGAGCGTAACTCATAATTTGAAATATTAGTTGACGTATTGTATAAACGATTAAATCTTTCGAAAATCGCCTCTTTTTTGGCAGTTAACTGAACTAATTTTAATTCCAGCTTATCCATTATAAAGGAACTTTACTTGAATAAAGCGTAATAAATATGTATGTAATTTACAAAGGATTAAGATGGCGGTCACCTTATGAAAAACCTACGTAAGTCTGTGACGACGCCAAGTTATCAAGCTGATACCGATCCGGCTCGTAAGGACCAAAAAATGGAGAGGCAGGAGTGTAAATAGCCGTGCCCTCGTGGTGCGGTGTGGGAAACTAAGTACGGTCCGTTTTGAAACCTAAAACGATAAGGCCCAAATTGTCCCTTAAACGGCCAGCGCGAAAGCGGATGGGGGCGGCTACCGATATCAACCGAAAGTAAAGCCAAATCGCTCACCTGAATCGGCTTCGGCATCGGCTTCGTCGGCGATGGTTTCACGGTTGCCACCTTGTTGCGCTGTCTTCGTTTATGTTGCGGGATGTTAAATGCGGCCGTACTGGACGCGATTCGGTGTGAGTATATACGGGTTGTTAAGCACGACCGAATTGGCCGCGCTACGGTGTGCGTATGTCGCCGGGCTTCGCGCCTGGCTTAGCGGTAGGTCTTTTGCGGGAAATTTTTATTCGACAACACCTTTCATGTCAAAGGGTGCCGCCGACGGCGTATGCAGACTTGTCGGCTGAGCAAAAGCCCATTAAAAATTTTTATCTCAAGTAAATGTTGGCTATCGTCTTTTGTATCCAGGTAGTAAGAAAGTTTCTTTATTTCAGTTGCCTCATAATTAATAATAAAGAAATTTGCTTAACTCTAAACAAATTTGTCTCAGATATTGTATTTAAACATTCATTTTTTTTAAAGCAATGATCTTTGAAAAGCTGTATCTTGAGTGGAAACTCATAAAGCTTAATATGATCCAAAGAGAGATCACTGCCTACATCGGCACTTAGAAAGTGGGCCACTGAATTTAAATCAAGGAAGAACCGATACTGTAGACATTGGAGGAAAATTCTATAAATTTGCCAGCGATTCGTCGGATTTACATTCGTTTGATTCCAATTAATCTGTCCATTAAAAACTGGACTATCGGACAAGGTGTACCGAAAAGTCTTTATGGTATTTTTTTTGGAAAAATGCATAATTTTCGATATAATGGAAAAATTTATTTATTCAAAATATTGACCATTTAGTTCTGCACATCTTGCCCATCTTTCAGGCAATTTATGAATCCCATTCCAAAACAATTGTTTTTTCTTTGAGCGAAACCATTCATCGATCCATTTTTTAATTTCTTCGAAATTGGCGAAGTGCTGCTCTGCTAATACAGAGCCCATTGATGCGAAAAGGTGATAGTCGGACGGGGCAAGGTCTGGAGAGTACGGCGGGTTCAATAATATTTCCCACCCAAGCGCTTTCAATGTTCCTTGACCGGTTTTGCTACGTGAGGCGGCGCGTTATTTTGCTGTAACATGACTTTACCGTGTCTTCGGGCCCATTCTGGACGTTTTTCGATCAATGCATGGTTCAAGTTGATCATTTGTTGTCGGTAGCAATCACTATTAACTGTTTCACCAGGTTTCAACAGTTCATAATACACCACGCCATTCTGGTCCCAAAACACAGAGCATTGTCTTGCGATTTGGCCTTGAAGTTGATGGGCCAGCTTCTCCAGGTGATAACCATGATTATTTGCGCTTAGCGTTTTCGAAATAAATTCACTTTTTATCACCCGTCACTATTCGATGCAGAAATGATTTTCGATCAAACCTTTGAAGCAGCATTTCACAGACGATTTTTTTATTTTTCATTTGCCTGCCATTCAATTGATATGGCACCCATCTTCCCATCCTTCGGATTTTTCCCATCGATTGTAATCGGTCGCTAATAGTTTCTTGATCCACATTTAACGGTTCTGCCAATTGTTTTTGAGTTTGTGTTTTTGATCTTCATCCAATACCTCATGCGGTCTCGCATCTTCAAATTTTTTCGGTCTGCCAGAACGTTCTTTGTCTTGCACATCGAAAACACCACTTTTGAATTATGGAAACCACGCATCACATATTTTTATGGTTGGGACATGCTCGCCGTATGTTTCAACTAGCAAACGATGACTTTCAGCGGCTTTTTTCTTTTTATTAAATAAAAAAGTAATGCATGCCGCAAATGCACGTTTTCAGGCACATAACTTGACATTTTTGAAGAAGTATAAATATATACTTTAACAAAATATAACCTACGACGTTGAAGCTTGATGTCTCTAGAATAAAATGAACACGTGTCAAATCATAATATTGTATATTAAGCCTAGCGACAAATATAGGAAAAACCGGTAAAGACTTTCTCGTACACCTGGTACATCCGATTTCTGAATTGTAATAAGATCATTGATAAACACAAATTGAAAATTCAAAGACATTTGCAAATGAGTCATTTAAAGGGTGCTCAGGTGTAGCAAAAACTCGTTTGTGAAGGTAAAGAAAAGTACTTAGATGTGTGAAAATTTTATGTTTATATTTGTTTATTATAAATTTAGAATAAATCAATGTCAAGTAGCTCTCCTTTTGAATATTTATTAATATGTGGCTACTGATTATAGCTGCATTATTTCATGTCATGCTTTTTAATTGTAACCTCTAATAACATTTTGTTTTAATAATAATTGATATATATTTTTTGGATCAGTTATAATATTTAACACTTATTGTAAGACTTTTTTTTAATTTATTGAGTTTCTCAAGCAAAACTTTCCCTGCTACTTTTTTACTTCAGAAGAAATTACACATTTATAACATTTATTTAATTCAATGATACTATGTTCTAATAATACAATATATATAATGTAACCGAAGTTATAACATACTAAACGCAATTTACATCTAAATATTTCAGAGTCAGCGCACGTCTCTATATCATTAGCTTTCTGACGCGGTTCTCACACGAAAGTGTTGGCACACTTTTAAGCAATATCAGGTGTAACGCCAAGGAATATGTCGGACCACTTCTGCCAATTCATGCTGCCATCTGGATTTCACAAACTTCTGACTATAATACCATAGATTGCATTTTATTTTAAAATGGTCTACCAATTGTCCACGTAAGTAAAACGTTATAACATATTTTACATCCACACCTGTTTTTCTCTGGCTTATTCGTATGGCATAACTTTATTTTTCGATTCCTTTAGTATGTCTTGATTTTTCTGGAGCAAACGTATAATTATTTGATAAATACATACAAATTGATTGAGAAATGCAATATAAGGTTAGTTAGGAATAGACACATCTTTTAATGAAGCAAGATCTATACATATTAAACAATATACGGAACATGAAAGCAACAAATAGCAATAAAACATCAGTTTTTATTTTGTAACGTACCACAGACAATATTAGAACTGCCAGTTCAGTTACGTTTTTTCTTAGCAGCACGGACTAAATTAAGACCTTATAAATTTCTTTAATGTAGAAGCTTCACAGTACTGAAGATAGACTCTTGAAATTACCTTTGCGTAACACTTCTAGTAATAAAAAATTCTTGTACCAAAGCTCCCGAGATTTAAGTTTCGTAGTATATTAAAATTGAATGCGAGTAAAAGTAAAGAATAATAAACTTGCAAAGCAGTCTCCAAATAGGAGATCGAAAAGGTCATTAAAGCGGACCTTTGACCAATCAGTTTCAAAATCACTAACATACAAGTCTTTTTGGTCACCTGTCGATTGGTGAAAACACAATTTGGAAATTCCCAGCCATTCTCGAGTTTTTGCTCGGACGGACGGACGGACGAACAGACAGACAGCCGGACAACATGAAGTTAGTAAGTGACTCCGCTTCGCTTTGCCACTTAATAATGCACCTATTAGTGCATTAAATTGTTGGGAAAAATGCATAAAAATTTTGTAAGTCTATATGTGGATGTGGGTGATGGGGGAGGGACAGTAGAAAGACATGTAAGTGTATGGAAAAAATTTGTTAAATTAAAGTCCACATTTATACTTAAACCATATTGTCGTACGCAACAAAAAACATTTAAATGTGCTAATAACCATACTGTAGCAGTTCCACTTAATCCATAAAAATATTTTAAATATATTTTCGAGAAGAAGAAATAAAACCGTAACCTTACTCACAATAATGTTGATTCGACAGCCTACATATACCTATTACTATATAACATTCAATAATATTTGTGACAATATTTTTTTGTTCCTTATTATAGATGTACAGATTGAATTATAATAGGATGTTCTTGGAAAAAAAGCAATAATTTTTTTTATATTACCGACAATATTATTTTGTTCTACATATTTCTCTGGTTTTAGCTTAACTAATGATTGTTAAACAATAAACATTTTTAATTGCAAATAAATAAGAAACTCTATGCCAACAGCTTTGAAACAAGTGAAATTCAATAAATAATACTTTCAATTAAACAAGAATTTTGTTCAATCGTTTAACGTATCCTTTATTAGTGGCATAGAGTACTACTTTGTTAACAAAGTTAGATAAATTTAATATATATTTCTTATTTTATGCTTTGATATAGCCTTCTATAAACGTTAAATATTTGGAATAGCTTACTTGAATTACTGCAATATGTGCATCGTCATGTTCTGTACTAAATGTACGAAGCCTCTACTATCATGCATCCTCCTCAAACACTCTTTGATTACACTTTTGTACAGTATAATTATGACAAAACGGATAAAAATGTTGCTACGATCGATACAACACATTTCATTCTCTTGGAGGGATAACCGTGTACACGCCCGCTTATTCCATTAATTACGAGGGAGGTACCCCAAAATTAAAAAAATTACCAACGTCTCAAGCTCTGGCAAAGCAAAACCAAATTTCGACGTATCCGTTAAATCGAAACTATGCAAGATTTATGTGATTTAGAACTAATAATGAACTCAGCAGAAGTTTACACAACAAGGATTTTTCAGCATACGAAGAAGTGACAAACCTTTTTCAGGAGTTTCACCTGATATGGTGATTGAGCAAACCCCCAACAGATTTTTTGGCACCGATCTCCGACATGGGAGAGGCGTGACACCGAGTGTAATTGCTAGATATTTTCAAGGTATGCCAGCTGCCGTTAACGTTATGGAAAGTCTGGAGAACTATTGCGATTTAAAATCAATTTCGAGCAAGCAACACATTAATTTGTCCGAAAGCTGGATCAAACCTGACAACAGCGATACCGAAAAATTACTATTTTGGCTACGAAAACATGACCCTTTTTAAATTTTTTAATTAGTGGGTCTGATATTAATTGTCATAACGATCTTGATCTTGGCTCGCGTGGAATTTCCTCAATGTTTGGGAAAACCGTCGGAAATGTCACCTTATCGCAGGTATTTAAAGTAAAACCACTGAGTTGTGCTCAAGGGGGGGAGAGGGGTAAGCGCTCAAAATGACAACTTTTTATCAATTGACTCTCAGTTTATATTCAATCGTATTGCTGTGGCTTTTCAAGGAAATGACGACAAAACACGAGAAGCACTTGAATACGATTTATCGTCATATCCTCTGGCTTTTTTCGATGAAAACGATTGGATGCGCAAATCTGCCAAGTCTGAGTTGTATAAAATATTAAAATCGACTATTCACTCACCACAACTCCTGCAGAGTTTTAAGTACGTGGTTGATGGCAGGTGGCTATTGCATTACATAGTCTGGCCCCACAGTAAAACGTTTACCAAAATTTTCTAAATTTGTTACGATTTTATAACACGCTGCTGTGGTAATGATTCCATTATCGTTTTTGATGGTTGCAATGATGAAATCATTGGAGTCGTACGAGAGATATCGGCGAAAGGAGAAAACTGTAGAATCAGATGTTGAAATATCGGTTAATAATCTAGTTTCCTTACAGAGTGGAATCGGTAAGTTTAAATTTGATACAGTTTTCATCTCATTGAAGTAACTAATAATTCGTTCTGTATATTTCAGATATTTTGCAGCTGTCATGGCAAGCGTAACACAGGCCGGTGTAGTTGTAAGAAAGTAGGTTTGCCTTGTAATTTTGCTTGTAAAATCTGCAATGGCGAGAGCTGTGATAACGCAGAAAGGAAAAAAATATTCACGAAGCTGATTTGGAGGATGAAGTTGAAAATATTTCATATGAAGATGCAGACGAAAATGAATTAGCTGAAGAAGAAATAAATGATTTCGATAATTATCTTGTAAATGCAGAAAACGAAATTATAAATATTGATATTTAAAGGTGTACATGAAAATGTAATT